>OZ024907.1:34028085-34618446 GCA_964017125.1 Flabesymbios commensalis | reverse complement strand
ATATATATATATATATATATATATATACATATATATATATGTTTATATATAATATATATATATATATATATGGGGAGACATGGGCATAGACAAATGAAAACAACTCTGACGGTGATATGGAGAAAACATTAGATAATTTATCGATTTTTAGGCATTGAATATGGATCATTGAATTTGCTAAATGAGCTCATTTTAGTATCTCACCAATAGCTTAGGACTCTGGACGCTATATAGCGAGGAAGGGCACACTGCGGGACCTCTGCCAATCCCCAGTGTCAACAAATTCAATTGTGTCCACACCAAGTGCGTGCCTTCTGCAAATGGTGGCTCGCAATGGCAATAGTAACTCCACATTTTATACGTCTATCCACTGTTTGCTCGTCATCATCCTTGCCCTTGTCAGACAGGGTTACTGTGTCCAGCAAACGACGTTAATAAAGCGTTGGCGCAATATTTGGTTAACATCTGTGACGTTGGCCTGTTATATATCCAGGGCTCTGATAATTAGTTATACCAGGCGTGATATAACACAGTCTCACTTCTGATTAATGTTCCTCATATAGGCATGCCGAAAAATCCCCAGACAGGACGTAGTCTCATTTCAGCAAGGA
The DNA here is from genome assembly GCA_964017125.1 of Flabesymbios commensalis. NCBI lineage: Eukaryota > Metazoa > Annelida > Polychaeta > Terebellida > Flabelligeridae > Flabesymbios > Flabesymbios commensalis. The sequence continues at coordinate 34,617,835 of OZ024907.1, read as the reverse complement.
AATGGCGGCAAAACACCCATCTAGGCTTAACTATATTGATGTCATTTGTGTCTTTTTCTATGAAAACGGATATGACAATAATTGGGAAACTGCATATAAACTAACTATGCATGTGTTTTTTACCATTATCATGTCTCCGGCAATGTATACTGTGCAGAAATGAAAACAATTGTAGATAATTTGAACAAATTTAAGAAATTTCGACAGAACAAACGTTTTTTTTTATTCTGCTGATTCATGTCATATAATTCGGTGACTTGGTAGGCTTATGATCTATATAGATAACCGATACAACTTTTTGTAGTTGTGGTCTTATCGGTTTTGTCCTGGAAATTGGGTTATCACTTGTAAATATGGGCCCTCATATTTTTGAATGAACCTAACAGTCTTCCTTGGAATGTCGCTGTTCATCCGAGATGAGTTCTAAGATTTATCCTTACACAATCATGATTGTATATAACGGTGGGAATATAAAAATGAACATTGTCTATGAAATCAGATATCCGACATTGGCAGCCCATGGAGAGAAAATAAATACATTTATGGACCTCCATTACAAGTTGCATAATTTAGTCCTTCGTTCCCTCAGACTTTGGTCCATGCACCGTTGACGTAAAGCCGATGTATCTGCTTTGATGAGCTTCCAGTTACCAGGGTTACGTCTATACATTACGAAATGTCCATGAGAATAATTGAGACGTTTTATCTAACTGTCACATCTCATGCGCTCGCAGTCATATTATGCCGCTCTTTGGGAACCGCTGTACTAATACAACCTAAGACACAACGCTGCGGAAAATTGCAGGCGATTCTTTCAGAACAATCGTGTCAATCTCGAGATCCAAATTACAGAGATTATTGTGTAATAGGCCAATTTGATGCGTTTCGTTTATCTTGCCTGGCTGGGCGCAGCATCAATTTTCTAAATAATCACACGCCGGTTTTTGCGAATCACGTCGTGATTGGCGTAGACTATTGCGGTCCTGTAATACATTATTTGCCCAGTTTAGGCACACTGGAGGTGATCGTTAATTTTACTACAAAATTTCACTTGAAAATGTCATAGGCCTATATGCGTGTGTCCTTAAAATAGTGAAACCGTGTTCTGCTTTACGTTGTGTGATATTTTTTTAGAATAAAAAACATAATAGACCTTTGTTTTGTTTCATTCACAAAACCAAACTTTACACGCGTACTCAATCATAATGCTTTAACACTATATATAAAACATTCAATCCACCTCCTAAATATAATTTAATAATTATATAAGAGATAAAGCCAACCGATATTTCCAGTTACGTTCAGTTTTAATGAAACAGTACAGACTCATAGTTTATATCACTGAATAATTTTATTTCAGCTGTGTAAAGTTGCATCACAAAGTCACTCTGCGAAAAAAAAATCGGATTTCCTCAGAATTTGTTGACCCGCGGGTTTCTCAGCAAACACAAAAATTGGTGTAGCATTTGTACAACGTCGGCCTAACGTCTTCGACGTTGGTCCAACATTGTACAAATGTTATACAAATGTGTTTGCTGTGCAATAACTGGCCGTGTTAACCATGCAGTCATATCCTGTTTTAACCGGGGCAAGCGGGGCGACGGCGCACGAAGAGGCAACCCAATCATCCAGCGTTTCTGCCTCACGTTTGTGCTGGAGTCGGTCACGGAGTTGATGCATGGAGACCGTCGCGGAGTGGATGATTTGTTTGTCGAGGGCGGGACACCCCCATTTAATGGGTAATCCCTGCTGTGACGTCCGGCAGGACAACCCGATAATTACCTAAATGTCCTGCCTCGCAGGCCTGCCAGACAGGCAACGTGACCGAGAGAGACTTGGAGAAGGGGAGAGCAGATTTTCAAACAGTACTTGTCTTCATTTCTTGCTTATTCTCCTGCAGCCTTTTCCGATCTTGAGGGGTCATTTTCGCGTTATCAAAGACGCTAGTCCAGAATTGAAGCAGTTTGGCTAACATCGACGACACGACCAACTGAGCCAATGAGGCAACCAGCAGGCCAACAGGCTAACTTGGAGCATTGATCATCCTTTAATTGAAGTAATCTCCTGCCAGGCATTCTTGCTGACGACGGGCGACATATTTGGCCGAGGGGGATTGGTTTTCTCGCCCGGCCCTCTAGCAACCCGTTCACACAGTTTACTCGTCTCATCAATACCGCGGTCGAGTATACTTGGTGGCTCTGCCCCCCTGTGTACCCCAGACCCATATTTTACCTGGTCCTCCAGATTGAGGTAGGACATAGTGTCAGCCACAGGGCCCAAAAGACGTGCACGCACCGGAAACATATAATAGACCTATATCTGCAGCTGGACCGAGAGTATTTTTTCTGATTTTGCCAATTAGTGATCCCAAGACACCAGTCTAGTTTTGACGTTCACACATTTATTCATCCATACACGATCACATTGTGAAGATCCATCCACAGGGTAGTGGACAGATTACAATGTAATTCAATATTATTTTAGTTAAGTTACTCCGACACAAAACATGACGATGGCGTTCCTGGCTATTAAAAGCTAGTATTCATTTGCCAATGCGGTTTCGTTCCCCGGTCTATGCGAAATATGGTGCCTTGGTTCCTCTATAATTGTGCAGTGATGAAAAGACATCTAAAAAGCCTTCCCATGTCATTTTCGTGTTAGATCACCGTGGCTCTGGCATTAAACCAGCATAGTTTCAACGTCTGGTGTCTTAAATGGTGCATTACTACATATATGTCCATAGGGTATGGCCTGGCTTCATATCATATAATATTATCTGGAGTCTGGCTACACTTTGGACACCTCGCGTGCACCTCGCATTAAAGGGTCATAGCAGATACGACCCTTTAATATGTTGTGACGAATTAGCCTATCATTTGGGCAGACGGTTTTTCTCGTAGCCTTCTATCCAAATGATAATGATTTTTCCTGGGTCTACTCACACCTACCAGCATACATTTACAACTTTTGCTCAATATTAGCCCAACCTCCTGCACGTCGACCCAACATCGAGCCAACTAAGCACCAATGCAGCACATCCGCCGCCAGGACGACCTACTAGTCGACAGCATCCAAATCTGGTTGATGTCCGGGGGGCAGTGTTGTCCATCCGGGTCGTTCCATCTGGTCTGGATGTTAAATGTCCTCCACAGGATGACTGCTGACGGGAACATGACAGTACGATCAAGCTGTTTCTATCTTGTTTATGTGAAATAAGATATCAATGAATGTTCCAGGATTAGACAGTTTAACGAATGAATTGATTTAAGGTTTGACCTCACTGTCTGTTGCGATAGGGCCGCCGTCATCATTATCTTAATCAGCTAAATGCTCCAATTATATGTACATGCCTCGTACTATTGTAGTATTATTTCGCTCTTGACAGACAAATTTCGACGAATGGTTTAACCAAATTTTGTGTAATTTTATAAACGATGCATAGTGAACATTAGGCCTATCTATCTACGCAAAATATACCACAGCAATGTGTATATGAAACGCTCTTTAACAATTATAGCATTACTTTTGAGAGTGCAGATTTGCTATTAATACATTCAATCACTTCCATGGCGCCTAAATCCTCTGAGAGTTGAGCGCTGCAGATGCGCAGAAATTAGAATCGAAATCAATCTGGATGTCCAGAGCAAAAGCATTGAGCCATCGACTGGGCGCCGTATCTCAGAGGAAATAAAGTGGAAAGGTTAAATAAAAAAATACATGTACAGTTTTCCGCATTTTTATAACATATATCATACCTTTTTTGTATACTTTACACCTGAAACGGTTTAATTCCTTGTCTAGGAAGATCTATGTCAGCATGATTCACTGTCAATCATTAATCGTTTATTATTACAATCTTCCTCATTAAAAATCAGTTATGTCAATGGAAAACAGATACCACATCATTATATATAAAAAGGCTATTTGTCAAGGCCAAGTGTCAAGGCTAAGTGTGGATGGCAATAACTAAATATCAACTACTTCCCTCAAAGATAACGTTAAATATTATTTATCATATTTTAAAATTGTTTTCAAAACAACAATATCTTCACAGTTTACAAAACAACTAATTAAAGCTGTGCTTAAATATCTTGCCCTATGACAAATAAAGATCACCTAGCACATCTGGCGGAAACACTTTTACGTTGCGTTTCTCTTAGGCCACATAAAAATAACAACATAGAAGGTCGCAAGTCTAAAAAATAAATACATCAAAGAGGAGGATGTAATAAAAGATGGCATGCCCCATAATCAAAGTCGCTAAAAATAAGACCATATCACGCTCTATCCGTGATACACCCGGGTAGACATCGCCCGACATTCACTCAATGTTTATTAAACTTCCCAAACGTTTAGCAAACAATGAGACAACATTGGACAAGTGTATGTGATGGGCATGGTATTAGCGTAGGTGTTCCGCCGGATAGACCCTTATTCATCTTACTCATCACAAGACACTCCAATCTCTATATGAAATGGGCTTTTGACCTTGATTATTATAGTAATTCTATTTTGGGACTGTCATGGCTGTGCACATAATCACTGGATCTCACTGTCTGTCCAGAATAGATGTGTGGTACAGCATAGCGAAAAAGACAGATTTTCCTAAATTTCACACATTAATAGACCTTGAAGCTGCATAACTGCTTTGTTTATTTTATTCAAAAGAATAATCAATGGAAAATGGTGTTTTATAAATTTTGTTTTACTCCTCTGGTTACTGATTTATTAATGATTTAAGTTTGATGATTTGTAAACATTGTTGCCCCACCAAAACAAACCTGATCACAGCGGAGTAATGTATAATCAGGACATTAAAAGTACCAAGTGTCAGATAACGAGTATCATTAAAAAAGAGTAGAACACTTTTAAAATTATTCTTATTTTCTAAGTGATGATAGATACATTTCACATTACTAAGTATATTCTCTCGTGTCATTATTTAGTTATATCTAGGAGTTATCACTTTGTGTGATATGGGTGAAATATGCATATAATGTCATGTTTAATTTCGGAGCCGGTACGGAGAATGTCACTCATTTGAAAAATAGGACTATATTTTAGTATGGTACTTTTAAGTGTGGGCCAGCATCTGAACCTTTGGCCCGCCATTTAGACGTTCTCCTCAGTCTGTGGGAAATTGTGGTCAGTAATTAGCCCCAAATTCAGTGATGTAAATCATTTTTTTTGTTCTTTTGATTTTAGAGATTTTCTTGAAAATATCCGCATTTTTTATTCGGTATCCCATGGGTATTTCGAAAAAAAGTCAAAATGCTACTAGAAAATATCAGACTTTATTTAATTTTATCGTAAATCATCACATACAGTACAGTGATATAAATCGCGAAATGCGGTAAAATGAAGTAATATGTAAAAACATCAGACTTTACTGTAACCGATTTCCAACAAGTTTTTTTGACCCAGTCTCAGGACATCTACGGCTGTCTTCATCCAATGACAGTCTAATGTTGGTCCATCGTCTGTGGTACTGGCCCACCATTATTCCGATTCATTTCAACTTCTCGTGTTTGCTATTAAGGCAGTTTGATGTTGGCCTATTGTAACATTATATTGGCCCATAACTTAACCACTATTACATATTGTACACACACCGATTCACTACTTCATAATACTTGATGGTGTATCGCATGGAGAACTAATTCCGCTGCATTTACCCAGTTTTAGTGCATTTATAAAACCTTTAAAAAAATATTAATGATTGTCTAGTACATTTTAGGTATTTCTATCGAAATAAACAAAACTGTTATGCAGCTTTAAAATAAAAAGCTGACTCCACACAAATTCTCGTCTCAATTGGAAATGAAATATGCCTCAGCACACGCAAGACGTTAAATCATGTTGGTTTAACATTGGTCCAGCGACGTAGAAGGTGACCAACGTGAAACCAACATTGATTCAACGTCTTGTGTCTGCTGGGGCCCGATTTCAAAGCAAAACATTCTGAATGCGCATGCGTATGATAGTGTTTTACATTTTTAATATCCGGAAGAAAATACGTCGAATAAAACGATTTCTAGAAGCTCGAAAGATCTGTAATTTAGTGTATACCTGCATAAGAAGATATAGAAGACAGAGATGATGATCTGAATGCACAGTTTGATTTGGTTCGTGTGATTTTATACACTTTGATCAGTAACCTGGCCGACCCTGTGTGACACTTAGTGAGTTAGTTAGTTTGTTAGTTAGGGTACCCAAGCGCCCCAAGGGCGCTGAGAGTGATTTTACGACAAATCAGAGCTAATCCGTAGAGTAAACTTTATATAGCCGACCATTTTTGCTATTTAATGACTTATTTTATGATGCTGGGGATAGAAGTTTGAAGAAAGGTGATAAGACAGAAAACATAATTATAAAAGATAATATTTTAATAATCGCTGACGTGATTTCTATATCTATATATCGGAATGGTTTGTGGTGAGCTGGCATGGTACTAGCTATCTATGGTCTATCTCCTGTGCTGTATATCAAAATAGTGGGGTTTTTAAATTTAATTTTGGGCTTCTATGAATGGTCAGCAAGAGACATTTTTTTTTATTACATGATGCCTCTTGTGAGCACTAAAAGTAGCTTGTTCTAAATAATTAAAAAACGTTGGATTTCGATGTTTTTTAAACGCAGCTACACATGCCAAAGTTGCATGATTAGCGGCTTCTAAGCAGTTTAAAAGTGAATTTCATGATACACTGACTCATATCATATATTTTATTTGTGTATTATGCTATGTAACGCAAGGGTTAATGATTTAACGTCCGAAATATTTTGGGGCAGAAACCGTGGTTGAACAACTTCTTTTCAGTTGTTTACCTTCGGATTAAAAATCCCCATGACTTCAATATATGATTAACATTATCTGTTGTTTTCATACATTGAGGCCATTTAGCAGCCTATGCTGTCGCTGTGAATACATTACTTGATGTCGAGCGTTGATCCAACGTTATGTTGACGTATTGTTGCAGTTTCAATTGTTTTGCTTATAGTTTTCTTTGTAGTGTTGCATAAGTTTGTCTAAATAAGATGTTGCATCTCGCTTTTTGAATATTTCATTCAGTTCTTTTTGTAGTTTTAATAGTTCCAAGTTTTCTTCTAACGAGTGTATGAATTTATTGGATAATGTCTGTAATCTCTCGCGCATGGGTTCAATACCTGCCATTTCATGTAGGTCTGTGATTCGAGTGTGTATCGGTTTTCCAAAAGCTATTCGTATTGCTTTATCTTGTATTTTTGTTTGTTTTTCTAAGTGAACTTGGGCTGCGGATAGCATAACTATCGCGCCGTATTCTAGTACTGGTCTCACATATGTTTTGTAAATCCTCATTATTGTTTTCGGGTTGCATCCCCAGTCTGTACCACTAATAATTTTAAGAGGTTAATTCTTCTGTTTGATTTAGCAATGGCTATGTCGATATGTTGACCATAGTTCATCGTTTTTGTTATGGTGACCCCAAGTAATTTAGCTTCTGCAACGTGTTCTATTTCTTTACAATTTTTATTTTGCCTTGTTTTCTTCCGTTTCTTTTTAATATAATCAGTTGCGTCTTTTTGGGATTTAATTTTATTCTCCATTTTGCGCACCATGCTTCTAGGTCTTTTAATGTCTTCGATATTCTTTATTGTACATACACATTATTTGGACCAAATGTCCACATGCCTAAGTCGTCTGCGAATTGTGAAATCTTTACTTGGTTAATTAGGGGATCAATAGGTAAGTCATTGACATATATTAAAAAGAGTAGTGGGCTGAGGACTGAGCCTTGTGGCGTTCCGGCGTTTAGCTGGACATTTTCTGAGGCTTCGTCTTTTATATTTACTGATATCATTATATTTGTGATAAATGAGGACAATTATCTAACTATTTTCCTGGGTAGGTCGCCTTTCATTAGTTTGTGTCTTAAGCCATTGTGCCATACAGAGTCAAATGCTTTTTCTACATCGATGAACACAGCAGCGCCTACTCTATTTGCTTCGTGGGCTATTAAAGTGTCTGTAAGTCTGATTATATGTTCCATCGCGCATCGTTTATTTCTGTATCCTAACTGCCGGATATTAAAGAATGACTTTTCTTCAAGTTCACCTTTGATCCTATTCGCCAGTACTCGAATAATTTACCTATGCAGCTCAATAAACTTATGGGTCTGTAGTTTGTAGTTATTTTTGGGTCTTTGTCGGGTTTTCGGATCATAATTCCCGTAGCCTGCTTCCATGCTTTCGGAAAATACCCTATTTTTAAACAGATGGTATATATATCCAAGTATTCAAAAACGATATCTGGGCATTGTCTTAAAACTTGGTATCTAGTCCCGTAAGCTCCTGGCGCTGAGCGTCCTTTGGTTTTACTTAGTTGGATTTTGATTTCCACAATAATTATTTCTCTTATTGTTGGACTATCATCGCCAATTTCTTTTTTTTTTCATGATCTAATGTATTGAAGAGTTGGTGGTTTGATGTGATTGCATCGTCTACTTCTTTCTTAAATTTGTCATTTTAAATGGCTCCATGCTTTTTCTTAATCATTTTCAGTTGGTTTCCCATTTGAGTTGATTACAGGGTTATTGCTGGTCGTAGCGAGGGTGTCACAGGCTACGTCTATCTCAGACGGCCATTCAGTTCCAGTCATAATTAGATTATTAATGATATATTTTTTAAATCTGGACCAATCTGGGTTTTTTTTGTGCTGGAGTATTTCTTTCTTATTTTGTATGATTATTTTTGATTAATTGATCGTCATGTGTACAGGGAGGTGTATACTTATATATTAGTGAGTGGCTCGATACACACCTTTATCGGGAACTCTGTCAGCCATACTGGTCAAGCTGTGATCAACACTACCACGTGTACCTGGTGATTGAGCTAATAATCCCAATAGAGCTGCACGTGCCCTGGCGATAGTTACCAGCAAACCTTGATCCACTCCGGAGACCGTTACCCTTTGTTTCTAAACACCAAAAGTAGCTAGAATGACAGAGGAAGATAATTATATTAAATGAACTTTTGAAAACGTGAAGACAGGAGACATTAAATGCATAAAAATAACTGCAGACGAATTACATTGTTTGATGAGAACACACGATATCGACTATCCCCGAAAACTGTGACAATAAAAGGAAACCAAGTCCATTTCCAAAATCCTGAGAGCGACATCACCAATGCTACAATTAGGACGCCCCGATTGAGCTTACAGATGAAACAGTGGTGGAGTGGTGTCTAACTTTGGCCGTATTGTACTCCAAAGTATGAGACGTGGAAAAAAAAGAGGTACGAATTTTTAATATTCTCACAGGTACAAGATATGTACAGATAATTGATGTTGTAAACACAATACCTACAGGAGGTTTTCAAGTCAGGGTTTTCCGCGATAAGGGCAAGACCCGAGTGCAAGCACTGTGGTGACACCTCTCATCCCAGCTACCGATGTCCTCTGAAACCAGGACAAACAAAGATATGCTTCAGGTGCTACAACACCAGCCACCTGGTGGACAATTGCCAGATTGAAGTTGTATGTAACCACTGCGGACAACCTGGACATAGACAGTGGGACTGCGACGCAAAAAAATGAAACAGTATGGTGATTACCGCTATGAAATAGCTGAGAGACGAGAAGCTGCCCAGCTGGAAGCGACGCGATCCCAGACGAGAGACAAAAAGAGTGCCCCAATTATAAAGACAAGACAGCTGTGCTTGTAATTGTGGCTACTGATTTAGAGGACCCAGTAACACCACAAGCAGAGCCAGTCACTGTCATCAACAGCACAACAGGCAATAATAATAATAATAATAATAATAATAATAATAATAATAATATTAATAATAATAATAATAATAATAATAATAATAATAATAATAATAATAATAATAATAATAATAATAATAATAATAATAATAATAATAATAATAATAATAATAATAATAATAATAATAATAATAATAATAATAATAATAATAATAATAATAAAAAAAGAATGACCGCAGCGAAAGTGGGACTGGCAAGAGCAATGAAGTAGCTGCAAGAACTTTAAACAACAATAAAAACAATATCAGTGACAACAGCGATGATACAACTAGCAGTGTCAGCAGCAATGATCTCTCCACTAACATGTTGATCATTGGATCGTCCCCGCTGAACCACATCGAATCGCCAGCTGGTGTCGTAATATCCAATCAATCTGGTGCTACACTTGACATGGCAGAGAAACTCATGAACGCAGCAGAGAAGAACAGTTACCATGAACTGAAACCTGACCAACTCGTGATACATCTAGGGACAAACGACGTAATGTATTTAACATCGTCCGCACCAGCGGCGATTGTTAAATTGGGTGTAGCTATGGAGAAGATACATCAGAAGAATTCAACTGCACAAATTGGACTGTGTTCTATACCCCCCAAAAAGGCTACAGCAGCGAACAGAAACAGTGTAACGAGGTGGAGAAGGTTGTCAATGAATATATGGTCTCCCTTGCTGATGCACAACCAGACAAATACACATATATCGACACTTGGTCTAAGCTGTGGTCATCAATAGGACACGCCATCAAACAATATTACGATTCAAACGACCCAAAGGGTGTTCATCTGAATAAAAAAGAAAAGAACTTCTGATCAACAAAATATTAAGTACAATCTATCCTGACTCACCAACAACAAAAATGAAAAGCAGCTCAACCCATAGCCCAACAGCAGACAACAAGACGAAGGAACAGTAACTTGACGACAGCCCACACAATGTAAATGGGGATCTGATTACCTTCACAGACACACAATAGGACATTAGCCAGGCAGGCCACATTGGCCCACACGACGTACTTACTCGTGAGGTATCCACCAGCGATAACAGACAATCGTCTCAGAACATTGAGTGCCTAAATTGAACATCACTAACCTGAACGTGTGTGTTCTCAAATCTAAACTAAAACTATTGGACTTTGAGGAATTTATTCAAAAATACAAACTGATATTTCTAACTGGACCAATACTGGATGAACTTGATGATGTTACCGTTCCAAATTACAAGATATTTACAAATAACAGGAAAATTAGGAGACGAGCATCAGTGGCGTTGCTGTTCTCGTTCGCAATTCCCTATCTGATTATATAACTGTTCTTGACACTGATATTAAAAACAATATGGATTAGGCTGGATAAAAAATCTGTCGAATCCCCATTGTATTCGGCTTATTATATAATCAACCAAAAAATTCACCATATGCTGACATCTCAATATTTGACCAAATTGAAAAAAACATTATTGTTGATATTATCTCCCAAAATTCAAACGCTGGAATTTGCTTGTTAGATCATTTTAATACAAAAAAAACGGGTGTATTATGAGATCGAATGGAAACGATTAACACTAAGTATAAAGATGAAAATGTAATGCTGGATAATGATGATGCCAGTTGTACCACTAGTCAAAGTGGAAGATTAAGATCAAATTCAGACAAAATTATAAATCAAATGGGTAGAAGGCTCTATGCAATCATATCTGCCTTTGATATCTTATATTTTGACCAAACTTATCTGATATCTATTGCAATTATTTCGAAACTGTGAAACACTATGTGTGAAAGAATTAAAAACTCGTATAAGTGGAATGCCAACCTCATTGGTATATATAAAGCAAATGTAACTAATTTAAAAAAAAACATTGAAGAGAGAATACACCAAGCAGAAGTAAAAAACAGTCTGCTAGGTGATGATATTAATAATATTGTAAATGTCATTAGTGAAGCACTAAAGAAAACTGCTTATAACTCGGGTATGGCAAGATCTCACAAAAAACGAAAATAACAAAACAGACGAAGATAACTACCATACAAACCATGGTATAATGAGTGCTGTAAAAAATCTAGAAAAACTATCAAAAGAAGGAATAACTATAGACGACAACAACGTGTGGAAAACCCGAATTTGGTAAGAAAATCTAGCACAACGTATAAAAAATAGTGCATAAAGCTTATATGTGAAATATAAACAAAAATTGATTCACAAATTACGCCTACCACAGTCTGATAATTTCCCAAAAAATTTTGGAAAATTATTAAAGGTGAAAAAACGTCAGAAATTCACTGTAACTTATCTTTAGATATATTTAAAGAACATTTTTAGAAACTCGCGCTTGTGAATGAAAGTGGTGATGCTAGTGACACGAACGGTGAGCTTAACAACATACCCCCTAATGAAATACTAAACAGATCCTTTACACCCCAGGAAATAATGGAAGCTTTAGCAAAATTAAAAAATAATAAATCGGGGGGGGGCTAGGATCAAATAATAAACGAATTTCTGAAACATTCACGCCCACGAACTCGCTCCATACTACACAAGAATATTTAACTTGACTTTAGAATCAGGGCACATGCCTGACGATTGGTGTTCAAGCGTAATTCGGCCTATTTACAAAAAAAAGGTGGCCCTAACGACCACAACAACTACAGAGGAATTTCACTACTGAGTTGTTTTGGTAAACTTTTCACAAGTTGTTTCAACAGAAGATTAACAATTTTTATTGAAAATAACAATATTGTACAAGCCGAACAAGCAGGTTTTAAATCGGATCTTTCAACAATTGATAACCTATTTGCTCCGAAATCACTAGCTGCTTTGTACCTTGGTAAGCGTGAGCGATTATACTGCTGTTTCGTTAATTATAAAAAGCGTTTGACACTATAAATATATCAACTTTGTGGTCAAAGATGCTAGCCTCTGGAATTTCAGTAAAATTATATGATGTCATAAAAAACATGTATATAAAAGCAAAATCAAGCGTAGCATTAACAGCAGAGGCGCAGTCAGATTTTTTCTCCTGTAACATCGGTGTACGACAGGGAGAAAATCTGTCTCCCCTTCTGTTCTCCATATACAGTGATACTAGCTGATAATCCTAAAGACCTACAAGCATCATTGGACGAAATATTGTGATTCTTTTTACCTGCACATCAATGTGAATAAAAACAAAATTCTATTTTTTCCAGAGGAAAACTAAGAAGACACCATAGTTTTAACTTTGGAAATGTTATACTTGATACTGTAGAGGAATACAACTACTTAGGATTAGTTTTTAACCACAATGCCAAGTTTAAAATAGCAAAATCACATTTATATAAAAAAGGCTGCAGAGCTATGTTTGCTCTACTTAAAAAAGCAAGAAATCTATCTCTTCCGATGGATATAATGTTAAAACTTTTTAATGTACTTGTAAAACCAGTAGTGTTGTACGGACCTGGAGTATGTGGCAGCGAAAAATGTGACATACTTGAAAGACTCCCGATTTTTTTTTTAAATATGTGTTTTCTGTAAATTAGTTCACTTCCTCTATGATGGTTCATGGGGGATTGGGTGCAACTCCCTTAGATGTTGATATTAAATGTTGCATATATATAATATGCTAACATTTTGGGCACGATTATGTTCTGGAGACAAACACAAGATATCTAATACAATCTACTCATTATTATATACATTAGATAAAAAAAGATATTTTTAAATCTGAATGGATTGAAACTGTAAAGATAACTTTGAATAAATGCGGATTATGGTTGAATCAATCATTATCTTGTTCTATCGAAGTATTTAAGCATTCACTAAAGATAAGATTAAAATATCAGTTTATACAAAAATGGCACGAAACTATATCACAAGGAGGAAAATGCACAGTTTATCGTATCATTAAAACATCGTTAGGTTTTGAAACTTATTTAAATGAATTATCAGACCTACTGAGAAAATATTTCACAAAGTTTAGATGTCGAAATCATCGTTTACCCATAGAGGCTGGTGCTCGGTCACAAGTCCTTCGTGATATGCGTATGTGCCAATTTTGTGAAACAGATATAGGTGATGAATTTCATTATTTACTTTGTTGTCCCAACTTCAAAGAAGAATGTAAAAACGTTGTCGATTCCAAATCGATACACAAGCCCTTCAACCTTATACCTACATGAACTCTTTGATCAAACTAAGGGTGAAAACCTTAAAAAAATGGTTATGTTTCTCAAATTAATAATATGTAAATTTTAATATTGCAAAATGTGAATATTGTATATACTATGTCATGTGCCTTCCTGACAACTCTGTCTTGTCTTCTACTAGAGAAGACCATTAGAATAAACTACTAGCTACTTGGTAAAACATAATCATTCTAATTTTAGGCATATTACTGACATATAAAAAAGATTTACAAAAATAATTACAGTTTTGTTGAGCAACGAAGTTGTAAGTCAATCACATCAGCCTACACCCTCAATGTGACATTAAAAAATACATATAAATATTTTTTAATGAACATTGAGTGTACGTTTAATTTTTTATATGATTATTTTTAAAACATTTTAAAGGTCGCAGTGGGATGTTGTACTTATTTAATTAAATTATTTGTGTGACAGTGCCCCAAAGATGAGGCTAAATGAGGGCTCAGAAATACTAGCAAATGTTTATTGCTTTTCAAAATAATGTCCATTCTTTTTTGGATTTAGTTTTTTTTATAAAATTACATGTGTGTATCCAGTCTATAATATTAATAGAATTGTTCTGGAAATCCGTTACACAGTGTATGAAACTACATGTAGCTGTTGGTTTTTATCTCTAAATTATCTGTTCATTCAATCTACAAAAAATCTTGTTAGTCTAAGGCTGTTAAGAAATTATAAGGGTGTTTCTCGATTTTATATTAATATTCTAACAAAAATAAATATGTGATATTTATAACTGCAAGTAGAATGTAACTCAATCACCAGACCTGAACGTAAATCGCCCATTTTTCAAACAACCAGCAAACCCACAATCCACACAACAAACAACCAACAATAAAAACCACCATCAAACAATTATAGTAGGCTGAGAGCTGTTTCTATCACCGACTCAAATGTCTCTTGTGACCTCAACGTAGGCTACTGCATTTTGTTACACAATATATCATGTGACGATATATATGTACCTACACCAATATTTTGCGTCTTTGATGTCGCAATATTTAGATAAAAAGACATGAAGATGAAATGACAAGTGAAGGCAGGGAGACGTTTTGATTTTTTGTTTCCTTTTTTACTTTATAACGGAAGATGAAAACGACTTTGAATTATCCACTTTTGAAGCACAGCTTCTGAATTCCCTGATGTCATATTTGCCAGAGTAGAAATAGTTTTTGAAGAACTATTTCCTCACATTCAAACCTAAATGTCAAAAATTACTTCCATTGCAACCATTTCTTTTATATCATTTGCAGGACATATTAGCAGACAGGCAGACAGAAAATGTCCCAAGTAAATTATCCTTCTGCGCAAAATCAGAAGCGAGTGTGGCGGATCACACTGTCGACTGACAACTGCATATAGAATGGCATGGCCGTCCTGTGAATAGCATCCGAAAGGCCTGTTCAATCTAACGCCGAATGATTGCTGCAGATTGCGTGGCTGAGACTCGCGGGGCAAACATTTATCAAACTCCCAGTGCTCCTTTCACAGACATTGATCATAGACGTCTGGAATGAACCCGTTGAAACAACATTGTCCACATGTTGGGTCATCGTCGCCAGTGTTGGCCCAGCATTGATACAAAGCTATGTTAATATATGCTCAGGGCAACAACGAGTTACAAGGGAAAGGGGCGCATTTCATGCTCCCGTTGACTGCGTTTATGTGAGATGCGCGAGCGGCTGTCGCAGAGTTCTCCAGGAAGTCAGTCTATTGTCAGCACAAAAATTGGACTGCAAAGAAGTGAAAACATCAACCACACATTTCAACTCATTCTATCTGACTGTGTCTTGTCTGGTGACACTATGCAACGTGCATGCTTTATTCCATACGCGTTAAATTGACGCAACGGGGGGTGAATGTTTGGCTAACGTCACAGGCGGTAGGCCAACATTGACCAAACAATGGGGGAGCGTCTCATGCTGGGAACCAGTTATCCCACCGGGGTATAAAAGGAAACTATAGTCCTAAGTCTAGCTATTCCACATACGGTGATTACTTGAACAATGATATCCAGTCAAATACCGACACTCCACCCAGTCAAAAGAAAAGAAGATAAAACATTCCTCTATGTGGTGATGCAGCAGGAAGTTTTCAGGACGGTTTACAAAACCGGTCCGGGGATCATCGATTGGCATCCCATGTCGCGCCCTCAAATGTAACACATTGATCCAACGCTGATTGAATGCCAGTTCAGAGTCTGAGACGTTGGTCTAGCATTCAGCCGGTGACGGGTAATCGTCTTGCCTTTAACCGGATTGCTATGATGTGCTGTGATGGATGATGTCGGTCGAGTTTGGTGACAGTGGTTGGTGACTTTTGATCTTCTCTCATGAATGTCATCCTCGAACTAACGTTGGCTGTGTGTCGGGCTAATGTATTTAACGCTGGGCTGACATGCCATGGTGGGTCTGACATCTCCTGGTCAACTCAAACCCTATCAGCGACTATGTACCAATGTGAGGGACGACACAACCAACACCCGGGCTGTTTCGATTCGCTGGTCATAACAATAACAATAATATTTACATCGCGAAGGTGCCATGAAAGAGATATGTCGGTCCGAGTTTCGATTCTCGGATTGGGCGATCTAAATCTGCTTGGTTTTCATTAATTAAAGAATTCACCTGCTCATAATTCTGCAACATTTACATTGACCCAGCTCAATAACATTTAAAAAGTAGTTCAATTGCCATTGATGCACTGTTCAGAACAATTTATAACTAGGCCTATAGATGTCGACTGTGGTTTTCCAAGTAACATGCGCTATGTGATAAAGCCAGATGAAAAATAATATTGGTCTGCCATTTTTTTTATTTTTTTTATTATATGCAGTGCGAGTGCTGTGTGCATGTACAGTCTGTATATACGTGGGTTGACACAGCAGGTCCGTATTGGTCGTGAGACGACTTGACAGGGCTGTAAGACCAACTTCCTGTCACTTGGTCCGGATGTGATCAACCTGATCTCAATCCGACTGCCCACCGGACCTATATCCCAGAGTTACCTGGCCCCGGCCATCACAAGCATCTTTGGGCCCTTGGTAGCTAATCATCCCTAAATGGGTCATAGCTCCGAGACGCCCCCAAATGTCGCATCCTTTTAGTGGATGAATCTCGGTCAGTGGCTTCACCTACCCATTGAGCCTGTGTCGAACTCACCCTGGGTTGGGGCCGGTCGCAGAAAAATCACCATTATGGCCGATGTGGGATTCGAACCCACGACTTCCCGACTTTGTGCCGGCAGCTCTAACCACTAGACTCCTGCGGCGAATTTTCACATGTGGAATTTAGAGTCAAAAATTATTTTTGTTATTACTCCATTTGTAGCTAGAGTAAAATTTAATATTGATTTTATTTCAGGTGCGTACGCGAAGGGGCAGCTGGGAATATTTTCTGTAATTTGTTACTGATAAAGCTAATTTTATCAACGAAATATTTTGAGAATCTATCAGGGAGACATATTCTGGTAAGGAAAGTTCAGTGTAGTACCTAATTGAGAGGTATAATGGTAGTGGCGCTTTGTTATATTACCTGCCGCCGGTCGTGTGGGTTCAATCATCGCTTGGTGCGCGTTTTCAGATAATATCGTGCACATCGTTGTTTCGATTTGTGCTTGGACAAGGCGCTTCACCCTCACGTGCTTGACTTCACTCAGGTGTGAATGAGTACCTGGTATGACAAAGATTGGTATGTGTGCGATAAGATCTCTAGCAGTGCACCGTAACAGTTGTAGGATCTGTATCCTCCTCGGGAGTTGAAATGGCACAGGAATGAACAGGTCCTATGACCAGGGGGGTAGGTCGGCGGAAGGGTCTGCTCTACTTCTGACGATAAAGCCTACCTTACCTTATTGTTTGTGTCCCAGAGGTTTCACGCGTTATGGGCTTTTTCTGCAATATTAAAAATCTGTCCAAAATGTTGATTTCACACTTGACATCGTCCTATTGCATTGATGACAGTCAGCAAAATTTCTCGATCTGTCCAGTCTAGATTGAGTTCCACGACATATCCATTCTAGCCTGAATCAGTCTAAACAGTGCCCATGAAAATGACTTGGCAAAAGAGTCTCAGGTATACATGTATATCAGAAAATTGAAACCTAAACGAGAGATATTTTTTTCAACCTTGCTTCAGTTCAAATTGGTGTTATTTGATGCATTTATTTTTCTATTGAGATGTGTGAATAATTATCATGTATATTTAATTTATGTTTTAAGTTTATGTGTAGTATAAACATGTAGGATAAACAAGATGACTATATTACCACGAAAAAATGTCACGTGTTTCATTTTTTTTATATAAATTTGATATACCACGACCACATTTTTGGGGATTAACCCTTTAACCGCCAGTGCCGCATATATTCGCGTTTTCATTTTTTATTAGCACATTAAGTACCACATTTTAAATATGTTAAAGATAAAATGTGACATCAACCAGCAAGATTTGAAAAGAGTTGACCTCCATTTTGTCAAATCTGAATAATTTTCACTCACTTGACGCGATCCACAACTTCAAGTGGGTGAAAATTCAAATTGAATAATTTGGCGGGTAAAGAGTTAATATTTATTGTCAGACGGTCACCTCCGTAACTTACTAATTAGGCTAATGTAATTACAGCACACCAAGAAAATTGCTGTCATCTACAGCTGTTTTTTTAACATTAGTATTGGTATTGGTAGCTCATATTATTTTTATATGAGAATATAAAGGCTACCACACACCGCAAAGACTGTCCCCGACTGCTTAAGACGCGACGGTAATCTTACAATCGGTGCGGTGTGGCCTCTCCCACGACTACGATTTCGTCCATTTCCGTCGCGTCGGATGCTGTCGTTAAGACTGAACATCGTTCAGTCTTAGTCGTGGCCCGTCTTAGCCGTCGTAGACCGTCGTTGATGTGTGGCATGTCGTACGGCGCGATCGAGCTGTCGGAGTTTGTTTAGCCAATCAAAAAGTAGCATTAAGTCATGTGACTTGCAAGTCATGTGACCTGATTTCATCTATGGTAACTGGAAATGTTTACAACGCAAAGTCGGTAACAGTCTTCCTGGTGTGGCATGCTGCCGTCGTAGAACCAGCTTGTCTGCGATTCTCTAAAACTCGCCACGACGGTCTAGTGAGGGACCGCGGGGTAATAAATTTGCACATCCGGTAAAAAGCACCAAAAATGGCACAGAGGACGTTGAGATCATACTCTTCAATATTTTTTATGGAAGCAAGTTGACATTTCAGCTTTTCCACCATTTTGGGCAAATTTCAAAATGGCCGCCAAACAGGACAGGACTATTGCATAACTCAGTGGTTTATTGTCTGATTTTTATGATATTGGTGTCATTTTCGGGGTTTTCTAGCCCACTGAGTTTATTAACGTGGTCTACGAACTGGTTTGAGGTCAACTTATCATCTTATGGAAAATGGTCATATGTTTCAGGTCATCCTTAAACAGTATATAAGTCATATAATGCCAAGTTTGGTCGTACCACTTGTTTAGCAGGTGCTCAGTTCTTTAGTAAAGCAAGTGTGTATATATTTTGGACATAATAAGAAATAACAGAATAACTAAATAACTGAACAAATTTTGTAAGAATCAGAACAAAATACACATATCATTGTACAAAACGGTAACATGGTCAAGTATGTGTTATTGTAAAACTTATTCAATCTACAACTGATCGTGGCAGTTTGACACACCAACAAGGTTTTTAATGTAAACTGACTTCAAATCAATTATTAACAAAATACGCTTCCAGTTTGTACTACTATTCAACCTCTCAGTAGATTAGCCATTACTATTATACATTCTTGCTAATCAATTCAACACAATAATCTAAAGCCCATCACCCCTTGTATTTATAAACACGTCGTGTACCCATTTGACTAGTAGCAAAATGACTAAAACATTGTAAAACAAACACGTGACCCATTTGACTAGTTGCAAATGACTAGTCGCAAAGTAAGAACAACATACACTAATGATTACACGACACGGTCACGTAATCAAGTATGTTTTATCGTGAGATGTATCCAATTTACAACTGATTGTTGGAGTTTGACACACCAGCAAGGTTTAATCTAAATTCAAATTGACATAAAATCAATTATATATCAAAAGTTTGACACACCAACAAGGTGTAATCTAAATTCAAATTGACCTAAAATCAATTATTAACAAAATAAGCTTCCAGTTTGTATTACTATTCAGCTTCTCAGTAGATCAGCCATTATTATTATAAATTCTTACCCATCAACCATTCGATCCTGTGTGTCAATCTAATGAATCAGCTAACTAAGTTATTTAACAGAATAATATATAGCTCATCACTTGCTGTATAAACACGTCGTGTACCCATTTGATCAGTTGCCAAATAACTAAAGCATTGTAAAACAAACACGTGTACCCATTTGACTTGTTGCAAAATGGCTAAACAAACATATGTACCAATTTGATTAGTTATAAAATGTCAAGTTCCAGCAACCAAATTGGTTTGCTATATAATAACAACAACCTAAAACACATCAGTGTTGATACATCCACTTTCACAGTTACATGAAATAGTGCACCTGAGTCCTGCCTTGCAACATTTGCAGCTACCTCTGCATGCTTGTGTACACGCACAATGATGCAAAATCGCACATGCACTGCTTGCCAGGCTTGGGGCCAAAGTACTCGGTACTTCGATACTTTGGTACTCGAGTACCGATTTTGCAGTACTCGTCGGTACTCAGTACTCGTACTTTTAAAAAGTACTTGTACTCGTACTTGTACTTTTTTACTCAAGTACTTTTAAAAATAAAAGTACTTTTAACGAGTACTCACGAGTACTTTACGAGTACTAGTCATCTCAAATTAATTCAAAATAGCTCACAGACAAATCCTAAATCATTATTGCAGGATATGGAACATTCAGTTAATGTTTCTTTTACCATCCGTTTAGCTATTATATTGAAAAATGATTTAATATTTACTTCGAAATTATTTCAAAACTAGTCCAATTACTTACATCAACTTTTAACAAAAGTGCACCTTTTTTACAATATCAAAAAAAAGGTAAAGGTGCAGGTTTATAGTCTGATATCAAGTCTGAAGACCTATCATCCGACTTTACATCTTACCCCCTGGTCACTGGACCTGTTCATTCGTGTGCCATTTCAACTCCACGGAGAGCATACAGTCCTGCAGCCGTTTCGGCGCATTGAATATCATGCAGCTAATTGCTTGTTCTGCCTTGTATGTACTAGTATCCTCGTGTAGTTCACAAGATAATTAAATAACTATTCTTAAAAAAAAGACAAGAGACGTTTCTTTGGAAAACAGGAATATGTCTTGATATATAACATTTACAAGTGACTATACTATACAGTAGGACTAGTAATCATTGAAGGGGGCGTGATTGTAACAATAATGTCGCGAGATTTAAGAATCACATTTACAACACCTCGTTCTTTGCAGCTAAGCCCCAGAAAACATGAGGCATTGAAACAATGGTGGTATAATGTTGGGCCAACGTTGAAGAGTATGTACCAAGATTACTATAGGTTCAATTAAATATCCTTTTTGTTGGGACGATCGATCAGTATTTGCATAATATTTGCACACTATTGGCCCAGTTACGTAGATACATTTCCCCAGCACCGGACAAATAATATCACTTGAGTGAACAAGTAGTTTATAACTGTTATCTATATAAAGCAGTTGAGACTTGGTGTGGACTAAGATATATTAAAACTGCCATAGCTCATACAACTCAGTACCAGTGTTGTGTAAATATAAAAAACACCGCGACAACGCAAAGTCTTATCTACAGAGACCTTACAATGCCGGGCCAATGTCCACGACATTGGGCCAAGAATTAACCAGTAAGTACGGAGGATTAACACATGATATAACAGTACTGTTCAAACAAAGATGACCAAAGTAATTAGACGGCAAACATCACCCTTTAACTGCGGGACACCACTATTTTTGTATATCATTATTACAAATCATTTATAAAGCGGTTCATCCAAAACAACTCGGATCGCTGTACATACTAAAAACAAGAAAAATAAAAGTAAACGAAAGACCTATCATCTGACTTTACATCTTACCCCCTGGTCACTGGACCTGTTCATTCGTGTGCCATTTCAACTCCACGGAGAGCATACAGTCCTGCAGCCGTTTCGGCGCATTGAATATCATGCAGCTAATTGCTTGTTCTGCCTTGTATGTACTAGTATCCTCGTGTAGTTCACAAGATAATTAAATAACTATTCTTAAAAAAAAGACAAGAGACGTTTCTTTGGAAAACAGGAATATGTCTTGATATATAACATTTACAAGTGACTATACTATACAGTAGGACTAGTAATCATTGAAGGGGGCGTGATTGTAACAATAATGTCGCGAGATTTAAGAATCACATTTACAACACCTCGTTCTTTGCAGCTAAGCCCCAGAAAACATGAGGCATTGAAACAATGGTGGTATAATGTTGGGCCAACGTTGAAGAGTATGTACCAAGATTACTATAGGTTCAATTAAATATCCTTTTTGTTGGGACGATCGATCAGTATTTGCATAATATTTGCACACTATTGGCCCAGTTACGTAGATACATTTCCCCAGCACCGGACAAATAATATCACTTGAGTGAACAAGTAGTTTATAACTGTTATCTATATAAAGCAGTTGAGACTTGGTGTGGACTAAGATATATTAAAACTGCCATAGCTCATACAACTCAGTACCAGTGTTGTGTAAATATAAAAAACACCGCGACAACGCAAAGTCTTATCTACAGAGACCTTACAATGCCGGGCCAATGTCCACGACATCCAAGAATTAACCAGTAAGTACGGAGGATTAACACATGATAATTATAACAGTACTGTTCAAACAAAGATGACCAAAGTAATTAGACGGCAAACATCACCCTTTAACTGCGGGACACCACTATTTTTGTATATCATTATTACAAATCATTTATAAAGCGGTTCATCCAAAACAACTCGGATCGCTGTACATACTAAAAACAAGAAAAATAAAAGTAAACGAAATTATGCACAAGTTTACAAGACGTCAGGTGTCTAGCGAACCAAACTACCCTAAAATGTACAATATATATATACCTTTTGTTAGGTCACCAGTAAGCAGCAGGTAAGTCAAAAAATGTATTTTTTTGATTTGTCTATTTTGTAATATCGTGATTATGTAGTTTGTTATTTGAAGCTAGAAATGGAGTCAACAATTGTAGCTACAAATTAGAGAACAATATAATTGAAAACGTTAGTGTCGCGTAAGGGTTAAAGGTGTGAGGTTACATAATGAGTCAATTGTAGGCCTACGGCGGCTTTATATAACCCTCTCCGTCCCCGAAATTTGATGACGGACCGAGTATAGAAATAGATACAACACTGAGGTGCTCATCCTATAAGTTTCATACAAATATATTTTTAAACTAATAATAGGCTAATTTATCAGCCAGCGTATGCCCGGGCTGAATCTTGTACGGATATACATGTATTATGGTAATACATTTGATTTGATATCACAGTCACCAGCAACTAAAGTGTGCCTGTTATCGCAAAGCAATACTGCCTTGCAAAGCCAAAAGGCAGTTCTGTTTACTTTACAAGTAAGCAGATACTGCCTTTTGGATTTTTCAGGGTAGAATTGTGATCCGTGTACCTTTAATAGCTTTGATCTTTTCCATGACACACTGTGTGTTCAGGCTCAGTTAAACGTGTATTACAGTGGCGGCCAAATGTTGGCGGCACTGGCCCAAAATTTTACCATCATTAGGACTACTGAAAGTTTTTAAATTAGCGTGTTTTGCAACGTGAAGCTTTAGACACAGACAATTTGTATACTAGCATGTGCTTATTTATTTATTATGATTCGCCAAATAGTAAGCCTACATGTAGCATACAATACGTTGTACACTGATTGGAAAATGCAATATCAAACTATTGGCTGGGACATGGCATCATGCAATATCAATAATAGGCCTGTCCCATAAAATATTATTTTCACCACTCATATATACCTATATGTGACCCGACCTGACAAAATAAATCGTCAGTCGCATATTTAAATATTAGAGTTATTAAGATATCTCGCACTTACACAAAATTACCTTTAAAATGGTATATCACACAACTCTGTAGCGTGTTTAACTCAGAAAATATGATTCGACAAACAAAATTACGTTTTTCGGTGGGAAAATGGCATTTGAAGTTCAAAAAGGCAATTTGGGCACTTTTGGAAAATACCACACAAATGTATTCAAATAAACTAAATAGAAAAAAGATTTTCTTTATAGTCATTTGCCAAAGTGCGACTTAAAACTCATTTTGCCGGATAGGGTCACATATATCAACATGAAATAACATATATTATAAGCAATTTTTTTATTTATTAAATTTTATGTAATAAATTAGAGTTTACAACGAAAGTACTCGGTACTTGTACTCAAGTACTTTTCAAAGTACTTGTACTCAAGTACTTTTGAAAATCCAGTACTTGTACTTGTACTTATACTCGTCATTTTTTCAAGTACTTGTACTTGTACTCGAGTACTTTTGTCCAGTACTCGCCCCAAGCCTGCTGCTTGCATCAAACAGCTCTGTCCAAAATGGCACCCAGTTTTTGGTTGTCTTTTCTTGCATCCAAACCCATCGCGATATTTCCAGTACATGCTGCTGTGATTCCTTAACTTACCTCCATATAAAGGCTGCCTGCAACAGCACCCGCCTAGCATGTTGAAATAGGGTTGCCATGAGTTGGAGGGATGTGGTAAAGCATACGCGTGCCATGCGTAAATAGTTGACACCTAACATCATCCACCCTGGAACATCCAAGGCTCTTACTGTACATGATAACTGTCCAACGTTCAAGGCGTTCCATGTGTAAGGAATCAATGGTTATCTATCCATAACTCTGTCAGACCAAGACTACTAAAGTGACAATCGCAATGACAACAACATCACTATCAACTGTCCGGATGAATGCTTTTGAATGGCCATGCTTTGCTGCGTCATGCAGATGCAAAAAGATCCTGCTGTCAGTTTCCTGGTGGTTACATGGCATAATTATTGTTTTCAATTCAGCTGCTGCTTGCTGGTCAGAACTGGTAATGAGTACAGTGCCATCATAGGTTGAGTAAACAAGTACAATTCTCAGATATTCTGCTTTAACAATAGTTTTGGATAGGTACCTGAAGAGTTGAATCTTATTCCCCAGAAACTTTCTCCAGTCGTGAGAAATAGGCGTGGATGGTGCAACAACAGTTTTTGCACCAGGAGTATCTCGATTAGGCCCGAGCTTTAATATAATGATCAGGGTATGTGTCCCATATGATATCAACCCGTGAGGTGGATTCAGATATAACGCTTGCAACGTATGGTATAAAGTGGTGGTCAACATATTGCTGGAAATCAGTAGCCTTGGTTGGGCGGATCATGTGAACGACAGCTGGAGCATTCAAAATAATCACTGTAATATGATCTGTAGATGTAACCTTTGGGATGGCCAGACACTGTATTATCCGACTTTTAACCAGACCTGAGCTTTCCTTTGTCAAATAAAGATGGTGGCTCTCTTTGGTCCTCATACTTAAAGAATTCATCCAAATCAAAATATGGCATTGACTGCAGATATAAAAAAGATGGGACACCAACGGCACATCTTTCTTCAGTGCGTTGACCTTATTATTGTCCTTCGATTTGGTATCAGTACGTTTTGCAAATGTTTGTAGAGCTACCATCCTAATTGAATCTATAGGGGAAACCTCATATTTTTCCATTTTTTCAAACGCTCACAAACAAGTTCTTCATGCCTTTATTTCCCTAGTTCATAAACATTACAGAGTCTCGGCAACAGCGGCTGGCATCACTTCTTGGGTATATATAGAGACTAACTAGGTCGCATCCATTCAGGAGAGAGAAGGGTTTTTTGACGTAGTATTTCGAGAACAGAGTGAACATTCTTTGCAAATCTCCCTTGGTAACTAGAACCCTTTTCATGATGCTCCATATCTCTGCAGCTACTCACTTAGGGCCATGACATGCTCATCCATTGTCTGTGGCATGTCAAACAGGTTTGCAACACCTGAGGCACTTTTGCAGAGCCAGTCGTTTGCTCATGACTGTGATCTTTGGGGGTGAGCGAGAACGTTTTCTCACTTTTCTGAACAACAAAGTTGCCTCTTGCAAAACCTCAGGATGCTTGTGCTGAACTTGAACCATGTCCTTCACATGAACCGGAAGCCAACGAGTAATTGGTTTAGTCAAAAATAAATAACCAGCACATAATTCATCAATAACTTAACATAAAGATCAAAATCTCCCTCTCTGAGGGGACGAACAAAGCCACAATGGAACATCTCAAGATCTAATACCAGAGAACAGTTCGCAAACTGTCGTGATTCATTTCTCATAGAAGAATCCCACTCATCTTTCTGACCAACACTATCTGAGGCAGGTAGGCCCTCAATTGTTTAATTCTTCAGTGTGCTACCAGCAAGCAAAATCACCTGGTGTACATACCTTATTCGTTCCAGATGGTGTTCCGGACAGCTTCAGCACGGCCTGATGTTAAAACACCAGCCTCATCGATAACAGATGAAAATCTATACCCATCTACCAACTGTATCTTAACTGTTTATATTACAAACTCAATATGCAGGGCTCCAAGCATCAGTACAAACTTGTTCTGTCCAAGTGTGTCAGTCCACTTCCACTGTATCTGCTTGGCTATGGCATAGATTGCCTGATCCATGCCTTGTGCTCAGACACATTTTGTCTGAGGTAACTTAGGTATTCCAACACCTAATCTATATGATCGTGCAAATTGACGTGCAAAGGCATACATAGTATCTGTAACCAGGACTGATGTACACGTGTAGGCCTACATACATACCTATATTGATGCACACATGAATACATTTTTACACATTAGGTTAAATTTCATTCTAGCAATTTCCAACATGTGAGATATACCTCCTGGCCAGACAACGAATTAACTCATTGTGCATCTATTAAATGACAGCAAAGCTCACAGCAACACAACATATTCGCAATAAATGTATGTTGCGTTTTTAGCTGTTTTTCAGCCATTTGATCTTGAGTTTGGTGAATAACACAAGGAATCACCTCGCATTGACTTCCAATTCATTTATAGCTGAATCTTGAACCTGAAAATTAAAAATAAAACAGTGGTAACATTAAATTAATAAGAATTAGGATCTAAGACGTGTCTATTTTCAGTCTTAGATGGCGGCCATCTTGGATTTGCTGAAAAATGTGGAAACACAAACATTTCAACTTGCTCCCATAAAAAATCTGAAAGAGCAGACCCTAAAGGTTATCTGTGCCAAATATTGTACTTTTTACCGGATGTGCAAATTTATGGCAGCATTGGACACCACCGTCCCTCACTAGTCGCGTTTTAAGCAATCGTCGAGCCTTTGCGGTGTGTGGGAGCCTTTACAGATACAAATAGAAAAATGTATTTTGAATAATCTGCTTACTCTGGGACATTCGCGATTTTTGTTACAACACAGGGCAAGTTGAGATAATCTTGCTACAGCGATATTCAATTTCAAGTGGTAAAATGTGTATTATTTAATATACAGATACGTATTATACAACCTATATAGTTGTCTGGGCAGACTAAGTGTTGCAACGTTATGTGTTAATCATTTCAGTGGAGACACCACCGGAATTTTTGCAAAATTGTAATGTATTTTAACATGAAAATGAGACGCAAAATATATCAGAAGGTACTGATAAAACAAGGGTAGACCTATAAATTATACATACTAAAGATCTATTCACAAAAATAATTTACATTTCAATATTGCGTTGAAGAAAACACTTAACCCTTTCACTACTGGCAGTAATTCCCCCAGAGTACTGGGCCCTAATGTATGACGTCATATAATTAGGCCGTCGTGACGACGGCCCACGTACTTTAGGGTACCCAATTTAGGCCGTCGTGGCGACGGCCCACGTACTCAAAGGGTTAATGGTATCCTTGGTAATTGAAGGGTCACTAGAAGCACATTAAAGATGACTGTTGTTGAGTTGCGTGTTGAAGGGTGTATTAATGAAGTGGATTACATGGCATTACACTTATGGTATTAGGAGAGGCTTCACGCCATCAAAATCAATGTTATCGATGTCACATGTACCTGTTCAATTATTGCGATGTAGGCTGAAGTACACAATTAATACGATGTACTGTAGATGAACTCCATCACCGACAGCGCGTACACAATTACTTTTTTAGTTTATATTTTTGTAATGCATACATATACCCCAATTAGATCGAAATATTCACATTTTACTAGATTTGCAAATAATTGTGTATTGCCACACATAGTTTTGTCCCTTTCATAAAATGATGTGGTGTTAAAACACAGTATGACTGCCTCAAACATAATCAAATACCTGAAACAATTATATATGATATGCCAGGAGAAGTTAATGGCATTATTCGCCTGTGGATTTCCAGATATATTGCTTGACAATTTGTACAATAAATACGACAAAGTTTTGCCAGGATTATCTAGAAATATAAGGACTAATAAAGATAAGGCGATGAGACACTTGACGTCCGACGATTGCTGGTATCTGGGCAGTGCAATGCCTGCCGGCCCAGAAGCCAGATCCCGTGTAGCCAGACCCAGTCAAACACAAGACGTTGTCTGAACGACGGGCCAACGTCGAACGACGTTGACCCGTCGTTGAGACAACGTCTTGCGACCAGGTGAGATGAGTTGTTGACTTATGATAAGGCTACTGGCCTGAAGGGTGCTGAAACACTGATTGTTCATTGTTTACACCTGCAGGCTCGCACTCAATCTTAAAGCTCCACTTCTGCTATCCGCATGTTTCAGCGCTAATCGTTCTAACATACACTATACAGACATGTATGAAAAACAGTCGTTATTTTTTTTAATATATTATTATGTAATATTTCTAGTAGCACAGCGATTAAATGATTGGAAGGCCTTCTTTTTACAAGGCATGTCAGGTACATCAATCCTAATATAAGTTGTCAATCACACATCCCGATACGGAGCTACTGGTGACAACATTGTTATCAGGGATAAGGGCGTGAACTCTGATAAGGTAGTCATTGTTGATAGGCGCGATGATACGCTGGTGAGACGCTGGACCAGAGTCTGAGACGTTGTCCCAGCTTTGATGCAGCATTTGGTCAGCGTGTAGATTTTTCACCAATCACGTCACACATGCTGCTGTTCTCACTGGTTGTAATGAAAATCAAACACGATGCCTTTTTCAAGCTTTGGCCCAATTGTTGGCCAATGCCTCTAATGTTAGAACACCACGGCGCCAACGCTGGGATACACTTTGTACCTTTCAAAGAGAATCAAATAACTGTCAGGAACACTTGGTGACAAATCCATCACTTGTATGAAAGATTAATTTCTGTGATTATGTTTTGTTTGTCTGCAAATAACAAACACCCCAGGCTGTTGCTGGGCGAGAACGGAGGGACGTGGTTTGTTAATAGTATGTGGTTCATTAATCCAGTCAATTCAGGCACAACGGCGTATATTGAGCATCACATATTTGATATCATTGATAACTATTATAACCTGAAATGTTTGAGCTGCATTTGTGGACTTAACGAAATATTCATTGATTTTGTTGCATAAAATTATTAGGTGGTCACATTACGATTTTGCGTTCCAATTGAATAATTTCCTTCAAAAAAAATGAAAACTTACAGCCCAAAATTGTTTCTCTAGAGAAATATTGCGAAACTGCAGGACAATTTTTATTTTATGTGTTTTCCGTCTTATAAACACACATATGACAGAAAGCAAGTACACCGGAAACCAAAGCATTAGTTAATTTCGTCCATGATGTTAAATGACAATGGAGTTAGCAATGTCATTTTTGTGTGACCTCTGAGGTGTTTATCGTGATCTGATGTTTAAAAAGTGAGCGGTCGTGGTGTGGTGGTGCATGTAATAGCTGGATGTCGACACCTCAGATTCTGAAGTAGGAATTTGTGTGTGAGTTCGAACTCCGTCGCTGCCACATCGCCTAATATGAACTGGTTCTGAAACTAATGCTGTCCTAGATGATGTCGACACTTTGCTTAGGCTATAAATGTACCCCATAATAATAATAATTCTACACTTGTGTGTTTCAATATATATACCACGAGTACAATTGTTATTATTATCTCCTTTAAAATATATGAACACAATCTCATTCGATGAAACACATAACTTATATGTAAATTATGATCGAAGAGTAGGCCTACAATTAAAGTTGGTGATAGAGGGTGTCACAAATCCATACCTATTCTCTTTGTATATCTTGTTTAGATATAGCCGTGATGCACACAGGTTCTATTGACATCTGACCCTTGTTTTTAAAGAGTCGCGCTATGGGCTGTAAAGCACCCCATAATGGGCATGTAAAAATCCGCCGCGACTCTGCGACAGCGACAAGATAGGCGGAAATGACACTGGATTAGGAGTGGAATTGGGGTTGTAATCCTGGTATCTCTATGAATGGAGCAAAGTGTAGCTGACGAGCGAGCTGGGCCGCCAAAATGTCGAGGTGCATCCACAAATCTCGACCAGTAATCGGTTCCAGGGCTTATTATCCCGCGGAAGATCCCGAGTCCGTTCACTACCGGGATTACAGCTAAACACTCGCAGTCAAACTGCAGGAGACACCAGGCCTAAGCTGGCTCAGTGTGGGGCCAACGTCTGCGACGCTGGCCCCACACTGAACCAGCTTTGAATCGACGTTGAGTCTGGTCAGCATTGATGACCTTTCAGCGATTAATATTTTGTTGGTCATCATGGAGCGATGCCTGTGTAGAAAACTCGTTATAAATGTACAATTTTGCTATGCATAAATGATTCGTTTATCCATCTTACCCCTTTTTTCCCCAAACTTAATGAGCAGTTTCACCTAAAATAATTAAATCTCTGTGAAGTCATGTGATACGGACGGAACCCGGCGCAAATATAATGCGTACAAAATGAGAAAACTCCAACATTGTGTTCAGCCCATGTTTTCTTCCACTAAAAATCAGGAGTTTAGTGCACGCTATCCAGAGACGATCCTTCTGCCGAGCACGCTCAATCGTGTCAGCTTGATCCATTTAGACGTGGATTTTACCCGTACAGAACAGCGAAAGCTGCTTTACAAAACCAGTTATATGATAGCTAGGCTATATCTATCCCCTTGGTTTTTTTGTTTGGGTTTTTACCGTCACTGAAAAAGAAGGGTTATCTAAAAAATATATAGTTTAAAAATTACATTCGTTATGTAATGGAAATATTGAGTAGCATCCTAGCAAACACGAAACATTGACCCAAATGTTGCTGTATTGTCATCGTCTGCGACTCTGGCCCAACAATACAGCAACATTGGGTGAACGTCTGGTGTTTGCTGGGATATGCCTTCAGCATACGTAGTCTTGGTATCAAACGGGTTGGGGCTTGACGTCTGAGTGATAGTCTAGATATAGGGTCGAATCACGCATCACTGCGCCTCAGGATTAAATTATCCTATCTGGACAAAATGTACTGTTCAAAAACCGTGTTCAATTATTGACCAAAGTGTAACTTTGTTGTCCCTGGTCATCGTTTAAAGCCCTGTTCATACTTTAGGATTTTGTTTATGTTGGGACTGGTCGACTTGTCAATGCTGGAAATTTAGGCCTACTTCTCAACAGAGTTATAATTATATTATTTGTACATTATTTTTTGTCCACACTGCTCAATACGCAGGTACCCCACGAATATCACATTATATGATCCCTAATTCGTTGGTTGATGTGGTTTGTCAGTCGTGGTTTAGATTACCCTGTCAAAGTTATAGTTTAGACTCACCCTGTCAAAGTGATGGAAACACACACGTGATATTTAAGTGAAAACACACCCAGCTGTCAGTTAGCATTCTCACATTATAACGTAATGCTTGAATGTCCCCTTATTCTAGAATACACATACTCAGTATTTTCCAGGAAAGCATTCAGGGGTCTATAAATGAATGGCTTAGAGATAAAGTGATGCCTTTAAGTTAAAATCAATTAACAAAATTATAAATTTAGTTTTTAATTAAACTTTGTTATGTCAATAATTAGATGCATATGGGAAGTTATATATGCATTGGTGTTTAAATCATTCCTACTAGCAGGTATATAGCTATTTACGTCGTGAAAGCCATTTCTGGTGATTTTTATTTCATTTTATTTTCTATATCAACTTTAAAAATATAGAAATACTAATTTCTTTATAAAAGTCACAAGCTAGTATAAAAACTGCCTGCTTCCTCACCATCTTGCTCCAGTAAAATTTTGGCAATGATTGGCATAGCATAGACTGATCCATATAATGGGTGTTTTATAACATTTCAGCTGCCATTTTTCGTATGTCTCTGAGGTAAACTGATTCAAATCTAAATGTTACCTAGGTCTATATAAACTTATGGACTTATGCTGACTGATGAGTCTCGAAAGTTTTAACGAATGGCTTAGATATTTTAGTATAGTATTTCCTACATATTTAACTTTCCCAAAGTGGATCAGTTTACATGTACCATGCAATTGAAATCACTGTTTTGTGAAGGTGATATTTTTCTAGAAAAACATATTTCACGCAGATTAAGAACAACTGTCGTTATTATTTATTTTGATTACCACCTCGTGAATTATGTTTGAAATACTACAATTACCAGAATAGCCATGCATAATGATATTGTTGCCAATAGTTGAGTTTGTTCTCTCTCTATTTTGTTGACATGTTTGGTTTATAGGAAGCTGACACAAAACTATTTTGTATACAGTGTGTACCAACAACGGGCCAAACCCATACTCAGAAAGCACCACGCGGATTAAAGGGATAGGACCAACTGGAGAATAACTATAGCCAGAAACAAACATAAGAGTGGTCTACTACTTTAAAGGTGAAAATAGATAAACGTAGATTATCGGCGAGTCTGAAACAGCCTCTACCCACCATCTCCCCTTCAAAACAATAGTATTCTGATTCATAGCAGAAAAATAGTTGATCAAATCGAAGGGACTATGGTAGTCTGTATTTTAAATTACGTTGTGAGATTTAGTACATGTATGCAGTAAAGCAAGGATATTAGTTAAACAAATTAATCAGATTATGCTTAAGTAGGCCTAATTTAATCAACTAAGCAAATCGACATTACAGAAAGATTGCAATAGTGAAATAATTATAAAACCTAATAATATATAGGCTAATATGTATAATGATATAAATTCATTCTTATAATTCATCTAGGCCTATTATTAAGGTAAATTTGATAACATGTTGTTTATTAATGTTTCATATGCATAAAAATTAGAACCCTGAATCAATTTAGAGTAGATAGAGAATTTGCACATATAAGCCTATTTATAATAATATAAATTTATAGCCGTAATTTTAAATTATATTTTCTTAATTTGTATTTTTAATTATTATTGAGAAAATAGTTTCCTTAAAATGAAGATTGATTAACGTCAATAATATTGATTAACGTCCCACGTCCCGACAAGTACAAATGATTACCTGGCATCTTTATCGATTAATTATACGACATGTTTTAGCAGTCTGACAACCATTAGTATTAATTGCTGCATTCGTCTATAAAAATCAAAGAATGGCAAGAGATCTCTCTGATCATGACACACGTTTATTTTAATCAATCTTGTAATAATTGTTTGACAATTACTTGCTTGTCAATTTGATCACAAGTTTTAAAATTAATTTCTCACCAGAATGCAGCGCTGTTATTGGAGAAGATTCATCACGTGGAATGAGACTGTTTATGCCATCTGTTGGCGATCACTGCTGGTGCGCGCCGCTGACTCCGGCAGGGGGAGCAGTGATCGCCTAGCGGATTCAGACCGCTTCGCCTGGTGCGGTGCTTGCTGGGCGAGTGTATCTAACTCCAGAAACCGATAGACTCACAAACCAAGCCAAACGACCAGCGGCACGGACGTACGGAGCACCATGTGCGAGAGAGTGAGCGCGCGCCTCTGGGTCACCTGCTAGAGCAGTTCTCACCGCATCATGGGATTAAAATACAACACTTGAAGTTGTCGGTGCGTCCTCTATTATTTTTTAAGTCGACGGACAACAACAGAATGACACATTCTCGATCGGAGAGAACACGGTGTGTCAATAGTGTTAGTTTCTACTAGTTGCGGGGCACTGAATAGCCTGAGCGAGGGATCCCAGTTCACTTTGTGGATTACCAGTGCCCCCCACCTTTATTCTAGTCCGTTAGCGACTGACCATTGACGATGAGCAGCCCCCAAGGTTGGAGTACGCGTACCATGGATATAATCAAGGTGGTGGTAATGGTACTGTGGCTGGGCAACACGGTACAAGGACGAAACACTCAGGATATATGCCAGAGGGACCCTCCGGGTACCACCGCCAATAAAACCCCAGGCGACAACGGGTTCAGAATCAGAATCGCCGGCCGTCCACCTCCTGAGCGCTACACCCCAGATCAAGTGTACACCAGTGAGTAGCCCACCTATATGGTCGTGATCCAGGTAGAATCGTTAGCACATACCATCCTAACAGTGGCTCAAAGGTCCATCAACGACGTCATTGAGCCAATGCTGGGCGAGTGATGGTAGTCCGGGCGGATATATTTTTTAAAATACATGAATATATCTATGAATTTACATTTATCTATTGCATATAATTCATTATATATGCACAAAAATTTTCTGCAATGTAGATTAGGATTCACATCCCCAGCCCAGTAAACACAAAACATTTGTATAAAATTTGTACAATGTTGGACCAACGTCGAAGACGTTGGGCCGACGTTGTACAAATGTTATACAAATGTTTTGTGTTTGCCTTGAGACCTATTATTAGCCATGGTGAATGATTTTCGCTGATTTCTCAGTTAATTAATCTTAACCATTTTTTTATGTGAACCAATTTTCCATGACATTTTTACGGTCCTGTAGAAAGTGCCCTGACACTTTCGCAAATATATCAGTAAGTATGTCAGAAATTAGATCATTGTACATGTGATGTAATTTTGAGAATACAACTGATTGATGCTAATGGGTCTAGATGGGTGCCAGAGTTAACAACGGCTCTGGGCGAGCGAAGAGCTAGAGGGGTGTCACAATTTACTACAGTCATGTTATAGGATATGTCACCAACTCAGGCCTAATGAATATTTTTTAAACTAAGCAATATTCTTGAAATAAATTTCCCGGGTGATCGCCCCATCTAAAAAATATTGTTTGCAATATTTATGAAACTTGGTTGAGAATTGACTGAGAAATCAGCGAAAAGCATTCACGACCGCTAATGTAAATCCTACCGTGATAAAAACAGTAGCAATGGCAATATCGCATCCCAGCAAACACAAAACTTTGTATAGCATTTGTACAATGTTGGGCCAACGTCGAAGACGTTGGACCGACGTTGTACAAGAGAACACACGAAATGAACACAACACATCTGGCAACGTGGTGAGCAAAAGATGTATTTAGCTACGGTTGAATAATTTATATTACCCACATGGTTAGCAGGCGAGGTATCTCATTGCTATTTTTTTTAAATAAAATCATCATTATAAAGGTCACAGGAAGATGTACCGATAAGGGGAAAATATTCGCCTAGCTATAATGTTCCCCGCGTAGGCTAAAATATACGATTCATATATATATAATATAATAATATATCCAGTAACGCTATGTTCAGCCTTCAAAGGGTTGATACATGGCAGGCCAGGTGCGGCGTATACAGAGACGAGAGAAGGCACGTGCTATTCTACCAATACAAAAACCTTTCCCCGACGCTGCATTATCGGTGTCACCAGTGAGCCAGAGCTGAGCCAGCATTCCTTGTCTGGTCGCCGTATGGGGTCGACATCATCATTTTTGCACTGACGTAACGCGAACGTTACATACACATGCGATGTCGTAATAATTTATGGTAGCTTCACGTTGCGATTCAATGTGCATCAATGGCGTAGGTCATAAAGACTGCCTGCTAAAGCAGTTGGATATTTAACAAGATCTTAACCCACCTATACGGAAATTCTACTTAATAGTAATTTGCTTCTCTGCATTGCAAGTTTCACACACTTCTCGTTGATATAAAGTTTCCGTTTTGAAATTTTAAATAATATAGTTTTAACGCTTGTCCCGCTGAATTGCTTCAATTGTATTTTTCGTCATTTGAAGCTGGAATTGCTAACGCATTTTCCAGCTTCAAATGACGAAAAATATTACTATTTATGAAAAATAGACATATCTAAAATTAAATTATTTGATCAACTATAAGCATCTACTAAAAACTATTTTATCAAAATTAAGTGATATTTTTATTGATCTAAAACATCCTTAACCCCGTATATATCCGGGCATAGCAGGACAAGGGTTAAGATACATAGGCCTGCGATATGATTTTATCGCTTACACACAGTAAATCTACAAAAACATTTTTTTTAATGTTTTAGTACATGAACTTTTAAGACGACCGAGCTTACAGGCGCAACAAATGTTGTAGTTCCATAGACATGATAGATAATAGTCCGTACCATTTCACGAATAACCATGATGTTCTCTAAGTTGCCTCAGCACCAGATGGACCAGATAGTCCATAAATCATGTGTATGTCTATATAGCTAGTTTAGCTAGACAGACAGGTTCATCAGGTCTGGCTGTGTCACACACAAAAATGGCAATCCACTTTGAAAGATTACACCATGGCATCTATATTTGATGGATGTATGGATGCATTATCCTCTAGGAGATAAGTAATAGACGCATTCAATGAGCGACAAGAAACCATCTGATTTACCAGTAGACCCCCTATATATTCGCACTCTAAATAAACTACGTTTTTTTTTTTGGGGGGGGGGGGTGACATGTATGTGTATGATGAACACTATTTACCCTTAAAGCGCTGAATTTGTTTATATAAGCCATGGAGGCCAAAGGGTTTTTTCAATTTGAAATCATCATAAATGTCTTAGTCAGCTTTTTCTGATTCATTTGAATTAAATGTTAAGGGGTTACGGCCATTATAAATATGTTCACTCTTACAGTGCGGGGATCGACTTTAGACGTCAGAATCTGACGTCTACATACGTCAAATTCTGACGACTAAAGTTGATCCCCGCGCTGTAAGGGTTAAACCACTAAGCTATACAATTGTAATTTTGACCCATTTGAAGTTGTGTCTCGCTATCGCGACCCACAACTTAAAGTGGTGGAAAATTGCTCATGGTTGTTTAATTTGGCACAAAATATTAGCAAATCTTGATATTTAAGCACTCATTTCTCAGGGTTATTTATTTTCTAAAAGTGTTTTTATATTTTATTGTCTCGAAAAAAAAATTGTGTGCACCTACTATTTTCTCAGATGTCAAAATTTGATGACATGACGACATAGCATTGGACATA
Organism: Flabesymbios commensalis; assembly: GCA_964017125.1. Lineage (NCBI taxonomy): Eukaryota > Metazoa > Annelida > Polychaeta > Terebellida > Flabelligeridae > Flabesymbios > Flabesymbios commensalis. The sequence goes on along the minus strand of OZ024907.1, from coordinate 34,580,402 downwards.
TTGAATACACAGAACAACCCACGATATGACGAAAATTGATGGAATAATTTGTTGCTGTGTTGAAGTTGTGACGAGTTGTGTGTGTGTGACCAGGTCAAATATACATATATTATACAAAGGCAGATCCAGGGGGAAGGGGTGTTACCAGGGTTACCATTACCAGCACACCATCACAATATAATTATACAAGGATCTTAATTAGCAATACTGATAACTCGAATAGTTGCATATTTGGCTTTCTGGATATTGAAATTTCATAAGCAACACAAGTAATGTGACACATAGGCCTATGCTATATATAGACTATATCATTTTGATACATAATTATGATGTAATAAGAATAAGAATAAATATTTACGGGTCCTGATAAAATACACTCACAATCCTTCACGTTGAAAAAAACAAATACTTCAAAAAGCAAGGCCCGAGTTTTAAAATACCATGAAGACGAGTTTCTAATTAAAATTATTATAAAATTTGCCTTCTTTGCTTTTAACGAAAAAAATATTCCAATTTCCTGAAATACAGACTCAAATAAGATTCATTTGAGCAAATAAACACATTTTTTCTTGTGATACGGCGAATCAACGGTGGTTGAAAGTTTTGTGTTTTCTGGGAAGAAATTTCCTGTGATTCCATGTACCAGGATAAACGTACTGCAATGACATTGCGCACCCTGGCTACACCCTGGCTACGAACCAGCTTGCATAGTTTCACAAGATTCTCTCGACCTTTTTCTGGTGATAGCACAATCAGGAGCACGCCAATGGTTTTTGGTGGCGCGACATTGGCGGCAGGCCATGCATCTTTGTCACAACGAGCAAATTGAAGTGGCTGAAAAGTGCAACATTCATCTTCGGAAATGGCCGTGTCTTCTAGCTGGCAATCCATCTTCCCTTGATTGTTACTGGAGTCGTAGAAACTAGGGTGGGGGTGGGGTCGTATTAAGTTTACAACGGCCGCCAATAACGACGTTCTGACCTGTCTATTGTCTAATATAGGCCACTATTGTCTAATATAATTCGCTGTATAATTTAAAGTTTTTTTGGTGATAAAGACGGGCTATGTCGTTTCATCCAAGCTAATTTCCCTGGCAACAACGTACTAACTCATAATACTGATTATAACGTGTCAGTTAGCATATTTTTCCTGTCAACGTTTTTCTCACTTAATAAGATTTTCGACTGATTTTCGATTTGAAATCTTGTTCACAGATGATACATGAAATGAGTGAGTGAATATTACTTTACGTCACTTTCTGCACAATCATTGCAATATCGCGACAGAAGAAAGCCCGAAGTCGGGACTATGTCCTACTCTTATCGGAAGACTTCGATGGTTCTTTATAGTGCACAGTACCATACGTAGACAGCACAGCACACTCTAGTCCTTTGAACCGTTTGAAGAACGGTATATGCGCAACCTTCATGACAAACATCCGACCCTGCTGGTGATTCGAACCCAGAACTTCTGAGTTTTCAGCCACAACCGGACCGAATAAGTCACAAGGGCCGTCAGAGGTCATCAGAGTCATCAGAGGTCATATTAACTGATATAGTAGATCTAAGGTGTGAGTCTGAGATGTGCACTGTGAATAGGCCTATACCATGTATAGACCGTGGGCTCACACCACACAGATAGAGCACCCTTTCTGAGATAGGAAACTGTCACCAATAAAGACGCCACAGTTAAGGATTTATCTTGGAAAGTGCGTCCAATAACCCACGTGATGTATGTAATGTCGCCAGGCTGTGGAAGGTCTGTGCACTCCAATTTATCTGCCAGCCGCCGGGTTATTTAATAAGGGTGGGTTGACGCAGAATGCCAAGACTCGCCTGCGCCCCATCCCTCAATGGCTGTCCCATGCGGGACGAGATTCTGGGACAACAGCATTGACGTGCAAAGCCAAAAGATTTGGATTTGTTGATCAGAATAACTGACGCAGACTGGCCAACTATCGCGCCACCGTTAACATGGTTATAACCTACATTATGGGGCACAGCACCTGTAGTGCATGGGGGTCGATCCATGCAATGTTCCGGGCTATCTCCAAGTGGGTGACAAGCTGTTCTGGCCGTGCATCTTCATGGAAGTACACTGCAAGACAGATACGGCTGCGAGTCAGTTTTACAATCCACACATTTGTTCTCGTTAGTCGGCCTCCTGTTGTTTTCTATCCCCCACCGAAAACAAGATAAGGGCGAGGTTCAGCCAATGGAACGAACAATCAAGACAGATCCCATCATGGAATGGGCTTCAGTCTCCCTCTTTTCCCATCTCTGCAGCAGAAATTTGCTGGCATTGGCAGAAAACACAGCCTTGACAGTGACACACGGACAATGACGTAACCAATCACACGTGTAATCCGTGTGGACTCCCGGACCACCCGGGCGCACCGGGATTGTCCAAGCATTCCATCAAGTCCGCGCAGTCCGTGAACAGGTGTCCTCACTTATCATCGATCCGCCTGTCATTTAGTCCCGCGGCCTTCCTACCACCCGTGCTGCACCATCTAAATCTCTGTCTCCCTCTATGTCACTTTGTTCATGCTCTAACTCTAACAACATAAATTGTATTTTTACCGTGGTATAAACAGCGGCATACCGACCACAACAGAAACCCTTTTAATCGTGAGCAATAGAAACGTCGGTGGCACAAATGTTAACTTTAAGCAAAGAAAGAGGGTAGATGCATCTAACGTTACGTTTATTTGACTTCCAGTTTAAAACATGCAAAAATGGTACATTATAATTATTATTATCATTTTTTGAACATGTCATTAACTTTAGTTGACGGGAACAGGTCGAAACGACCTCTACAATGCCTGTCAACCATATAAGTGAATTAAAAATTATAGAATAAAATAATATCCATTGTTTAAAATAGCAATAGCAATTTAAAAATGTACATAGTATAAATTATAAAGTTTACGATTTGTACACATAAAATAAAATAACCGACAATTGTCTGTCATCTGTTTCCCGCACCAATACCAGAGATAAAATAGCCACACTGTGCTCTACACCGTGTAGCAAAAAAGGACACTCTGGAAAGCGTAGAAACCTAATTAAAACCTCTAAATGCTTTAGTTGTCTATTATATCAAAGGACATACAACTAGGATATGTGAAAGCTTCTTTGCTTTAAGCTATGCACTATGCGTTCCAGGGACAATCCTTTCTCTGGATCATGTGTGTAGATAGCCCCTTTCTGACACAGACAGAGCTTGTTGTCATAACGCAGTCGAACCGTGAACAGTCAAGTTGTGGGCCTTTTCTTTCCCGGACTTTTAGTTACCGCCTTTTTTGCGTAAGCAAAACCATTTCGTTGCGTGTAAATCTGCTGGACATGCCCGACTAGAAAAAATACTTCGTCCCACCCTGCACATGAATATGATTTAAAACTCCCTGATTATGCTTTGATTCTGATATTCTCTCATCAAGCACGATATGTTGGCCCAATGTTGTTTTAATGTTGATTCATCGTCTCCAAAGGTGTTATAGGTATTATAAGCGCTTGGCCTATCAATGAAGATCCGTGATCGTTATTTGATGGCGGTTTTTTAATTTATGAAATTGACAGGGATACATTAGATACGCTATGTATGATTTATTGTGCCACATTTAAATTTAAATTAATATAAATTTACAGCCAAAATTATTATTGGCAATAAAAAATCACAGTCCATTTTCCATATGAGATTTAGGCCTACAAGGTCGACTCCTCACCATTTATTGTATACATACAATAAAACATGAGACAACACCACGGCGTCCTAGCGATTGGATGAACTGCACGTTTGAGGTGGTTGCTATTTTACAAACCCCCTGGGATTATTAGTGCCTTAATTTAACCCTTTCAAGCCTGAATTTGGCCCATTTGGCCCATTTTAATCCACTACAGGGCGTTAATTGCTGTCGCAATTTCCGCCTTGTAGTGGATTAAAATGGCTTGACTTCGTTGACAAATTGAAAAATATTATCAATAATTGATAAAATATTTTCATGAAAATCTTCGTTATAAAACATTTAAATTTGAGAAATTTAGTTGATTTCCAGGGATGGGAAATGATGCTTTGATGCATCGTGAGGGCTTAAAGGGTTAAGCTGTATAAAAGTGATTCACATTTCCAAATCTTTTTCCAATAGACTGACAGAAAGTGTGAAGATCTCGTCGCAACTCATGCTAATGGTCCGCTTCTGCCCATCTTTATATCATGTTGATCATGTATGTTACGTTCATGAATAAGACCGGAGCTTCCATGCTGCAGTTCCAAAGAAATCCGATAAGATAATTACACCTTACCTTGGCAGCATTCATCACAAAATAAAGAGGTGTTGCACCTGTGAGTTTTTTGCGCTCGCAAAAAACGTACAGGCCCAACACCTCTTATTTGTTGAAGATCCTAGTAAATGGAAGATCAGGTTATACAAAAGTGGGCTGTGCCCCATTTTATGACCTGATTCAGCACAGTTTTCTGTCAGCCTCACTTTTCACGTGCATGTTGTAGATCAAGTGATTTTGCCAGCATTCACCAGCGCTTTTTAGCCCCATGGATATTAACCCTTAAAGCTCTGAATTAATTTGTAAAAAACATCACAATCAAAGGGTTTTTTTCAATTTTAAATCATCATAAATGGCTAGTTAGCTCTTTCGGATTCATTTGAATACCTATGATATGGGTCTACGGCCATTAGAAATATTCTGACGACTAAAGTCTATCCCCGCGCTGTAAGGGTTAACGTCATTAACCCTTTAACCGCCGGTGCCGCATATAACCGGGTTTTTATTTTTTATTAGCACATTAAGTACCACATTTTAAATATGTTAAAGATAAAATGTGACATCAACCAGCAAGATTTGAAAAGAGTTGACCTCCATTTTTTCAAATCTGAATAATTTTCACTCACTTGAAGTTGTGGATCGCGTCAGCGAAACACAACTTCAAGTGGGTGAAAATTCAAATTGAATAATTTGGCGGTTAAAGGGTTAAGGTGTCATTTTTCAATAATCACCCATGAAATCTTCTGCCTTTAACTAAAACATGGCCACGAGGATGATACAGAAATGGTAATGGAAGTGTTTTTAGAATGTTTGACCGTCGTCATTCTATCCTGGTGCATGTACGGACAAAGCAGATAGAGGGTTCGCGGTGACCATCGAAGATTATATGTTTTGCGCAGGGCAGCCCAATAAGATAATCGCGTTAATGTCGTGTAATTCTACTTGTAAGACCTTACAAAATATAAGCCCCAGACGACCACATCTTACACGTTGTTGTACCCAAAACATTACGGCCGCGAGTGACGACTTGATGTGGAAGAAAGTTATAATGAGTGCAAATCAGGGGGAGCCGCATAAAGGAGAGCAATAATGTATTCAATAATGATTGCGCATGCTTTTGGTTGAATTCCCAGGGGAAATGATAATTATGATAATACGTATGGATATTGAGAATATTGGTCGTACATGGTTAAGATAATAAAGTGGGCTCTATGGGGTACACGCTTTAAACTCTGCCTTCTGAATTTCTATTTGTGTTCTTCTAAAACCCGATTTTCCAATTTACTCGGCCAGCACAAGACGTTGGCATAATGTTTGCCAATGCCGAGAAACGACCGCCAGACGTTATATCAGCGCTTTTTTGTTAAAACATGATGAGATAAAAGCGTCTCTTGATCTATCTCGTAACGCAATCCAAGCAGGATTAGTGGATGAATATTGAGCACAGATTTTTCAGAGAAACCAATTGCAGCCTGAAGGCCTGTTTGTTGTCAGGTATACAACACGTACCATATACCGTATAACAGAAGATGACTGCAACATTATAATATATTCTCGTATATTATGTCATTGTCCTTTACTTAGTTATATTTTATCTGTCTTTGATTATTATTCCTGAGCTGCAATCTGCAATCGAGGTTATGGATGTCAAACAAAACATTATAATGAAAAAGCCGCATATTGCTGGGGTTATTTTGTGTGATTTTCTAGATAATCAGAAAACAACAGCTCCTTAACCCAATGCTATCCGAATGTCGACATTTGGCCTATGTCGTTTTAAAAGGCCTTTTAAGGCCTTGCACGAAAAAAGTTGCATACAGGCGGCTAAGAGCCCGCGTGGATTTAATATGGGTAATTTCGTAACGTAGTTGTAGCAACAGCATGCATCATCAATCGATTTCCTACTGGTGGTTTATCTGTATTTAAAGCACTTGGTGAATCGCGACGAATAGGCTATATATAGGCTATTGCCGCGAGCCCTTCTGACTGGTCAGTGTGATCACCGTTTACACATAGGCCTAATGGCCTAATCCCCTGACGGAGCGAGGATAGGGTCTGATGTGACGTCATCAAGCCATATGAGATTGACTGCGACAAACTACAAGAAAATTTCCCCGGCATGGCAATGATCCTGCTAAATAATAAAATTACAGTTGTATCAGGCTGACAGATACAACGGCACATTTTAAGGACATAGATTAAAGTAGCTTGGGAAGTTTAAACTAATTACAGCGCGGGGATCGACTTAAGTAAACATAATTTCTAATGGCCGTAGACCCATAACATAGGTATTCAAATGAATAAGAAAGAGCTAATTAAGACATTTATGATGATTTCAAATTGAAAAAACACCTTTTGGTTTCCATGGTTTATGAAAAAAAAATGTATCAGCGCTTTAGGGGTTAAAACCATCTCCATGATTACCATCGATATTTCCATATAGACATAATATAACATGGCGTATAGTCACAGAACTAACCGTTCAGTTACATAAATGGAAGGCATCGGGATAGGCCTACCTCCCGCCATCAAATCAGAAAGATGAATTGTATTAAATATTAGCGTCGATATGTATCGGGGTAGTGTTTTAGGCTCCGCGACGGAGCGCCGGATATAATTCAGTGATCTTGATTAACAAAAAAACGTCACCTTTTTTTCGAAGAACCAGGCACAGAAGCCTGGCGAGGAAATCAGCTGAGTAACTGATACAGGTGTGTGGTATGATGGATTTTGCCTGATGAGAGGAAAATCTGACAAAAAATAAGCAAACGACCGCCTCAGCATAGCCTCCATTTTGATTAACCAATTCCATTCTATTATCGCTCATCTGCGGCTTCAGCGTCATGTGCTGAATCTACGTGTGTCATATACTAATATCTTAATCAAGCAGTGTAGCGACGAAAACGGCAACCTCAATGTTTTATGCAGCTTATGTGTTGTATCTGAATGATGACATCATAAGGGAAGTCAATCAGGGAGTGAATGTGTTGTATTTTTGGTATAATTCTTGCTGACGTTCATAGTTAATAGTTGACTTCTATATTTCAACAGGTCAATTAAAAACAGCTTTTTAATTAAAAAACAGTAAAATTAACATTTCAAATTTTTTTATTGATGATTGATCAGGTATATATCATTATGTTGCATACTTAGCTATGCATAACCTGATAACAGGATGTTGTATAAAATAAAATGAATCGGGCTTTAGGCCACTTTTGTACACATACAGGCTAAATTGGGCCAGGAGAACCACCTGAGGATGTTGAGATGAGTGAGATGACACTGTCCTCCAGACACATGATTCGAAATTTAAACCCTGGAGGTCTGAGGCCGAGCACGCTACCTCTCGGTCACAGAGACTTCCCACAATACTGAGTTTTACGAGTGGATAGGGAAGAAACATTTTCGTTGCTTTCAAACCGCCGAGAGAACGTTGTATAGACCACTGCGGGCATCAACATCCTTTTCTACTATCCTATTTTGCCACACGGTTTTTTCTGCCTTTTGTCTGAACGGTTAATTAATATAGCTGAAGGCATTATCCTGATATGTGCTAATGAAATTATCTTACACAAATTATACCCTTGGGCAATCTGCCGTCTTCGGTATTCTTTATTTCTTAGCAACTAATGCCACCTTATGACAAAATATCGCCGTTGGGAATACCACGCCGACTTGGCGATACCATTCATTTTGAAAGCACACTCCAAAGATTAGGAACATAATTATGATTAAAATTAGGTCTATACTTATTTTAACGAATGAATGAACAAACACCCAGTGACCAAACAAACAAACAAACAAACAATCAAACAAACAAACAAACAAGCAAACAAACAAACAAACAAACAAACAAACAAACAAACAAACAAACAAACAAACAAACAAACAAACAAACAAACAAACAAACAAACAAACAAACAAACAAACAAACAAACAAACAAACAAACAAACAAACAAACAAACAAACAAACAAACAAACAAACAAACAAACAAACAAACAAACAAACAAACAAACAAACAAACAAACAAACAAACAAACAAACAATACTTTTCAAGTATGTAAAAGATGATACTTGGAACATTACTGAACGACAAATCACCTGAACAGATGGGAAATGAGTTTCAGCGGTGGCACACAATTGAATGCTCGTTTATATCTGCGTAGTGCTTTGAAAATGCCGAAAAATCGTTTTATATGTCACCGCGGTGTCAAATGTACCGTTTAATAGGTGATTTAATTAACGGACACCCGATCTGAGGGCTGTGGAGCGTTTCAAACTGGGTGTTTCCACGGGCGGGCTGGGCGCGTGAACTTTGGTCAATGAATTAATGCATGGCAGGCAGGCTATAGCCAGAGGGTTCAATCCGTGCCGTTGTTTCCATGCTGGTTAAAAGCTGGGCCAACGGCTCCGATACTGGCGCAATATGTTATATCACTGTTATAACGCATCTTGTTTCTGCAACAAACAGGCCAGTTAACTCTTTATGGCCAACGTCTGCATGATCGCTAAAGTCTTCATTTTTCGAGAAAAAAATCGGGTTTATTATGATTTTTTCAAAAAGCACACTTTTGAGTGACATCACAGATAATATCTCTGGTGACATATAGAACTTGCCTATGCTAATAGATAACATTAGATTTCTTCTGTTCATGACTAACGTTACAATTTTTGTCAGTGATTAATATTCCTAATGAGAGCTTGCGGATAAACGAATACCGTCTAAGCCCCAAAAGCATTGATGAGTCATTGGTCTTCCAAGACGAAACGTGAAAAAATGATTCACATTTGAATATGTTGAATAAATAAAAAAAGTATATCAAATGTCGAAATATACAAAAAGAAAACAATTTTTTACGAATTATTTGTATAGTCTTATAACCTCCGTTATGTAACGAATGAGCAACATATACCTTGGGTTTGAAAAAATAAAGATTTGTCCAGTTAACTTTGTCCCTGTGCCAAACCATGTGGATCTATATCATACAATATTACTAAGTGCCAATATCAACCATTTAATGAATGATTAAACACGAATAATTTGATAAAAACACTTATCAGATCTAAAATCTCCTCATTCCATCTCTCCGTAAAGCGATGGGGATACGTTGACTCAACACTGGACCAATGTCCGAGACGTTGGCCCAGTATTAAGCAAACTTTCCGCCGGCGTATCCACCACCCATTTTGTTAGAACACTAATCCTCGCGCGGTTTCATGTCTGCATATTACGTGACCCCACTCACTGGTCAGTGATGTGAAAATCATTGGACGTGACAGCTTTTCGAAACTCGGTGACAACTGATTTTGCTTATTTTCAGATAATTTTAATGTCTTATAACAGTGATTCTACTTTACCCATATAAAAGCATTATTTGATGAACCGTAGGCCTACACGATCAAATAGGTGCAAGCTGTACCAGAAATTCTACCTGATTTGGCTCCACTGACATGTATTCCATGTAATGGTGATGAAGGGGTTGCTTGCAATAAGCCAGTCAAATGAACCAAAAAGCCTGGTGGGTAATGCGAGATGCCTCCTGTAATCGCCCATTTAACTCCTTTAGCACCAGGTTTTAGTTTCCCAGATTTAGAAGTGAATGAGGAAATCCGAAACCAAGTCATTTCGTTTAAATATGTAATGATATGAATGAACAGTAGACCTATGTGTAATAAAGTGGTGCGAGGTTGTGCGTCAATCGACTTCGTTCACATCACGGAACCTTGCATTTATCAAGTGCAAAATCCTTGGTGGAACAAAGGAAACCACGCTTGATGAAACACTGCGATCATATTCTAGTTTGGTGTCAGGCTATGAAAGGGTTATTTGAAACGCTGGATCCGTGGCTTGTTGCCTGCCAGACACGATGTAGTGAGTAAGCAAGGAGTCATCTTCCACCAGACTAATCCATACCGTGACGTGAGGCTTGGTTCGGTTGCGTTTCTATTAACGCGATTGCAGCTCGGTGGATGATGGAGCCTATCATGTATAGGCCCTGGTAATTGTTAGGCCTATGTGTGAGATATATTTTTAGTTTAAAGGGACTGGCCCAGGCTAAAATCATTAAAAAAATCGGTGATTTTATTTTGGCTTCTTAATATGACCATATGATGTAAACATGTCCATAGACTAGAACTGCAAATTTTTATAATTTTTGTGCTGCGCATTCACCAGTTAGGCTAGATATAGAGACGAAATTCCTGATTTCTAATTATTGACAACCATGTCAAAAATAGGAAATGCGGGAATTGCGTCTCTATATCTAGTCTAACTGATGAATGCGCAGCACAAAAATTATAAAAATTTGCAGTTCTAGTCTATGTACATGTTTACATCATATGGTTATATTAAGAACCCGAAATAAAATCACCGATTTTTTTATGATTTTAACCTGGGCCAGTCCCTTTAACAGTTCTGTTACAGTTTTATTTTTCATTGTGATACATTTATCTTAATTTGTACATTACCATATACATGCCCGTTAAAAATCGGATTACTGGCATTTTAGGTCAAGCCAGATACAGCGAACCCAGTGATAAATGCAATTCAATTAAATGAATCAGGTTTGCATGGTTTTAGACCACCTTTGTGCACATTATAGGTTGAACTGAGCCAGGAGTTCTTCCTCACGGTGGTGAATGAGATGACACTGCCCTCCAGACACAGGATTCCACCATATTGAATCTTTACGAGTGAGCAGGGAAGAAACAATTTGAAGCTTGAAGGCCAGAGTGGGGTTCAAGCCCGTGGTCTCCGACTTTCCAAGCAGGCAGATTTAACCACTGCACCAGGGCCCCTGCCCTGGAACCGAGTGATAGGGAACCCATAGCGAGTGGACAATGGTGATGTTTCACCTGCCGCAGCCCTGTACCTGCAAACACGAGTCGCGAATTAGTGATGGTTCAATGTTTGGCCAATGTATATGGTGTTGGTGCAATATTGAATTACCACTATATAGCCTAACATGCCCATTTTTGTGTGACCTCTTCCCAGCAGACACCCCCTGCCTACTTTCCCCACTTTTCTCTGGCTGACAGCCCCGCCTGTGGACACTCCGTGTCTAGCTTGTCCCATTTTCCCGCCGCTTATCCAATAGGCCTGTCACGAGGTGTCATGATGTATGGTTGACCACACACGTGACGCACGTTATTGGTGACAGTCTCACAGCTTCTGGTGACCCGGCCTGCGGCACTACTCAAAAGTGAACTAAAATAAAAGACTCTGAGTTTATGTATAGGAAGTGGACAGGTGATTTCCCTTTCAACTGCTGGTTAGTTTTACCGAGTCATATAGAATAAATATCTCTATGGATCGTGGACAATATAAGTGTAAATACTTGGTCCCTTTAAAACCAAAAACATGTCCTTTTATAAGACAAGCCCAGGTGCAGTGGTTAAAAACAGTGCCTGTCACGCCGGGTTTCAAGGCTCGCTGAACGCTTTCGGTTTTCAGGTTTCAGAATGAAAAGAATGAATGGATCTTTGTGCACATACAGGCCAGCAGAACCTCCTGAGGATAGTGATGAAAGACCGAGTACGCTACCTCTCGGGCACAGAAGCTCCCCGCAATGCAAAATCTTCACAAGTGGGCGAAGGAGAAACATTTTTTTCTGTGAAACCTGAAAACCACGCAGATTAACAAAGCTCTGGCGTGACAGGCATGCGGTGTGACCAATAAACCAGGGCCCCGCTCAAAATGTTCACTTTATATTCAATATTGCGGGAAGCTAGACGAAGCATGCTCTGCCTCAAACAAACAGGGTTCAAATTTCGAATCTTGTGTCCAGACGGCAGTGTAATCTCATTCATCTAACCATGCATCCTCAGGAGGTTTTCCTTAATTTGGCATGTATGTGCTTAAAAGTGGCTTAATTTGAAAGCCCCATTCATTCATTTGTTGACATTTGGAAAGGAAGCCAACAGCACTTATTATATTAGATTAACACATATCTGGTTCTTACATTATTCGCTCTCATATCGGACCACTAAGCTGTTTAACTTTAACAATCGTGCCTGCTTTTTAAAAACAATGAAATAAGTTAGCTTTTGGAGAGTTTAGTTAACTTTGTGACCAGTTTGAAGGTCACTGATTTCTTAGGCTCTTATAATGTCAATGTGCATACTTTAAATTGGTCTCAATGAACCGACCCCTGGTTAATAGAGCAATAGCCGAGTCAAGTCACAAAACTCCAAAGCACTGAGTGGCAAGTACTTTTCAGTTCAAGTACAACGCATTTTACTTATTCCCTTTCTCAAATTAACGTATGCACAATCGTGTAATTAGGTTAGGCCTACCTATGCTACATCGGTCCTATTGCACTGATTTTAACGTATATCACATAGTCACATTAACACATATATAGACCAATACATTATTGTAATTTCAATCACCAATGATACTCCTGATGACGTCCTAAAGTAAAGCTAAACACTTGTGCTTACTGATATACTGACATCGGTTTGACGTTGGCTCAATGCTGGGCCAGCGTTGCAGAATCTCGCCAGGCACTGATCCACGATTGCCCTTGTACGTATCCTGCATGGGATGACATCGTTTCTGGTTGGGCATCAGAAAGGATTCCCTGGTCGACATGTCGCCAACGTGTCGCGTCGTGCAATATCAGATAATATCAGTAAGGCAGCGAACACGAGGAGTACAAACAGAGTTAGTTTATTGCTGGGCCAGCGCCGCAGACGATGCTCCAACTTTAGATCAACATTGTGTCAACACTTTGTGTTCGCAGAGAAGGTCGGCTAATGCTGCATATCCATTTTATATGAGGACGACGATTAGATCGTAAATTCCCTTGTATTAAAGTGTTGCCGGAGGGTGCGATGTACGACTACGTTATTACAGGGTCTATGTGGTGTGTATCAATAAATTATGGGCCCTTATTAAGGAATCGATGTTTTAGATGGTCCGGAATAAAAAGTTGAGCTGAATTTAACGTTGATTTTGAGTGTATTGCTTCGGTCGGACGGTCCAATGAATTTTCGGTACGTCAAACTTCGTGATTCCTCGTGCAAACTAGTTATAGCCCAATTAAAGTAGCCGATTGTTTTGCTCAGAGTAGGAACATCGACGTGCTCGGCTGATTGTCTTGTGAATTGTGTGCTGTTCGTGGTTGTAATAATGTCACTGAGCATTGCATTTCAAAGTGACATACCACTTCAGGATATAGAATTTGGTATTAAAAATCATAAAAATGCTACCATGCAAGTAAATCAAGTGTTTGTAGTAGCAATTCACCATGGTCGGAACGAGATGATCGAACCCCCTTACATCTAACCAAGTTAACCAAGCTAACATAAAGACCAAAATAACATGAGTTGATTCAGTGATTGTGTCCCTGTTACCTGGTTGACAACTTTGGTTAGATGCAGGTCAGATTGTGGCCGGAGCTTCCATACATGTACATTAACGAATATGCTGAAACATTGACTTCCAATGTTCCACCGAGCTGGCTAATACAATGAAGTATATGGGGGCGGTCGTCTTATAATTATAACATTGTTTTCGCCGAGTAGCCATTCAAAATGGTTTCCGGTGATGTCACTGCGTTTTACAGAATAGGACAGGTAATTCCCTAACGACGATACACGGCGGCCATGTTCTCAGTCCATTGTCTCTCAACTTACGTTTCAGTCCAAACAATTTGAAAGCTATCGTGGTGGATTTATTGGCATAGATTTTCAGATAGTATTGTACAATGAATGTCTGCCCACACGACAACAGACCCCACTGTGCGTCTGTCATAGGGGACGGTTATCCCTGGAACAAAGGGTGTTACAGTGAAGGCTGAGAGATGGCCCAAACGATGGTCCAATGTTGGATCATTGCTGGCCCAGGATTGGGCCAGCGCTGGCCCAACAAAGGACCATCGCAAAGCTAAAGGTACCCGAAAGCTGGAAGATATCTGTTTGGTGTGATGACACACTGTAAAGATAGATCAAGCTGATAGATCACTTGTTTGCCCCACCGTGGACTAACCTTCCCTATACCAGATATACTCTGAGTGTTATTTCACTGACGATACTAAAGATATCGTTCAACCGTTTGAATCACAAATAAACTTCATTTATGATATATATATTATTCATTTGTTTTGTTTTGTTTTGGCAGTTCATCTGGTATTTTGTACAATGTTGCGAAATGAAACGCGAGCAAATAAAGGACATGAAGAATAGGAGCTTAGAACAATTACAGAATATGCCTTTATTCAAAAAAAGTGACCATGTGAGAAGAGTCAATATTTAGAATATTTAATTATTTTCGCATAGAGATAATAGTACATTTCTCATTGTCTCCACCCGCATCTAGAAGTATTATTATATAGCTTCACATATCACGATCTATAAATATAACCTAATCTGTGTATAACGCAAACCTGCTGATTGATGGTCGAAAAATAATGTCGTTAGTTATCTGCATCTGTGATCAATACGGGAGGGGTAAATAAAAGCTCATCAATGGCTAGCATCTCTTATTTTATAATAACCGTCTTCTCGTCGCTATAGCCAATGGAGATAGACCAACATAGGGAAATATAAACATACATAGATTTTATGTATAGGCCTACAATACGCATGTGCCTGCTACCCTAGGATGGGTTGTCTTCTTTACATTTCCTGTACGGTAGATACCATGCGGTTGAGCTAGTCAAACATAGTGGGCCTACATTGTTCCTTTGTATTGGTGTGGTCACTCAATGTTTAAGACATTTCGTGTCTAATTAATTCCGCATACCACTCATACCCTCATTTTCTCTTTATTGTACCATAAAGATCATTTAACATAACAACGTTCTGTCCTGATTTATCATTTTTTATTTGGAATTTTTGTTTGTGAATATTTGATTATTTATAAGACACACTCCCCCAAGGATGGCATCGCGAATATTAAGTAATTAATGATGCACAAACAGCCGTCATAATGTTTGTCATTATAAATACTACCACTATTTTTTTATTATTATTTAATAAACTAGAATCCATTCATGCTTATCAAGGTAAGCTCAAAGAAAAATTGTAATTGATTTTGTCCAGATTTTTGTGGTCAGCCACCAACGCGAGGTCATTTGTGGGTTTATTTCGTTGAAAAGACTGCGCTGTCTTTTCTCCCGTTCCAAAGTGTGTTGTTTTCTCTCTTGGTCCAAATAAGGGGAAGCTGATCTAACGTATGGGATCTGTATTATCATATGTTAAGATATAAAACGCTTTATAGAAAACTAAAGTACACCGTATGGTAATTCCATAAATTTATGTATATATTATCACAGAAATATCTCCACTTCTTTGATATTATAATATGTGGTTCAGCCTCAATTATTTAGTAGCATTCGAACTTATTAAAGGGTGTAACATTCTGTACAACTATCGTGATGAGGAAACTGGGAAATACTACCCTTCTCGAACGAATTGGCGACATTTTTCCATGATGTGGTCAACATGTCAAACAGACAGGTAACACTCTATTTAGGAACACTGGCATCAATGCCATCGAAATGAGGGGATGATCATTTTACAGGGTATTGTGGTTTTGAGGTTGATTTTCAACAAGGATGACACAGCGAGCAAGAGACCACACATCGCACAAATACACCCTCCATTCAAGAAAAAACACAGGCACAGCGGTGTCACGATGCTGGAGACGTTGGCCCAGCATTAAGCCACAGCTGAGCCGTTGTCTTTTTGATTTGCTGGAACATTGATCCTCACGCACGACAAACGCTATTGACTTCCCCTTAGAACAAATAGCCGCGCGCGTGTAGAAATGTAGCGGATCCCTGTGTTTCTGTGTGTGTTTGTGGACGACGCATCCTGTGAAATGTAGCCGATCCATGTGTACGCATCCCGGTATCCCTCAATGTATCACTACAAGCCGTAAGTGGATACATTCTGACCCGAAGTCCCTGATTATTACCATTACAACTTGGACTGTGCCTTAAAACAGCTGAATCGTCTCGATTCGCTGATCTATAATATTTACGCCGTGAAGGACATCATTCACCGGAACTTTTTTATCATACTAGTGGGCAATTCATGTTGATAACTCTGATTTTTGAATTAAGACGACCCACCTACTTTAAGCCCTGTTTGAACAATGAGTTCCTAATATTAGTTACCTTGTATGATTAAGTATGACTAGTTTCTGATTTTATTTCAGGTTATCAAAGTTGGGTTGTTTTATCATGTTTATAGCGATGAGCTTTATATCCCATGTTTCACATTCTGAATAAACATTGTCTTTTTGAAGACGAATTGTTTTAATTGGAATCGTTTTAAATAATCTGGTCTCGAATCACTGCTCCCACTGAAAACATGTTATGATGCCTCCCCAGCAAACACAAAACATTTGTATAACATTTGTACAACGTCGACGTTGGTCCAACATTGTACAAATGTCATACAAATGTTTTGTGTTTACCAGGTCATCTTAGAACGTTCACCATACGGGTGGGCCCACAATCAGACAAATTCATGTTGACAACACTATGGTCGGTGGCTGGGAGCAATTACCCTCCTTTACCTCCATCAAACTAAATACATTATTCAGTGACTATTTTAATGTTTAGTTACTGTTTTACTGGATCTCTGTCTATCATTCGTCATATATTAGGCTATAATTCTTATGAATGCACTGGTGGTATTTTTATTTCGTGAAATCTCGCTAAGACTCGTGTACTATTTGTATTTCCACGTTACACTGACAGTGCATTCTGCGTCAATTGCAAGCTCACCACATCAGAATTGTCAGGGATAAAACTCCGAAAAAGGCTCCGGGTAAATTACGGACAGAAACAAAATAAAACATCCCTTGACGGAAGTGAACTGCACTCGTTTTTGACAAGTTACATCAATGACGGTCATCGCATCCGACTCCGCCATTTAGAATGTCCCCGGCTGTTTTATCTGCAGATCGACTGTGTGATAGCCAGGGGCCCAATTTCATGGAACATTTGGATTGAAATAATTGTGATAATTTTGGCCGCCCGTCCATGCGTGGAGAGGCCGGAGGCGATGGGGCGTGCAGGCGTGCAACAGCCATACAAGGGTCATTAAGAATTCAAAGTGGTATTGTTGCGTGAGTCGGTGAGGTCTGGGGGATAATTAGTGTAGAGCAGGGGATGGGGGACCTCCCATCAGACACACACACTCATCTCATGCTGGTTCATTGTTGTGCCAACGTTCTCAATATTAAACCAGCATTACACCAGTGTAGGATCAACATCTAGTTTTTTTGTCAGGGGGAAGAGGGGTAGGGTGGTCTATGTAACACCTGGCATCATCTTCCCAATCACTAAGCTACAGAATTCCGTATGGATATTTATCTGGAAAACTCAAGTTTTAATAAGCGCTTCCCGGATTTTGAATTGATTCAGAGACGTGTTATTTTGTGGTGATGGATCAGCAGACGCCGGTTTTGTAATTATGGAATATGGGGATTATAAATGGGATTTTCTGGCTTGCATGCGGGCAACATGTCAAGCTGACAGCTAGATGACTCATGCCTAGCTCCCTCGAAGCCTGACCCCTTAAACACGACGCTTTTTTCATTATTGTCTACCCCAGACTTAAATGGTTCGACGCACGATACATATCTGCGTTCAAGCATGAAATAAATTAGTCCAAATTAAATAGACATACATTTTGCGAAACTCAGGTTGTGTGTGACTTTGTGATAAAAATAAATGCGGCTGTAGGATTGAAAATGGTAATCCATGGACCACAGCCTCCACGCGACAACAGAGTTTTCGAATCTGCAGCGGATTATCTGTAGGTCATCTGTTTCATTTCACTGTCCACCCTGGGCAAAGACAACGTGCAGAACGGTAGAATTAGACCTGCAAATTGGGAATTGGATTGAGCAAATGATAACACCCTCTGGTATGATATTCTGTAGAGATAAGTGACGCGATCAGTGTCAGCTTACGATAATGAACAATATTTATACGTGTAATAATAGTTGTAATTGGATACATTTCAGTCAATATTTCTGTGGTAAAGAGGCAGATCAAAAGTGTTACCCACAGAGAAAAGGTTACAAATAACTAGTTAATGCTACTTTAAATAAAGTTATAGTTACCGTTTATATGTTGACTTTGATATATCTTTCTTTTTAGATTTACTTTATATGCCTCATAAATTTTTCATAAATATTGAGGTCTAGTGCGATATATGCAAAGCATTTTTACATTGCTGATGACTATTTCATGAGATGCTGAATATAGATTATAGAATTAGGCCTATGTTTACAAAACCTGATCTGCCACAGTACCTAGAAGACGGTTTTTATGAATTATATTTTACAATGAAGCAATTATGTTAAGATGAAATAGTGACGGCAATAATGTAGGCCCATGCATGGCTACAGGGAATAATACATATATTATGTTGAAATTTATTAACTGTATGAAACATTTAAAATATGCACACCTCTACCTCTCCCTCCCCTCCCCCCCCCCCCCCAGAAAGTAAACGTTTGCACAGCTATTTGTACTCTTTAAGAACACAAGGATTTAATGTGATATTTAATGTCATCACAACCTCCCAAGTTCAGTCAGCCGTTGTCACCCTCTTTATTTCCACATGGACGATCAAAATGGAGTTGAACCATTGTTCTCTGTCGCGCGGCTGTTTTAATTGATAGTGCAACAGCTTTCATCCCATGTTCCGCCGTCTGTCACGTGCGGATGGTCCAAGGCTGACTTAATGCTGGGCCAACCTCTGAGAGGTTGGCCCAGCATTGAGTCAACCTTGGACGAGCGTCTGGTATAAACAGTTCTAGCTGTCTGGCTGTGGTGATAAATCGCTTCTATCCACGCCATGACCTGCAGGTTACTGGTCCATTGTCTTTCCAGGAATAATTCCTAGAATATGTTGGTTTAGAGTTCATGTAGAGGAAAGTCACATTAACGCTAAAAATCATTTTTAAAGCTATAAATGCAAGTTCAAAAGCTACAACTTCGACGCTTTAAGGAGAAAATATACTGATTTCTGTGACAATATATACCATACAGTGTAGATCAAAGTAAACGCTTCAATAAATTTATCAAGGAATGTCATCTTATTATGAATTGAATATATTGTAATGTTTACCTGGCTGCACTTACTACATTCCAAAAATGTATTAGTTTTGATCAAACGAAATTGAAGCGATAAACACACGTCGTGTACTTTACTTTTTCTCGTTTCCTTTTTTCTTCCCATACTTTTCCTAAGTCAGGCATTTTGCTATGAAAACGTGCTCGATTTGGCTTTGGTCACACAGCAAACGTAACTTACCAGCTATTGTGACATTGTGGCACGGTGCTGGGTAAATGTTGAACCGCCGCCACAGGCACGGACCCGGCATTGAGCCAAAGCCGGCTCTCAAATCTCCCCTTTGCAGGGAATTGCGAGGTATAAATTAGTTATAAGCACGCCAGTTGCTCCCGCGCCGGGAACCCGTCGCGGACGTGCGGGAGAGAAAATGGAAGATGAAAGAGACGGGGCCACAGAATGCCCTCAAAAAGAAGGGCTTGCACGGAGGAGATAATTTTTTTCGCAACAACAAATTATGTATCATCGTCACCACTTCAGCACAAATCTGGGCATGTTTTCAGGGGGGATAACAGGCTGGTGCTGGGCTTTGTCTCTCCCACTCTAGCCTGGATAACACGATATGTTGAACCAAGTCAGTAAACACAAAACATTTGTACAAGGTTGGACCAACGTCGAAGACGTTGGGCCGACGTTGTAAAAATGTTATACAAATGTTTTGTATTTACTGGGAATGTGGTGCCATAATTAGAGTAGCATTGGACCAACGTCTCGTAAGCCTATGCATCCCCGTTCACGTAGTCACTAGTTTTTTTTAAAGTTTATTGTTGCGTCACAATTTTCTTTATCCCTGAAGAAATGATCAGATATTTGTTTATGGAACCAAATCCAATAGCAAGTCCAATATAAAATGTGTAGGGGTCTATTGTCGAATTACGCTTACATGTTTAGTGTTGTATATTCTAATGTGGGAGAAAGTTAAACACATTGTAAAAAAAGTAAACAGTGACTTTGATTTTTTTCTAATTATCGGTTTAAAGTCAATGTAAATTCGACGTGTACCCCAAATGTGAACCATGTAGATTTATCATCTAGAATTGAAAAAAATACAGGGAAAGAAGCTAAGAAATAGGTACGTTGATATTGTGTCATAAAAGTTCTTATCGAACATATTTTTCACATAGGCAGTAAAGGTTTGAAGAAATAGTGAGAATTGAGTAACTGACTGCGAATATTTCACATTGTTGCATACATCTCAGTTGCCAGTATAGGGATTGCTGAATCAATTCAAAACCAACAATGAATGACAATGTGTGAAATCTTCCAGTAAGGATACTAACTAATGGGATAAATCCGAAATGGTCGTAATTCTTCACGTCAGATGGGATAAAGTGGTAATGTTCTTCCCATCAAATACATTTTTGTCAAGTGGTCAGTTCAATGCTGGCCCAATGTTTGTAAGCGCTGGCCCAACATATATCAACCGCTGGGTTGACGTGATATTTTTATGTCCATGTTTTGGTATAGTCCTAGCAGATTCGAGATACAAAGCTCCTCGATGGTGGGCCAACGTCTTTGGCGTAGGCCCTATGCCTAACATTGACCCAATGCTGGACGACCTTTTTTTGTTTGTCAGTTTGACGGGCTGATGAAGAGACACTGATTTGCCGTCTCTATCCGGTATATTGTCTGAGAGATGTCTCCAGTTTGTCTGCAATCAGGAAGACTAAGCTCACTGTATCTTGTTACGTTGGTTTATTGGCGACGAGATAACAATGTAAGAGCCGCGCCAAGAACACACATTGTTCCATAAAAAAACATCCAGGTTAACCTTGTGTTCGCAGCAGAAGATTACTAATTATATTTAAAAAACGCCGTTGTATTATTATAATGTTAAAAATAAATGTATTATATTTTAGGCCTCGCATCTGCGTGAAATAATAAGACCTCATTTACGATATTACCAAATGTTAGGCCGTTTCTACACCACAAGGATGCCTACGATTTTACAAGACGAGACCGTGATGAGCAGCTTTGAACAACTCTAGTTCCTTAAACAATCTAGTTCCTCTCCATGCTCAGACGACAAAATGCCCCACTAGCCAGACTGTCAACGAAAAAAAAAGACTGCCAACATCGTCAACGAAAAAATAGGTGAAATAAATAGGTAACATAAATTCACAGGAGTAAATGTTGCCTTGTGGTGGCTGCTTCTTCTATCGCATCGTATAGGGCTGGTGCGTCCGCGACAAGACGGATATCTTGGGCATCGTAGTCGTTGACCTGGTCAGTGGTCACCCCGCGCCAATTATCTACGTAGTCTACGAACATAATATTCTGGTAATAGCAAAATTTGCTGCAGCTAGTATGAGCAGGTGAACATTCACTAGTATTGTGTAGCATGCAGTTTAACCCTTACAGCGCGGGGATCGACTTTAGATAGATTCTGACGACGAAAGTCGATCCCCGCACTGTAAGAGTAGAAATATTTATAATGGCCGTACACCCCAAACATAGGTATTCAAATGAATCGGAAAGAACTAACTAAGACATTTATGGTGATTTCAAGGTGAAAAAACCCTTTTGGTTGCGATGTTTTTTTTAAATTAATTCAGCGCTTTAAGGGTTCATAATCCAGATGATTACAAATGTATTACCCATGCATCAGTATATTAAATATAATTTTTGTGTTTCTGACATCAGGACATATAAATATAGTTATGTTCACTTCTTTTTAAGCAACAAATCTTATGTTTTATATTGTTAAAAAATGAAGTTGTATTTACGTCCTTATCTGTATAATTGATCCACATCTGCATTTAAGTCTTCTGTCATTCATGACGTAATGTTTGTTTGAATTTAAATGCTACTTTTCAGCAGCTAGAGACAACTGACATCAAATCTGTGCTAATATGCAGCTGAGCCCCTTGAGAGTTATTACTTACTTTATGGATACTTTGCGGATGAAGGTACTGCTTTTGTCGTGCCATTTGGTATGCCTTGCTCTGATCCATCATTGACTTCCCTGAAGACTTCCGAAAAAACCCGCAGTAAAACGTGTCATCCGCAACTCGTAAACTACTGCATTATGGCACAACAAGCAGCAGTATACTAGTCATCCAAAAGACTGCTGTACTAGATCAGATCCGGTATTTTCTAAGAGACCTACCCGAATCTTAGGTATGTGATTGGTCGAGATGGCTCAGTGCTGTACATTGTTTTTTTTTGCAAAAAAGATAGATTATTGAAGATTATTGTGTGGCATTTTTCCCTTAGCCTGTTTTACTTGATAAATATAATGTAATGTATGAAATATCTTAGAAACAAATATGTTCCCCTCAGGACAGACATTCGTATATATGAGAGTTTGAAAATAGTCATCACGATCGTTATGCTCCCCTTCGAACAGACATTCATAGACACGAGAGTCTGGAAGTAGTCCTCACGAGCGCATCTATATTTTACTCAGCATGCAGTTCTATTATTTTTAGGCGTAGATTTATATTTTAGTGGCTTTAGAGGGTTCCCGGAGTTTGTACGTATCCTGACTCTTACTACAGGATGCCTCACAGTGGATTCTATCCAAGACTAACTGTTACAGATGGTACACTCATGTCTCAAATGTCACCTTTACAAAATGGCACTTACACCATAATCCAGCCCTAAGCTCCATTTCCTGTATTTTTTATATACAGCATAATTAGGTTTTTAATTTTTTGTAAAGCTGCATACCGACTTTACGTGCAAAATCGTTTTCAGCATCAGTATCAATTCACCAAAAAAACTATGGTAGGCCTATGTTTCACTATAGGGCAATGACATCCCGAGACATAAACTTAACTGTTTCATTCATTGTAGAAATATAATAAAATCCCATTTGGGTACTTATACCTAGTAACCGTGGGATTTGAAAAACTGCAACTTGAACGTAGATGTTTCTGTATGAAAATAATCTGAATGCTTAGAGGTCCACTTGTCCGATGTAAATCTGGCCGTAATTTTACGGACACACTGCCCACTGACCATGATTATCTGACCACAGGCCCCCCAGGGGATATACATGCCAATCCCGGAATAAAACTAGCATTTACACAGCACTGGCTCAATATTGTCCCAATGCTGCACCTCATTTAACCAGTGTTGTGACTGATATACAGAGACATGATCATGCTAAAATCCTGGGGATTTACTTTGGTAAATATCATATAATTTAATTCTGACGATTTAATTTGGTAGACGTCATATAATTTATAGTTTATTGAATGTGAATAATTATTATATATCACATCCTCCGGTCTTTCTGCATGTTTGTGTATGCTAAATACATTTATACAACGTTGAGCCAACGTCTTTGACATTGGTACAACATTGTACGAATGTTATACAAATGTTTTACGTTTACCGGGTTAACTACTGGTATGATAAGTCGGAACTTGAAGTCATTAAATATTGAAGTAGAATTTAATGATACAGCTGTCATCATCATCACGGATACAAATGATGATTGTGACAACTGACCGATGCTATTGTGACACAACTATTGGGTTCCTTTAAAAAAAAGCTAGATTGTACATTTTATCGATTGAGTATAGGCCTATTCTTTGGGTGACGAACCATTCAGTAGGCCTATTATTGGTAAGCATCAACCCTGTGGATAAAGATGACAAAGAAAGAATTTGGTCATTCAGCTCTAGATGGGGATATAAAATAGTGTTTGCATGAGTCTCGGGCTCGAACCCGCTTATCCTGCGTAGGTCTTTCAGAGAAATATCCTTGTTTACCCCCCTCTAAATGCGACCAGCGATAACGTTAATGGCGGCCTCGTCCAGTTGAAACCACCCAGCAGACATAATGCGTTGAATAAATGTTGGTTTCTTGTTGGTCCACCGTCTACGACGCTGGACCAACGTTAAACCAACATTTATTCCACGTCCTGTGTCTGCTGGGCAGTGTATCGACGTCAATTCGCGCTCCAGTGAGTGTGAACACTTTGGTAGTTTTATGTTGGGCCAACGTTACAGACAGTGGTAAAACTTTAAACCAACAAAGTGGTAATCAGGTAATCGGATGTTTTCATGTCAGAATGACGCCCGTTAATGCTGTGCCGGCATTGCGCCGGCATTGTGCCAGCATCCAGTCAGCAAATAGCATCCTGGGGGATAGGTGTGAGCCAGAGTGTTGCATAACGGCGGCAATCTCTCAGCGCCGAGCTGATTGTTACAACCAGGGTGTGACCCTCATCAGTAGGATAACCAGGCGCAGCATCCCCTCCTACCTGCCAGCATCCCTCCCTGGCCAGCGGCTGCAGCCTGTCACTCGTTACGTCAGTCAGCATCATCTGCAACACCCTGGGCTACAAAATCTGAGGGGGGGGGGGGGTACACGAACGTGGAGGTGCTCGATTAGTAATTTATTTTGCTGCTATTTTCCGGCTAATTACCACAGCCACACTATTATCTCTGGATGTAATGAATCCCATTTCCTGGCAGTAAAACAGGAAAAACTGCATCAGCAGCAGGCTTTTCGTCCTTCAGGATATTACTTTTCTTGGTACAACCCAGCAAACACAAAACATTTGGATAACAATTGTGCAACGTCGGCCCAACGTCTTGGTTTTATCGTCCCTAAAAGATTCCGCTGCGCTGGCCCAACTTAGCCTTCAGTCTGAGCCTGACTCATTCGTCCCCAAGAATTTACACCTGTTTAAATAATTACATAAATTTCAATGGACCTTCGTCGTCAATAAAAGGTGCATGCATCTTCCCACTTATTAGCTGCAGACGTTCACATATAGATGACTGTATTGATTTAGTTATATGTTTTATGTCAGTCATATCTAGGGATCCATGACACCCTGGTGGTCTTAAATAACGTGCCTGGATGGGCGCTCATCATTTCTGGGATTACTTTTCTATTGAAGTACGGATTTATTGTACTGCAAAAAATATTATATTAGCCTATGTTTAGATCGAATAGTATATGGTACCAGCATGAGAAACCAGGCAATACTTTTGATTATTTTAACTGCCCCATAGGAAATCGATCACTGGTGAACCAGAACGATCACTAAATAGCCTACTTGAAATACTCTAAAAAAGCTCTTTATGGGCAGTCTCGAAAGGGTTAATTCCGGTGAGGAGGACACATTGAAACAATATTGGTTTGATGTTGGGCCACCGTCTGCGACGCTGGCCCACCATTAAACCAACATTGTTTTAATGTGTTCAGGGGTCAGGTTTTAAGTATTCTAGTATTTTTCCTGATGGTCAATGAAAGCGTATAAGAACACCTTTACACGGCTTATTAGACAAAAGATTCAAGACTCATCCTGATTTTACGAGACCGGTATACTTTAGATGTATCAGTAACCAAAATAAACACAATAATATATTTAATATACAGCCACTTTTTTCATTGACTTGATATACATAGTAAGCTATACGTGTTTTAAATATTTTATATTTTAACTATATCACTACCTACAAGTTTCATTCCCAATAAATATATAAAATGTAACTGGTTTATATCTTCTTTTTAAAAATTCTTAACACTTACACACCAAATTGATTTGGAAGTATTTGCTTTGTTTGACTAGCGTATTTGTCACTGCTGCTAAACGACCATGTATACCGATACTGCAATTATTATTACTACCCATTTTTAGTCATATTTGTTTTCTTTGATCTTTTCTCTCTCAGAAGGGCCTACGTGGTGAGCTTGTACAATATTTGTAGTACTATATATCCTACCCTGCAAAGGTAAACTGCAGCAACTGCTCACTTAAAAAGTAAGCAGTTACTGCTGTTTGTACGGCCGATTGCTAGTACCTATATTTACCTACTTGGCAAAGCTCCACGTTTCACTTCCATGTGCAAAGGATGACACCACAATTAAGTTGTTCTGACTTTATAACCCTGGAATGTGCTCACATTTATGACATTTAAAATTAGGGGTGTCTACCTTTGCGATAATGTGCACATTTTACCACTGACATAACATACTGTTACTGTACTACGTGTGGTGAATATCTGTTATATATGTATACTGAATGTCTACATACGATATTTATGTTATATTTTGTGCGGCTGTACAAACGTTGTCTCAATGTTTGCGCAATGTATGCGAGCGACGTTTGCAAACCATTGAGACATTTATCACAGGTAACAATCGTTCTTATTTGATTGCTGACTATCAGAATGGATGAAAAGTCTTGTCGTATTATTAATTTTGTTGCAAAATAAATATACATGTGCATCATGTATGCCTGTAGGGGCAGAATAGTATTATAAAACACAGGTCATTTGATTTATAGTGGTCATTATAGTTCAGCTACGTGTTTTACACTGCCCTATAAAAAACGTTAATTTGAAACTTTTTATTATTATTAAGACTAAGTATTTTGAAATGACATATCCACATAGTATTTTAGAACTTTGGATACTATCAAACTAACATTTCAATTTAAGTGACAAGACGTCGATGAAAATTATGATTATCATGTAGTCAAACATGATACATCGACCCAATGTTGGTCCAATGTTGGATTGGTCCAACGCTGGGTCTATGTATCGTATTTGCTGGGTATTCATGCACCATGCATTTATCAATGGTTGTGTGTAGAACATAATGTAAACCATGTTTTAATTGTCACTAATATGGTTGTTGTTATTCTGTGTTTCCAGTTTCCATCAATGGCACGTATCCAAACCAGCAGCTGTTGGGGTTTATGTTGGTGGCAGTGCCTTTCAACGCGCGGGACGAGACCACCGCGATGGGCACCTTTCAAGTGAGTCTGATATTCAGTGTCATGTCCCCTCTTCAACCGGCTTACCCATGGCAGTGATTGTGTCTTGCCTTTCTTGTGTTGCCCCCTCTCCGCCGGCGACAAACTGCTAAGCCTCTGGTTCACCGGTTCAACCTGCTTATCATTGTCAGCCCTGTGTCACTGACGCCAATGACACCCCATTAACCCTATGGGTGCCGGGGTATTTAATGAAAATGTCACCTTCGTCAAATCATCGATCGCGTTCACGATTCTTGATTTACGAGAGTGAGGAAAACGTAGTAAACTCCACCAATAATCCGTGTATAGTTTATAAGACATAATAAACAAAACTTATGGTATTTTGAAAGATTACTATGCCTTGACAATTGTCGGTTTGTAAATGAGATGGTGGCTTGTCTAGCACCGTGACACCTCTTAAACAGGAGACAGGCATGTGACATGATTGTCACCGATTCCGATGAAGTTATTAAAGCCTTCCAGAAGCTCCAAGTAGTTATTTGAAAGCCACCCTATAAGTAGACAGATGGTTGATACACCGCAAGGAACGTAGGTGAAGATAATTATTATATCGACCGCTACTGTCCAATTTTCCGAAAAAATATCTTTTTGATATGACTGCATCCTTTAATAAGCGTCACGGGTGACTCAAACATCCAATTGTACAGACAATTTTGTCACATTTATACTTTTAAATATTATTTTTATTGAAAGACATTATGATTCATATTGGTTTATGCTTAGAAATAAGACTTGTTAAGTTTGAAGGGTGCCTGGACGAACGCAAAAGGTCACATAGAAATATCAAGACGAGTATATCATTTAATGTTTGAATGCGTTGTGTAACTCTGCAGTGCTGTATTAATAATATATTATTTTAATAGAGATTGTATCACCTAAAATGAATACCGCGATTTTAGCAGACCCATGAAGTCTCCGTACATTTCCATAGTAGTAAATCAAACATGGTTTATTATATTATGTATTTAAAAGTGTCTCTTCCAACATTGATCCATCGCTGTACCAATGTATCGGGTAGAGTGGGATATAACTACAGGGGTGTACAATGGAGATCATTAGAAAACTGTTTCTCTGACTCACTAAGTCACCTCTCATGTTCTATTTCCAATCACTCACAGCGCGCAGTCAGTAAACACGAAACATTTGTATAACATTTGTACAATGTCGGACCAACGTCGAAGACGTTGGACCGACAGTGTACAAATGTTATATAATAGTTTTGTGTTTACTGTGTGTGCGCACAGTCGTCCTTATTTTAGATCATGCTAACATATATTATTGTTGACATCGCATTCAAACTATGCACGATTGGTGTTAGAACTATTCCGTAAACGATGTGTCATTCTGATTTGTGACTTTAAATCAGAGGATAACGAGTGTCAATATGGCCTACATATTTACATTATTGCCTATTTATTTACTTTGGTAGGAGTTGATTGTTTATACATTGTTCTTGTCTGAAACCGCAGTACGCCTATATAATTAGGCTCTTAACATGGATGTACTGGACCGAATGTTGGTCACTGTATAGTTAAAATACTCATATAAAGTTTTCCAAACTGTTCAAATACCCCTAATGTGTGCATCGTCTATCATACAGTTTATGGTATTAAACCATTCAGATATTTACTTGGAAAATATTATAACTATCATACCTATGATGGGCCTACATTGATTTGTGTGGCATGCACGATGTATCAATTTTTGATTAAATGGACCTTCTGATTTCAGTGACATGCCATTTCGGGTTTTGTCTGGTTTTGATGGATGGGACGTCTCGACTGATGAAATCCTCCTCGTGTTAAGTTGATTTAGCACTTCTTCACCTTAGACGCGGCCAGGAGGAAGTAGTAGAAGGCTTAAGCTGCCACGAGGAATCAAAAATACTTTTTTAAAGGATGTAGGCCGTCTAGATCCGCTGAACATAGCTATTATATCAACAGGAATTGACCTCGTTATAAGCCCACCCTTATGATCAAATCGCCTCGACTAAATATCATTGATCAGTTAATCGAGATGACTCAGCTCCTCTGATGTATGGACCATTTCACATTGTCTTAGTATGAATCATGGTCGTTAGCCTATTCCTGAAGACAACGAGCTAGAAATCCCCCCACTCCTTCAACTCAGTAGGCCCTATCAGTGTACGTCCGCCATGTGTAGTATCAGAAATGCATACATTGTATTATGCATTTTTAGTAGTAATAATATATGCCATCCTATGTCTGTGATCTTTTATTACCATCTTTATTAGTAGGCACACTTTAAATCAAAAGTTATTGTCACCTACTTGAACTGAGAAACGATTTAAAATTAATTCATTCTATTTCGTATAATAAATGGACGTCAATTCGTTTGTACAGGCATATATATTTTGTGCAACGTAGAAGAATAATAATAACTAACGTATATAATATTGCTTCTCTTACTCCTGAATCTAGTAGTTTCCATAATACAATTTATTTGAAGTCCTATATACAACATGATCTATTCATATGAAAGTCAACTTCTCAGTAGTTTCCTACATTTATTTTAACGTTTGGAAAAAAGACGAATTGACGGTTGTAAAACTTCAGACAAGTGTCTCAGGTGCGAGCTGCAGATGGTAGCAATACGGGTATGAACAACCCGGAAACCTATATCAGAACGTCTGGAGTAAAATATGAGCAAAGTTGACAACGGATAAACGAGCTAATTTAGAGAAACATAGGTCAAACTGCTACACACATCGACGTAAGTATACCGAAAGTACTACACTATAAGCAAGTATGCGGTATTATAAGCTAGTCTGACAGCTGAGCCCGTATTCTCGTACAAGTTACGATATATCGTAGGCTTCTGATTGGTCGAGATGGCCATCTCGACCAATCAGAAGCCTACGATATATTGTAACTTGTACGAGAATATGGGCGTGAGAGAAACAGTTACTTCAGAGCTATACGGCAGTGGTGTAATATTAGGCCAACTTCTTGCGCCACTGGCCCAATGTTGCAGCAACGTCTTCTGTTTGCTTGGCATGGATTATTTAGTTATTGAGCCCAGTGACACTAATGGCAGCCTACGGATTATTCTCTTTATTATTTCAGCCGGAACAGAACCGGAAGTTTAACAATATTGACCTATATCCTAGGGCACTGATTGGTCGGGATGGCTATATCTGGGCCAATAAGTAGCTTTAGATTCGGGTTGGTGGACTCCGGAACCGATCTGGAAAGAGACTCTCCATATATCTGCAGGCTGAAGATAAATCTCGGGTCTTATCTGGTTTCGCCTTGCTGCTCAAGCGAGAGACGTGTGCAGAGGGTTGCAACATAAGACAAATTTGTGCTTCATGGACGGAAATGAATACTGGCGCTGATACAAACTCCGGGTGCCATTTCAAGAAGCATAGTTTTCATAGTTCTCTGCGCATCGTTAATAAAAGACCCCGTATAGCTTTCTGTAAAACATAAAAATAACTTTTTTCACGTCGTTTTTACAATGGTAATACAAATCCAACATTTCATAAGTATATAAATGTGCATGACGAGGGGCACACTCATCACCTAAAAAAAGTATTAAAAATATATTTTTGTTATGGATTCCATAAATTCATTATGTCTTCACAAAAAATCGTGACAAACGTGGGCCTATACACAGGGACAAGTATTTTCATCAAAATATATGCCGAAATGACTACAGATATATGCGGATATGTCGTAGCCTTGAATGATTTGTACTTTTGCACAGGTTGAACAGTTATAACGTCATTAAATATTGGTGTTGGCTCCTCACAATGTGATGATTGCTATGGACAAATCTTCTCGGGATCTTCCCTCCCGGTGGCCCCGCAGCCGCACGGATCGCAAAAATAAATTCACGGCATTGTGCCAGCAACAGAGCACAGCGATGGCTCAACGCTCAACAGGACGCAGGCGCATCATCTCTTTCTTCGCTCCTTACACAAGTAATCTTCACATCGCCTGTGTTGTTTCAACAAACAGGATCGCGGGGCGAGGTATTTCTGCCAGTTAGTTCTATCCTGCCAACCCCGTTGTCATCCCAGCAAGCACGAGACGTTGACCCAATGTTGGTTTAATGTTGGGCCAGCGTCGAAGACGGTGGCCCAACATTTCGTTCGGACAGACCAGATCAGATGTACCCTGTTTATCGGACTGGAAATTGTCTAGTCTGGCCTGGCCTTGGGGGACATTTCACATTTCAGAAATGACCCACCTGGCGCGGTACATTGTAAACCATACTAGAAATTCCCGGCAAGCGACCCTCTCGGTCCGATACCTCTCATCATTTATCGAATGCTGCGTCCTCGTCGCAGTCTTCATGCTCGTATTTTACAGGAATAATAGACGCTCTGACTGCTATGATGTCCCCAGTATTTCACGAAGGGAAAACTTCTAACTTGTATTTAAACCTACGAGAATTGTCGTGCAGCGAGGCCCACAGGTTATATCTCCTTTGTACTGGACCCGAAACAATCACGCTTTTTGGTCTGTAAAGGGTGGGTTGTTTCGAATCAGTCGTCCAAACTTTATACCACAACATAAACAGAACAGTTCGTGTGTCGCTTTGTGATGTCATATTTTGACATGGTGTTGAAAGTTGATAAAACCAGAGGAGCTGCCACCAGCAAAACAGGTCGTGTCCGACAAACACGAGATACTGGCCCAACATTGTCACAACGTGGGACCAACCTCTTCTCCATCATTGGCCCACTGTTCACCCGACACTTGGGTGCGACCCATCCTTGACCCGTGGATCACATTGATTGTGGATCCAGTGCCAGGTTTGCTGACTTAGCACGGGATGCGCCTTGGAGCGTCCACGTACGCCGGCCGGGATGTTGCACGATCGCTCGGCTCTCGCGCAGTTTGTCTCCTGTAACCTGGTAACTGCTGAATTTCAACGAGGCGCTTGTCACCCAGCAAGCGCGAGACATTGAGCCATTGTTGGTTTAATATTGGGCCAGCGTCATAGACGGTGAACCAACAATTGAACCAACAATGGCTCAATGTCTCATGTTTGCTAGTCATGCACTGTTCACACGCTAGTCTAACGTCTGCGACGTTGGTCCAGCGTTGAAACAGTGCTGATTGGAAGAACTGAAAGAGGTTGGTGACGTGTTGGACAATCATTTTCCAAACACATGGAGAAGTTTACCCAGGCGCGCCATCTGTTGAAAGATGAATGGCAGAGGGTGATCTCATTCAAACTATTTAACCCTATCTGATCCGCTGCAATGGTTTACGGGCGATTTGTCATCATTTCAAAATTAGAGGTGACACTGTTTGTACTACGGAGCCCCCGTGGTAGATCATATCAGTATAATAGCCTTGCCACGGACAGTCAGGTTCCACTGTTCACTCTGGTACGATTTGGGTGGATGTGTCATGCACAATATGGCTCGATGTGCTAGTTAATTTATTATTAGGCGCACGAATCCCCGAATCTATCATGCTCTCAGAATAGTTTGTATTTCATAATTATATAGGTTGTTTCATTCTGTGAATAATCCTGGTAAAATAATAAACGTTTGCAGATCACACATTTTTTAAGAGGTTATGACTAAAAATGCTGAACTTGTAGTTTTAGTCACCTGATGTTTTGGTTTCTAGATTTCTATATATATAGGCCTATCGTATGTATACATTTTTTATACATTTTCATATATATTTTTTAATGTAAATTTAAATAACAAACATTGGATATAATAGTATAGCTGACTCGTGCTTGGGTTCTGTTGTAACCTCCCACCTGCGGCCATTAATGGGAGGGCGTCCACATCTGGGTAGAAGTGCCCCCCATTGAAATGATGAAAAACAGGATGATCTCTCCACTATTATTGTCTGTCAGAATTGAGCGGTATACCACACGCGTGGCAAACAGGATACCCCACCGCGCACGAAACAACGGCCCACCGCTGGCTCTATGTTGGTCCAACGTCTTTGACGTTGGACCAACATAGATCCAGCGTTGGTAGGTAGTCGTGTGGGCCTGGTGTGTTTGTGTTTGTGTGTGTTTGACGAACACACACGTGGAGCTCACGCACTTCTCCTGTAATATGTGAAGAGGGATTACAGAAGTAAGACGCTTGGAGAAAACTTTCTGATCTTTTTCATATATCCCGTCATGCAGAGAAAGATAATCCGGCAATATAATACCCGCCCGAAGCCGCACAATATAGCTTGTACCACCTGCGCATCTCATAGTTTTAAATTTTGTTTTTTATATGTGGACTATACGTATAATGTAAAAAAGAAATGAATCGGACTTTAGGCCACCTTTGTGCGCATATAGACTAAACTGGGCCAGGAGAACCTCCTGAGGATGGTGAGATGAATGAGATGACACTGTCCTCCAGACACAGGATTCGAAATTCGAGACCTGGCGGTCTGATGCCGAGCACGCTACTTCTCGGTCACGGAGGCTCCCCACAATACTGACTTTTACACGTGGATGGGGAAGAAACATTTTTGTTTCTTTCAAACCGCCGAGACCGGAAACCGAACCCCGAACTCTGGCGTGAAAGGCAGCGGTGCTAACCACTACCCTAGGGCCCCCGCCCTACGTATAATGTGATAGAAAATTAAACAACAATGGATATTATGTCATAAAATATGCTGGTTAAAAACGTGTGACGATCCCAACAGATGCCGTCTGTCACATTGAACTTATATAACAAGCATTTAGGCGCATAGGAAGTTATATATATATATATACATATGACATGCATTGCGGGTTCACCCCCGCTCTGGCATTCAGTCTTCGAAAAAACAAAATATTTCTTCCTCTTCCACTCATAAAGAGTGAGTATTTTAGGGAGCCTCCGTGACCAAGACGTAACGTGCTCGGCAACAGACCTTCAGGGCTCGAATTTCGAATCATGTGTCATCTGATTAATCTCACCATTCTCAGGATTTTATCCTGGCCACGTTTACAACATTACTGGTTCAGTCTGTATGTGTACAAACGTGGCCCCATCCAATCATGCCAGGCATAGTAGGCTGATCTCACTTTGATAGACACTGACTACGGATGAACATTCCTATGTAGCCTACTCGTAATATTGTACAAAAATATATACACTTAACAATGGAGGTATCTTCGAGGTCCAGGTTCGTGCGCAGGTAAAATCAGGAGGTCAGATGACTGAACTGACCTGCGGTGCGGATGGACATTTGACCGCTGGCTTGACCGATCAGTGATGGCTGCATGACGTGTCCACACGCCCACTACAGAAAGGTGCTTGTCCACTCTGACCGCTGTCCGGCCGTGGACATCACCCAGGCTTTGTCCGGCGGCGGGGGTGTCACCTTACACCGTATATTTGCACCTGTGTCCCACGATAACATCTGCTACGATAAACACTAGTGTGTTACCAGAACATACATCTGCAACCTGTTGTAAAAAGGTTTAATATATACATGCATATCATTACAAACAAGCACTTTGCTCAGTTGTTTTCTAAATGTTAGCACGTGTGGTGAACTATTAATGTTCATACGTTATACACTATACTTCCTGGTGTACATAGCATATGTCTGACCAAGTTTAAACTGAATGAAAAAAATATATAAAACATCTATTTTCTACATGATACACTTGTCCCCCTTGATATCTTCACACACGAGCGTTAATCATCAAGAGAAAACAGGTGAGCGAGCTTGGGTTTCAATTCCTTTATATCTTTCAAACAAATTGACATACCTGTTCTGTACTTCGTCAACGGTGTAATTTATATGTAGAACATAAATCTAAGCAGATGATAGCTGACGCCTGCTTTATGTACGTTGTTTATCAGTCAGGCTTATGGAAATTATATCGTTGTTCCAACGCTGGACTATGACATGTGACACTGGTCCAACGTTGGCCAAAAGCTAAAGCAATTTCTTGTGGTTTGAAGTAACGTTACATTTATATGCGGAGAAACCGAGTTTTTGACAAAATCGTGTTCAGTCTCAGCTTCAGTTAGGTGTGTAGATGTGACCTGACCTTTATTACTTTAATTTGTTTAACAATATTACGGAAGTGTTGATGAACGAATCACTGTCAAGTGAAGATTGTATAATCTGATAATGCTAGTTTACCGTCGTGACTCTCTTCATCAATAGTGTTAAAAATGGAAATATCAGAATAATCAGGTAGGAATATCGGCGAATAAAATATGAAACACATTCTCACACATGGTATTTTTTGCTGTCACAGCACAGACTGTGAATAAAGCAGGTCAGTCGCGTCTCTTTACTGATTCATAATATTTACTTTTGACGGACCCCATTCCTTAGAACGTTGGCCATGCTGACGACCCACAGTATGACGTCAACATAAGATGATTTGTTATGGAGTTCCCAGACATTCACGTGGTGTTCCATCGATTTTGTGTATGCGTGACGTGTCTGCAGACAAAAACTTTATTTCAATTAAGCATACATTTAAAATGCCGAAATCGAAAGTTAAAAGTGCAGATATATAACAGGCTCCACGGTGTGGATATAGGCTGATAACACATGTTCAGGAGAGACCTTGTATTTAAGACCATTCTTATAGAGATGAGAAGATGTGCAACATTTGGGATGATATAGCCACAATCCTGGAGACTGAGCTGATATTGTTAAATGTGTTTATTGTGCCTATAATATTTCCAAATGCAATTTCGATGCATATTGGAAAATGAAAGTATTATCAAATAAATGTGAATGTGAATACTATGTTCCTAGTGCGCCCATGAAGATATGTGGCGCGTTATAAATGCTCTAATACTTTATTACTTCACTTTAAAGGTGATCTATCACCCCTTTTATGGTATGAATAATTATGTCTTTATATGGGGTGATTGGCTATCATGTGACCCTCTCAGAGGGTCACATGATAGCCAATCACCCCATATATGGAGGTGATTGTCTATCATGTGACCCTCTCAGAGGATCACATGATAGCCAACCACCCCATATAAGGAAACACTTGTGCCCCATCTTGTGGCAACTTTAATTTATTTGTGACAAGTTTATTCATACTATATAAGGGGTGATAAATCACCTTTAATATGGTTTCCATTGAGCCAACATATGAAATAAAACATGCTAAATTTGTCAAAAGTGAAAGTTATGTAATTGTCACAAGAACGTACGAATTGGAATCTTATATTTCTAAATTTCCCAGGGGCCTTCATTTAATACTATTGCATTGTTACTACAATTATTGTCACATTGCAACAAAACCAACTATTATGAGATCCATAAATAGTTTTTTTCTCTTTTGGAACAAATATTGTGTGTGATTATAAATGTACAAAATGAGGGTGTGCTATTAACACGTGGTATTCTCCTAATTGTTTTATTTTCTTAAGGATATCATGTACCCACCATCTTCTCTTCCTCCTTTTTTGTGTAGAGATATGTCAATAGCATATCTTCATCACATGATGACGATGTGTCATAACATTCTACTCAGGGAGAACTAATATAATTGACCTTTATTTATTGTTTTAACTGTAGCAGTTTTTCAGCCGTCGTATGTGGATCAGCTATTGTGGTGAGCTTGGGCATCAATTATTCTGATTCAACAATTTGAGACTTTTTCAAGCGATTTTAATATCACAGCTTGCTGATGTGCACATACTTTACATTGATTGTGTGTACGGCCACGTGTAGGGGCCAATAGGGTTTACGTTTGGCGGCAAGTTGATTGCTCAGATTTAGTTTTTTACGCTTCGCGATCTAATGCGTCCTACGTGTTTTGTTCTGTCGCTTGACGCTCGCGCTGATATCACGAGACGCTTGACGCACGTGTTCTGTGTGTTTTTAGTTTTACCTATTGCATACTACTACATATTAAATACGAACTACTGGGTACATCAATCCAGCAAGCGCGATGATGATGACCCAACACTGAACCAACAATAGATGGATGTCTTATGTTTGGTAGAATCTGTGAGAGGGGTTTTATGTCAATCGGGAGCAGCGCTGGGTGAAGATCGGTGTATACATGTATATTTTATATAAGGACCGAGAGGGATTTAGGGAAATAGGAAGCCTAACAGAGTTAAGCTTGTATTACGTTTCTTCATGAGATGATTGTTATATGATTATCACATATCAGACGTAATATTATTGACAGAGATTAAGATAATTGTACTGGTGTACATTACATTGTAACACATTCGTATTCTTAAGAAGCTCAATAGTTGTACCATTAATTGAGTAAATATACACTGTATAGAGAAAGTGTTCTTTCTAGAGAACCGTTGAGTATTCTACTAAAATGTTGTTCAATGAGTGTAAAGAACAGGATAATAAATCTTTTAAAATCTTTAAAAAAAAATTTTTATTTAATGCTAATTTCTCTCACGTCTTCAGTTAGCTAACACCCTATAATTATATTTATGGAATTCTTTACTTATTAAAGAGAGCGATAAATATGTGACGAGGCCCCAGAATAAACATTTGATCCACAGATCAACGTCTCGTCTTAGATACCCAGCCAACAGGAGACGTTGAACCACTGTTGGTTTGACGCTGGCCCATCGTCTACGACGTTGGTCGAACATCAACCCAGCATTGGTTCAACGTCTCGTGTTTGTTGGGATAGTCTATGGTGTCCCCAGTATCACAATGAATTAGTGGCAGACATTGAATCGTGGAAGAGTTGTGAAACATACTTTGCTTATGTATTCAGTGCTACAAACTGTTCAAAGGAGTGTGGCAATGTGTAGCTATATTTCAATGGTGTGAGAAATGATTTGAAATAGGTCTATATTCACATGGCATTTTGAATTTGTATTTTGCATGAACAGATGAACGAATCAAGTGATCAAGCGATTATCAAGGAATCAAGTTCACTGTAAACTGAACTGAGATTACAAAAAAGACTAAACTGTAATAAATCACAACAATGACTGCGAGTTTTGAATTGGTGCTTAGATCTGAGTATATCTTACTCATAAATTCATTATTTTTAAGGCATTAAAAAGGCTTTAGAACCATTTGCTATTATATTCTTTAAGCTCTTGGTCGCTGCACATACCTAAACAATTCTAAGAATATAAATCTAGTTGTTGAATCTGGAACTGTAGATAATGTTGCTATCTTTTGATACAACACTGGACGACCCAAAATCATGAGTGATATTCACTCTGAAATCTAGACTGTGGAATGCAGCGCGAAAAATGGCGGACGAGTTAGGAATTACGATGTTAAATATAAGGTGCAGCTGCTGGTAGTCATGTGTGACTAATACCGGGTTATTAACCTCATTGGACGGCTGAGATGAACGGCGGATTGACAAGTAATTGTATCTGCTGGTACCGACACAAATCATCGCAACACAACACGTTTGGGACGTGCAAGAGGGCCTGATTTATCGATAAGGGGGTATGCAGTGATTATTCATTCTCGTGATCAACCGGCTCTGTCAAAATGATCGTGACATTGTAATCCCCTGCTTCTTGCATTGCACCGAAATAAAAATAAATAAATTTCTTATTCTAATCAAAGCTCAGCATTCTTAGCAAACACCAGATATAAACCTATTTGTTGAATGTTGGTTCACCACCTGTCATGCTGGCCCGATAATAAACCAACAAATTGTTGGTTTACTGTTGGGCTAGCATCACATATTTTGTTAATGGGTCGACATATTTTATTTGTTGGATTTTGATTGGTTAAGATGACCAGATAGCACAAGTAGTAAACCAGTTAGCGCTCAATATTGGGCAAATTTCTGAGATGGTGGACACACATTGAGCCATAACTTGTCCATATTTTTGTGAGCTTTTTATAGAAATGCTGTTTTTTTCTTTGAGAAGGCGTCCGTCCTCTGGCGCCTAGCATGTGTAAACCGGACGTGAACTACTGGGAGATAGACTTTCCCTGTGCTGACAGGAAGATGTGCGTGCTATTCCTCATCCGTAGTTTGTGGCAGCCTATAATACACGTAATTCACCGGTTCTGGCTGTAAAGGCACAAATAGTGCGCGCGTGTACCAGTCCATGGTATCCGCCCCACCATGCTGTTTTCCTGTAAACTACACAAAACAGTGACAGCTCATGTAAGCGCTCAGTCAGTCAGTGACGTTGCTGCATAGTGAGAAAATGGATGTTTTGTATTTTAGAGTTGCCTCCAGCAACTGTCCAGTGTACTCTTTCATGTTTTCTCTCAACATCATCCTCAGAAAAGTGCTCTTTCGTCGGATGGCTTTGTGAGCGCTCTGTTTATAAAACCAGAGTCAGTGAGATCACACTAGCTCGACATGCTCCATTTACTAGTTAAAACCACTAATACAGCTCCTGATGGATTAAAATACTACATGCATAGCAACCATTTAGAATAGTGAGGCACATATCTTATCAGGAAAACTACCCCCCCCCCCCCTTTGCAATATTATTGCTGTCTTATTAAAATATCTTATTTAGCGCCCCGCCTAGATTTCAATATCCAAGATACTATAATTTTATTCATGTTCAAATATACTGTACGATGCAATAATTATTGTGAGAGCAGCAGATTATAATCACCAATACGCAGTTCTCGTGAGAAGGGACCGTATACTCCATACAAAAGCCGACGTACTTGCGACGATTTACTTGCTTTAAAGCTATATATTGGCGTATATATTTTTTATTTAAAGTAATATTTATATAATCAATACATATGAAAGTATAGATAGTTGATCTGTCTAATAAATATGTTATGGGTATGTTATAGTTAGATTACATGACCTTAAAAAAATATCTAGACCATTGTTTAAACGTATTATAAGACTCATACTCTGCCTTGGTCAAATAAATATGTCTATACCCATGAATTGTTATTTCCTCAGGTATACCCTGGAACAGCACCCTGGAAGATGCATCTGTCAATCAATCAATCAATCAATCAATCAATCAATCAATCAATCAATCAATCAATCAATCAATCAATCAATCAATCAATCAATCAATCAATCAATCAATCAATCAATCAATCAATCAATCAATCAATCAATCAATCAATCAATCAATTAATCAATCACTCAATCAATCAATCAATCAATCAATCAATCAATCAATCAATCAATCAATCAATCAATCAATCAATCAATCAATCAATCAATCAATCAATCAATCAATTAATCAATCAATCAATCAATCAATCAATCAATCAATCAATCAATCAATCAATCCGTTAGTCAAGTCAATGAGCTAGGAAAAAAATATAAAAAATTGCGTTTGTGCACAACAAACCATGTCTCTGGGTTTTGTGAGTTAATAAAATCAGCAGAGAATTAGGATGTCGGGCACGTCAATCAAGGCTTTCAGATAGCGAGACATAAAGAAGTCGTCGCAGTCTCTAGACGTGAGTCTGCCTTCACGTAAATCGATTATCTGCAATACCATCTAAAATTTATTCAAGCTGTTAAGCATAGTCTGACGTTTATGTCAGGCAATCTAACCGATATGCCAATTGTGGTTCTATGTGGGGGATGAGATGTTACTGGGATAAATTATTGGTAACCCTGGTAACCTGTGATCAGAATAGTGCGGTTTTTGAAGCGTGAATGAATGAACGAGTGAGTGGGGCTTTATGCCACCTTGTGCACGTATAAGTTAAACTTGGTCAAGATAACCTTCGATGAATCAGATGACACTGCCCTCAGACGCAAGATTCGAAATTCGAGCACTGTCGGTCTGAGGCTGAGCACGCTACCTCTCGGAGTCACATAGGTTCTGTTCCCCACAATACCGCATCTTTACGCAGAAACATTTGTTTCTTTGAAACCTGAACGCCAGAGCGGAGGACGAACCCGCGAGCCCTGACTTTCGAGGCATGCAGGCAGCTTTAACCACTACACCAGTACCTGGTTCTACCATATAACTCTAGTTCCTCATTGGGCTGTTGTGAATAATGGGGGGTCACACCGTTACAATATCTAGTTCCTCACTGGGCTGTTTTAACGTGATCACACCATTACAATATCAGTTCAACAAAATGTTCAACATTTCGCAAATGGCCCACACTCTCCAGCGACCTAGACCAACAATACCGCATACGGGCTTTAATTCGTTCGGTACTCTCAAAGTTATGGTTGCATTATTTGCTGTAGACATCGAGTCTGATGGTTTTCTTCATGTAAGCTCTAGTGGCTGGACGGCATAGAAAGGAGTCCCATGTGAGCCTTGTCTTCTACAATATGATGCCAATGGGATACCTTAATCCAGACATCAGACGTACGGTTCGCAGATGTCTGAACCACGAGTCTCTCAGCGTACCCCGCTCACTGACTTACCAAAGCCAAGATAATGCTGTATGACGTTGGCTAATGGCTAATCGTTCAGCCAACGTTATCTGTGTGTTTGATAGGAATAATATTTGTTGATTATGAGATGTATATATGTAATTGTGTTTTTAAAGCAGATTACGGTATTCGAATTGGTGAATGATGGCGTTGGTAACGTGTCCACATGGGATAAGAAAATGAGATGCCATAGAAATGTTTGCTTGCATGCAGATCCGTAAATTTGGG
This sequence comes from Flabesymbios commensalis, assembly GCA_964017125.1. NCBI lineage: Eukaryota > Metazoa > Annelida > Polychaeta > Terebellida > Flabelligeridae > Flabesymbios > Flabesymbios commensalis. Next base: position 34,538,775 of record OZ024907.1, on the reverse strand, counting down.
TACCAAATGTAGAATATATAAATACATGCACACTGCACATGATATGAAAGTTGAAGATGTGGAGATAGAAAACTTTGTAAATATTACTTCTGCGCTGATTCAATTTAACAACCTAGACACAAAATGATTTTATTTTTTCAAAGCGTCGTTCTGGCTCCCTTCTGAGTCGTCCTCAGTCAAAGGTTGGCGGGAATATACCCCACCATCCACTTCTGGTTTGAATGCAGTCTGTTTTGACAAGCGCGAACAAATGTTTTGTTAGCGAGCCATGTGTTGGGTGTTACCCCCCGATGTTAGGAAAATTACCAATGCAATAGTCGGTTTTTGTGTAGCTGACAGCGGCTTACAATGGACGGGTTAAGTGGCTCTGATGGGAGAGGGGAGAGACAGGGATACGGAGTCTGAGTCAGTTTTCTGCTCGCTGGCCCATCCCATACTGTGCCATAGGCTTGTATACCAGAGACATATCGCGAAAATAATCATGTGAGTCTTATGTTTGGCTTCAACATGTTTTTTAGTATGTCTAGATTTTCGAAAATAAGCGTGAGTGAGGATACAGTAAACAAATACCTGCAGCGTTGATGCTGAAAAGCCATTACAGGTGTGTGTGCGAAACAAACAATGCAAGTAGTATCATCTTCTATACTCCTGATATGCTACCACAGCCTTCCCAGCAAACACGAGACGTTGAACCAATGTTTCTTGAATGTTGGGCCAGCGTCGAAGACGGTGGACCAACATTCAAGCAACATTGGTTCAACGTCTCGTGTTTGCTGGGTTGTATTCAATAATGAAACCCGTTTTATGTTAGAGTGGTTTTACAGACTACAGTGTTTAGCACACTGAGTGAGGGCTGTCGGCTAGTTGAGGCTTAAATTCTGTTTTGAATTTTTGTGGAATACAAATAGGTCTGCTTGTCTTATCAAATTGAAGAAACTTTTTTTGTGGTACTGTCACCCTCTTAGACATAAATATTTACCGACTGGCATCTAACCACAGCAAATGTTTAATAGGCATTATATCCCTTGATGGATATCTCCAAAACCCGTAGACGGTAGGCTAACATTGGGCCAAAGTCTCGTATTTGCCTTGTATAACCTCAAGGCCTACTTGGCCGATATTCAAACACTAGGGTGGATGTATAATTAAGGGGAGGTGCAAATGAAATGAATCGGGCTTTAGGCCACCTTTGTGCACATATAGGCTAAACTGGGCCAGGAGAACCTCCTGAGGATGGTGAGATGATTGAGATGATACTGTCCTCCAGACACAGGATTCGAAATTCGAGCCCTGGCGGTCTGAGGCCGAGCACGCTACCTCTCGGTCACGGAGGCTCCCCACAATACTGACTTTCACACGTGGATGGGGGAGAAACATTTTTTTGTTTCTTTCAAACCGCCTAGTCCGGGAACCGAACTCCGGACTCTGGCGTGAAAGGCAGCGGTGCTAACCACTACCCTAGGGCAAGAGGAGGTCCACTGCCGCCGCCCAGTTAAACAACATTGTGTCGAGGGGTTTTTCGAGATTTTTCGGGAACTGAGAATATGCATCTTTATTAGATTGTTTCTGCAATGTATTTTTAAAATACTGTTTCATAAGCATAATAATGCATTATGTTCATTCAGCAAGACGTGTCATCAGGTTTTATACTATATATATGCGTCGTTTGGATGATGTCGGGTCTAGAGATGTTTTCGATGCCCCCCCCTCCCCCCCACTTGATGTGTTTTTGGTGTTTTACCTGCCAAACTCTACTTGTGTTCGCCATGCATACAACTGATTGATAGAAACAGGCTCACTGTTGATGAATTGTGTCAAGGAATCTAAATAGAAAAGTAGGCCCTATTCTACTGCGACCAGGGACACACTGTTTAAGTTTATGTAAACTACTGTGTAGCCTGAAGTCACAACAAAGATATCATATCTCAAGTGTGCATATAGAGTAACAAACGCTCTCGTCACATATCCATTGCAACTGGTATCCTTTACAGTGTGGTCATACTTATACTTGTTTTCATTTAGGCTTACATGTTTTAGTAATATGAGATTATTTTTTTAATGTAATATACAACAAACTATAAACCGCAATACTACAAAAAATAGCTCACTCCCCCTCCTGTTTTTTTAATTTATCTGTTGCAATATATTGTTAGCCTATTTGCTCTTGGTAAAACAAGACAATATGTTACCAAAGACCATACTGTAGCCTATAACAAAATGCCTAAATTCATCGTCAAACACCCAGTCAACTAAGCATATAGGCATAATAAGAGAGAGAGAGCCACATAGCAGTTCACTCTGGCCTCTTATTATTCTGGTAATTTATCATTGATTAGAGGATAAACCCGGGTGACATCCTCTGACGAGGAAGCTGATTGAAGCCGTGTTCACTTCATCAGTGTCTTCACAATTGATAATCATACGCAAGGAAGGGCCATCTAAGTACCGCATAGCTGTTCAGGCCTATTGCTGACCAGTTTTACAAGAAAATTGCTCTCCAATGAAAAGACATTGGATGAGGAGGGGTAGGTTAATTTTCCGACAGAAGACTTGGCCTTTGCAATGGACAGTCCCAGGTGCTGTAACTTCACCAGTTAATGTTGTTCTTCTGTTGTTCAGGGCGAGGCGTGACTCACAGCAGCTGCCACATGTCTTCCACCAAGGACTACCACCAACCACTAAGCAACATCGAGAGGCTTTCAGAATGTAATGTAGCCGATTGAATAAAAGACACATCGCAGATTAATCTGCAAAATATCTTATAATAAATTATTATTATAGAAATAACACATTGAAATAACACATAAATTACATAATGTTTTACAATTATACAGACAAACTATCTAATTATTTGGTAATATTCATTGATGAGGCTATTCGAAGGCTACAGGCCTATTTTAAAAAATGACTAGATTGATGTCAAACATAGATTTGTAGACCTATTGCAGCCGGGTCGTAATGCTTCATTGAACCATAATATTTACATTGCGGCGGAGCCCACTTCTGTGGCCGTTGGCCTTGCTGAGCATGCGGGCCATTGCATTGTACACCCACAATGTTCACTCAGCTAATGATGACGACCCATCTACTTTAAGCATAGGTAGCCAATATTAAACCATCTAGATTACAATAGGCCTACTTCACATTTGACATTGATCGGTGAAGAAAATATATTTTGTGCATAATGATTTTGTATATATATTCACGACAAGTAGGCTACGGATTTAGTTGTGGTGACAGAAAGGTTGAATTTCAGTCGACCTCCACAGCAGCTGTCGTCTGCCTATTTTGTCTGCCCTTTGTGCCGATTAGCCCTTCATGTTAGACAGATAGCCCTTCCAGGAATACACAACACGTCGGCACAACGATGGGCCAACGTCATGGGACGGTGGCCCATCGTTAAGCCATCGTGTTGTCTTTGATGACGATTATTGTCTACTTTGCGAGCCTGTCATGGCAACACCGCTCAGCTGAGCATCTTTAATCAAATTGACTGCACTCGTTAGGTGGCGTTTGTAAGGTAGCTTCGGTCCCTAAGGGGCGTGATATCTCAATAAAACCACTCCTAATGTGTCATCAGGTCAGGTGCAAAGTAAACTGGTTGTACGATGGCGTAATGGACGCAGCCACAGATGTAAGAGAACGGGTGAAAGAGTTATGACAACAGTGAACCGTCTGTGTTTGGGAGATTTTTTTCCTGAAGAGCCCGGCAATAATGTTTGTCGTCTCGTGAAGATTCGTTACGAAATCGTCATCTCGGGATGTAGACCTCATAAATCCAACTGTAAAGGGACCTTAGGCATTGTTAGGCTATTACCATTTAAAATTAACCCTTAGAGCACTGATGTCGACTACAGTAATGTTTCTGTGTTTTAATTAACACATCTGGATGCAGTATTTAAAGCGACATACATCTCAGATCTCTGACTCAAATTTTACAATTTCAAGTAATTTTCGGTCACTTGAAGTTGTGGATCGCGTTAGCGAAGCGTAATTTCAAGCGAATGAAAATTTAAATTGAATTTCTCAGTGCTCTAAGCGATTAGTACTGGCTCTTTTTTTAAAAAGTTTTTTTTTTATTCTTCACGCTGTGTAGTGAGAAATCTGGACAATCTTTTGTGATGGCTTGTAATAGATAACCTATTATGTTCCCCAAATATAAGCCTATCGGACAAAAAACAGTAAATTGTGTTGCAAATGTATGATCATTTGGCGTAGTGTCATCCCACCCCCCCCCCCAATTGCCGAGATGGCGCTGCATATTTACACAAATTTGTTGTTATAAGCTATATTGTGAAGAAGTGTAATAGGACTTGGTTTGGACGATTTGGTCGATTGTTTGTACAAGGATGCATGATATTTATGGCCTACCTTTAGCTAATTATTATTAAATAATTAAAGCAGAAAACTTGCTCATATTACCCTCGTATGTGGGAAATATAAGCATGCGTTGTGTGTGAATATTAGCATGCGTAGTTAATTAACATTTGATAGCCTAATAGGGAAGTATGAACACTTTGCCATAAAAAGGGCATTTTTATAGGGTTTAATATAAGTGATATATATGTGATATAAAAGTGTGACCTTGATATGATCCGGATGTTATCAAAAGGTTGCGATGGTTTCCAAAAAAGGGCAGTGAGGTCAAAATTTGAAAAACAATTGTAGTTCATTTGATAGCCGTGTCCTTTCTGTTTCAATAAATACGCAGTCTAGCCGTGTAGACATTGCACGTCTGTCTGTGTGGTCTTGCGATTTTAGTGATTTTGGGACATTTTCTCATACTTCTAATATAAATCTAGAGTGATGGCATATGCTTGTCCTATACATCCCAAGAACACACACATAACATATAACCAGACTACTCCATATTTAATTGGTCAATGTGATGTTGCTATGGTAACAGCAGCCATTAGCGAATTAGGTAGTCAAATTTTCGGATTTTTTGGTTGAAAATGGTTATTTTTGTGATCCACAGAATACATTTTCAGCCACATCTGGGTTCAGAAAACATAAGTCAAATGTAGATATGGTCAATAATTATGTTTTATTAGGTCGTTTCAATTGACCATGTTAAATAGCTTGTTTTGTTGTCGATTTTGATTATTTTGAGATAAAAAAAACATGTTTCAACGTATTTCTAAAGATAATCCTTTAATCCACTACATCATGCAATACATCATTAGAACAGCAACGACAGACGTTTGCGTAACCCTACCCCCTAATTTTAGACAGGTTTTGGGGTACCCCCCTATAAGGGGCCAAAATATAAAGTTCGTTCCTATTTTTTGCTGTTAACATCTCATTTCATGTTTTGGATATATCAAGGTTTTAAAAAAAATGGTGTAGGTAAGTTGTGGGGGGGGGGGGGGGTGCAGGTAGGGTGCTAGTAGCCCATGGCCTACTTGATTTGTTGGGAATGTATCAAATTTATGCAGTGCCTTTGCGAACATGACAAGATGTGATGTGACAAAGGTGATCCACATTTCAACGGTCTGGGGATGAAAGGGTAGGCCTAAATATGGTGGCTCGGGTCATGAAGGGGATGCACAAGCACGTTATGTCAAGTCAGGGAATCAATGGCAAAGTAAGAGATGTCGAGGAGGATAAGACAGGCGACACCCGGGATAATGGTGAGTCCACCCACAGAGTACCGCAGGCATCAGAAATCGCGGGATGTACAACCAATGCTGGTTGAATATTGGTCCATTGTCAGCGACGCTGGCCCAATAGTAAACCAACATTGCATTGCATTAACCCTTATCCTGCTAAGTTAATTTATTTAAATTTTCACCCACTTGAAGTTGTGTCTCGCTACCGCGACCCACAACTTCAAGTGGCTGAAAATTACTCATATTTGTTTAATTTGAGCACAACTATTCGCAAATTTTGATGTTTAGACACACATTTCATTCCCGATAACAGTGATTTGGTCGACTAATAAATCGGATTAAAAACGACAATAGTCGTGATCAGCAGGAAAGGGTTAGCTTGTGACGGCGTTACTTTGCGGCTGGACGTAGGATAGGAGGATGCTGGATCGGGGTATCATCGGGATCTGTTTGAGGAGATTAGATAGATTTCCGATAAACACGGATCTCATGGGGATGTGCCGAGATGACTGTTAGTTTTAGCCATGATCAGTTTTATGGACATCATCCGTAATTCTAATTCAGATACGTGTCTCTGATAGCTCCACCAGAATTTATTGCATCGACAGCTTCAGATATTCCTAACAAGGAAATTGCCCAGGGGCCCTAACTACGAAATCGTTTGAATTAAAAGCGGGTCATCAAACAATAAGACCAGGACATTAGCATAAGGTTAAATGTATAGTTGCAGATCCTAGTTTTTAGGCTTACGTCTAAAAAAGGGGGAAAGATTATGTTTAAAAAAATCTGAATTGAAATACTATTTACATATAAAGCCTACCACAGCCAGTTTCAGCGTTTTGTTTAGCCTATAGCGGTGCTAGTTAAAACGAATCCATTTGGATGTTCTTTTTTATTTTAATCAAACTGCCGCAGCATTGTAGCTTATAATTCAATTCCCTGAGGTAACCTAGGATGATTCTATATGTAGATTCATTTTATGAATATTATAGCAACAATTGCATGGAGAGCCTACTTCACCAGCAAGACTGCGTGATGCAGACAATCGTTCTCTTACGAACACTTACATGTTGAAGCGGCCACATGATCACATATCATGGAATTTGTTTTTATCTGATTCAATACTTGAAACAACTAAACGCTATTGGAATACATAAGTCGTAAATGTCCTTGTCCTGTTGTGCTATTCGACATGTTTTATGTTTTATTGACCGTTTAAACAAATAAAATGTCAGATTTGACATGTTTGTCATTTATTTTATTTTTCTTCTAATGTTTTTAATGCGGTTATCATTATTCCATCCACGTGGACAACGAGCAATGAAGATCAGCCGCAGCGGGATTCGAACCAGGTATACCCCCGGGTCTCGTACATCGCTGGCGGTTAGTGATAATAGAGCCATGAGAGGACTGTTAGCTCAGGCACTGAGTCCTATAAGCCTATAAGCTATCCTGGCGCTTCGAAAAATATTTCACCTATTTTGGGAATGTAAATTTACATAGCTTTTTGGAACTGATTTTGTCAGAATGATTTTAATAGATAAACAATTCAATAAAAAACAGTTTTTTTTCTTGATTCTCAAGATCTGTAAAAATGTTTTATGAATTTCACTAAATTAAAATTAATATATATGATACTATACCGGCCTATACCGGTAATTGATGAATTAAAAATGTACAGGTATATTGATTACATGTAAGACATTTAATAAGAACTCGCTGTGGCATGAAGTGCCATTTTTGTTCTAGGTGGTACGCTATTTGGGAATCAATACCAATTTTTTGCCATTTTTAAATGTGTTAAACTGAATGTGTCTAATGTGGGTTTACGAGATGCTAATAGCAAAGGGGATTGCCCTATGACAGGGATGCCACCTGTTGGTGTTTGAAGGGTGCGGTCAGCTCCGTCAGGTCGCTTCCCACTTAATGTCCAGTTTCTGGTAACCGGCACCCATTTGCAGCACTCTCTGCTGAAGATTTGACTTCATTCTGGGGTCCATTAGTGGAGGTGACGGGCGCACCTCCCCTGTACATGTAGCGAGAGGTGGCACCACCATCTGTCAAACCAGTGACAGCGTCTGCAGTATTTATAACAGACGTTAGCCCAGTACAGGTCTGATGCTGGCTCACCGTCTACGATGCTGGCCCAACATTAGACCTGAGTTGGGTAATTTACTCGTGTTTACTTCAGCTCCAGTAAACGCTCATGTACCCAGCAAACACGAGACATTAAACCAATGTTGGTTCAATGTTGGCCCGCCGTCTACGACGTCGGGCCAACATTGATCCAACATTGGTTCAACGTCTCGTGTTTGCTGGGTACATGAGCGTTTACTGGGGCTGTAGATGGCACGCCCTGTAAATGTTGGACCAACGTCTGTGATGTGTGCCTCAAAGTTCAGCAAAAAAATAGTTTTCCCTTACCTGGACTTTTGACCCTTTTCAACACATATATACAGGGACTAAGTGTGGGTAGGTCCATACCACTTGCCATAGCAGACATGCCTGTTATTAGAAATTAGTTGCAATGTGATTTGAATTCTAATATAATAATTATACGTTTCATCATGCCAGGAATAGGCCTACATTATTTTTCTTTTTGTTGTTTGTTAGATCATTTAATTTGTATTCAAATACATTCTTGTAGGCCTATATAAAAAATATTATAAGCCCACATACGAATCAATAACTATTATAGGTCCGCAACAGGTAATTTCTATTCAATGCAAGGCGGCATTTACGTGTTTTATGGTGCACATATTGTCATTTACATCACAGAGATTGTGGATGATGTTTTCTATTATAGTGCGGCCACCTGCTACCTACTTTTCACGCACACCCCTTGAGGGTTTCTCAGGTATTAGGTCGCGTTCTTAGGGCCATAGGTTATAAAAAGCCTCTCGAGAGGGGTTCATGATTCTGACTTCAAAACGCCGGGGGCGCGTCATGTCCAACGTTGAGCCATTGGTGCCTCAATGTGGGGTGAGCGTCTCTTCAGCTGACCCAATATTGATTCACCGTTGAGTCAATAATTATTTGTAAGAGTTGTCGTGCAGATCTTGTCAAAAAGCTTTTCCGAAGACCCATGCTGCAGCAAGCACGAGGCATTCATCCAATGTTTATTTATTGTTAGACCACCGTCTGCGACGCATATTGGTCTATGTCACACATTTGCTGGAGTTTCCCGTTCACACTCGGGGTTTCCCTGTTACTAACGTTATATATATAGGCCCTATCCTCGTGCTGTCCTATCATGGCGAAGAGCTACAATGCATTTATTATTATTATTATTATTATTATTATTATTATTATTATATATCTCCCCTGTACCTACGGGTTTCACTTCTATGTTGGCGTTGACGTTAGCGTCGGCGTTAGTGACGTTGGTGTCGGCATGCACACTGTCCGTTCCCGGACCATATCTCAGGAACTACTTGTCCAGTTGTCTTCAAATTTCGAATCCTGTGTCTGGAGGACAGTGTCATCTCAATCATCTCACCATCCTCAGGAGGTTCTCCTGGCCCAGTTTAGCCTATATGTGCACAAAGGTGGCCTAAAGCCCGATTCATTTCATTTCATTTTCGAATTTTGCACACAACACTACTGGGGGATTTAGATGAATGTGACCGTAACCTACTTTGACCTACTTTTGATTCAGTAATATGACCTAATTACATGTTTTGACATACACTTTCGGAACTACTTGTATTTGCCCAGGAACTACTAGTATTTGCACACCTCTACGAGGGTGTAGATGTATCTCTTGGGCAACTGTACTATGACCTACTTTTGGTTCAGTAGGCTACTATGGCTACTATAGTTTTCGGAGCAGATTTCTACTGCATGGATTACAGCCATAGTGCACATAGTGGTAGCACATAGGTGGTATGTACTTTGGCCTAGATGTTGACCCCGAACTTTGGCCTAATTTATAACAATAGTATATCCAATTAAAGCGATACAATCAGGCTAAAATCATAAAAAATCAAATTTTGGCTTCTAAATATGACCATATGATGTAAAATTGTCCATAGACTAGAACTGCGTACGTTTTTTTTATATTTTTTTGTGTTGCGCATTTACCAGCTGATCGGAATATAAAGATGAAATTCCCGATTTCTTATTTCGGACATGCATGTCCAAAATAAGAAATACGAGAATTTCGGCTTTATATATCTCGCTTAAACTTTATATATCTGGTAAATGCGCAACACAAAAATTAAAAAAAACTTACGCAGTTCTAGTCTATGGACATGTTCACATCATATGGTCATATTAAAAAGCCCAAATAAAAATACTGATTTTTGACCACTACTATAAAGACAAATGTGAGGTTCCAGGGAGGAATGTGACATTAAAAAATATCAGCTCGATCAAATTCTAAATGGCCGACTATCGGACATAATTTGCTTTACTATGCGTGATATCTTGAAAACTGTGCTAGATAGCTAAACCGTTACTATAAAACAAAATGTGGGACTTCAGGAAATATGCACCTTGAAAAAGGGGGATACCTCACAATCACACATGCAGGCTAAAGCCTTGCTATTCTGTGTACGTAGGTCTATAGATACAGGCTAGTATCTGTCTTTCGTGTGTAATCCCTGCGTACGTCATGCATCCGTACATCTCGCCATCGCCAATAGGGACATGGAAGTAATGATCTTTAATAATGATTATGTACGCATACTTTACTTTTAAAAGGGAGACATTATTAAAGCAGTTTGCAGTACCTTTTATTTTGTGATAGCAGGGATATTCAGGCTCAAATTGTGGCAGGTCTCCAGCCTGACGCCTCCTCAACCAATGCTGCAGGCATTGCAGACACAGGACGTTGAGCGCTGGTTCTGCTAGTTATATTATGCAGTGATTCAGCATCTGCGTCGTTCTGCCGACGTTGTCCCAGCGTTGATCCAGCGTCCTGCCGGCGTGTGTTGCCGGATGGTGTGACTTGGCACTCGGGGTGACAAGTGTCGTCATTAATGACAGGTGGCCTGCGGTGTGGCATGGTATTCGGTGCTAAAAGGCCCTAATTTCCATTTGGATCCTAATTTCCTATTTTTACGATATATAAATCAGGTAGACTGTCACGGGATTCGCCCCTAAAACGCCGATATATATAGGTGCACGGGAAGTAGAGATCCTTCATTTTGCACTCAACCACCCCAAAATGTTCTCTCACATTGTGGAGTACCTCACAAAGTTGTGGGATTTATAGAGTGACAGTCATCTAATGGGGTTGGCTCAACATTATGTTTCCAAGTTGGACCAGTCTTTGACCTAATCTAACTACTATCCAGCTATCTTATTGTGAAAAGCATTGGCTAATTCTCAGTGCCAAAATCAATATATTATATGAATTCAAATAGTTTATAACACTTCACAAAACAACGCCATATATAAAATATATAAAATTTTAAGATGAATTTATTTTAGTTTAGTGGCATCAGGGAAGGAGTTTAAAACATAAAAACCAAAATATATATTACAGAAATATATGTTAATGTGTTAATGTTTAATAATAAATGTCCTGTATAGCCTATATCGCCCCCTTGGATATAAAGGGGTGTATCTGCCACTTTACAAAGTGGCAGATACACCCTTGCATATCCAAGGGGACGATTATATAGGCCCTTATCATGTTTTCAAGAAATATCAAGACAAACATGGCCAAAACGTCATTTTTTTATGTGGGCGTATGTATACACATGTAGATGCGTGGGCTAGAAACCTGCTGAATCAAAACTATAGGTCGCAAATGAGAGAATGCAAAAATGTGACGCCAAACACCGGCTGATGCATAAAGAAGACAGGAAGGATATCAACAAAAAAAGAACAGCAACACCTTAAGCTAGTAAGCTACCTTCACCAGTACTGTTTTATTGCTGGGCCATGAGCTAACGTGTTTATTTACCCACTAGATGTTGAAGCAATGCTGCTGTAATGCTGGACCAGCGTCGATTCGAAGACGGTAGACCGACATGAAACCACTATTACTACAACGTATTGTCTTTGAGAGTTGTGTGTGTATGGGAATATGACACCAGACAAGGGGGGAGGGCGGCACATAGAAAGTCATTTCCTGAAGACAAGATTAGTGATCATCTCAACATGTTCTAATGGTGTCCCCGAGGATTGCTGTTCTATATGAGGGTGTCCTTGTCGCACCGTGATACTTAACTGAGAAGAAAACTCATAACATATGTGAGCAATAATTGATATGTCTACATTTCAAATTATATACAATTTCCGTCTTGCTTAGAAGCAAAACATTGCGAGATATATAGATTATACCATTCTGTTTTTTCAGACAGTTTCTGAGCAAGTGACATTCTGTATATATTTTTGTTGCATACAGAATCAGAATTCGCGTGTTTAGATGAAGTAAATGAATGAATGAATGAATGAATGAATGAATGAATGAATGAATGAATAAATGAATGAATGAATGAATGAATGAATGAATGAATGAATGAATGAATGAATGAATGAATGAATGAATGAATGAATGAATGAATGAATGAATGAATGAATGAATGAATGAATGAATGAATGAATGAATGAATGATTGTTGTGCAGATGGCACTGTTGTAACAGACGGTAGTGTTGAACACCACATCAAATCATTTTGATCTCTCAAAAGGAACCTGTATTAGGGACTGTAATTATTGTCCGTTACTCTTTTTTTATTTTTATATCGTTCTGTGCTCTCGGCAGCAAATGTTGCACCCATGATATTACATATTTATCATCTTGTGTGTGTAGGCCTATTGACTGATCAACAGATGACGCATCAACGTCTAAAGCACGTTTCTATATAAATTCGTTAAAATCGAGTGGGAACATGCAGGTTCTGGTAGTCACAACCTCATTGAATAAGCGAGCTAATAGGAACGACACCTAACGCAACTAGCTTGTTTAAGCTATCTGGCCTATGGAATCTTGCGACTGTTTCTCTTGGGAACTTGTTTAGTATATTATAAAGCAAAACATAGTTTTCCACCAACAACCAAAATTAATTACGTGTGAAACATTTGTGCGCGTAGACGTACCCCATATGGACTTTTTTTTAGCAGCGGCATGAGAATGTTAGAGTTACTCTCTGCATGGCATGACCTGTTCTGGTAGTTGTCAGAATCAGACAGGGAAGATGATGATGACAGAGGATTGGTGCGGTCACCGTCTCGGGTACACTTGAAATGGAGATCGCCATTGTCCAATAACGACTCTCCCATAAAACTGACACGCTGGCTCCACGGCGGCCCAGCGTTTCCGACGTTGGGCCGCCGTGGAGACAACGTTTGCGAAGTCGCCTTCACCTCGACAACTACGTTGGCGTGTGGCGCAGACATTAATTGGATGACAACAGGACGATGTAAACGGTGGCTTAACCTTCAAGGACTAACTCGTGTTTATTGTTTTTTCCTCCCCAGGTTTGGATTTTTTCTAAACATACGGAACTATTATAATAATGAGCATGTAAGCTGAATAATAAAAGATGATCCGGATCATTCTGTGTTTCACATGCTCTATATAAAGATTCACGCTCACTTTTTCTTTGAGTTGTAAACTGGAATCGTATAGTTCAAGTAGATACATTGTTTAGCTAACAGCCTCAATTTAATAACTATGAATTTCATTTCAATATATTATGCATCACGTGGAACATTTATTTCCAAAGGAGTTCTTGACAAACAATTGCATTTAGAATTTATTCTCTTTGCAAACGGGAGTTCTTTTTGACCAGTGACTGAAACATATAACTTTTCGTAGCACCATTCGGTCTGGCGGACTAAAGGGTAAATTCCATGGCAAACAGTATAATCATCAGATATGAATAACCATGAGTGGTAATGACGTTTTCCTCGTCTCTCCCTCGTCTCATAAGGAGAATGTAAACAGACCCTCCTGGGGGAGGTAGACAAATGAGCAAGCTTACACACGCATCGTTCTCTGTCAACCCTCTCTCTCCTCTTCACTTCATGCAAAACTGTTTTTTTGGTTCCGGTTTGACATTTTGCTCTACGTGTTGAATATAAGTTATTTATATATAATATATACTTATAAGGTTATTGGTCGACATCCATGATCAGGATATTTATCTGCCATGAATGTTCACAATAATGCTTAGTAATATCAGGACCTTAGCGGAGGAGCAAGGGGCAGCTACATCTGGAATTTTCAAATCAAGCATTATTTTTTGTAAAAATAAATTCCCGCATCATCAATCGCAATAGATTCCCCCCCCCCCCCCATCATACGGCCCTGAATATACTGAAAGTGAACGTGAAGCTCGTTTTGTCAATAGATAGAAAAATGTCAGAAATAAATATTTCCAATCAGACAGTAATTATACGTGACAAAGAGTCTAATCACGTGATTCTCTTCACATGAAATAGCATTTCTGTTATTGATAGGATCTCTCTATAAGCAATGACGGAACAATCGTTATTGACATGATGATCGTCCGTATTTAATTTCATATGTCAATAGCATCGGCTATTATTTTTTAAATTACTCACTTAATTTGATATAATTGCACTGATTGTTTGCAAATGATATGCAATTGACATACTGTTACTAAATTGGATAAAACAATAAATCATCGAAATAACTTTTTCAACATTGTAGCTTTGTCCACACTGAATTTTACATGTGTACAACTCCCAACTCTTTAATCTAATCTTATCTACTTAAACCCAGCGAGGCCAAATCCAATGTACGTTAGTATCCGCTAGTTCTACATCATAGGCGTGTGGTCACACTATGCATTTTAATGTGACATCGGCTTAATATTGGGCCGATGTCACAGACTAGAGCCCAACACAGACCCAATGTTTCCATTGATGTTTGGTGTTTCCTGGGGAAGTGTAAATGGGAACAGGCCGACAAAAAGCACTCAGTCCTGGTCTCTAAGTGACCGGAATGGGACTCTGGAGTCTTTCCAAGGTCAGCAACCTTTTTACTATGAGCGCCGTCGCGCCGGATTGTGGTAGTCCTAACTAAAGTCCACTTTCTCTCTGGACTGACAATACTTTTCTGGACTTCATTCAAATTGAAGATGTATAAGTTCTGGAACAGCGTCTGAGAAGACAGTGGCTCAGCACTGATACATGTTTGTTGATATCTCACACCGGATAATGATATCAAGTGAAGAGATCACAATTGATCAACCTCCTATCAGCAGTACTATCCTCATAAAACAGCAAGACATAAAGAAGGACCGGAGATTTACATTTCTTTCAACACGTCACGTGGCGGGGGCCCAGATTCACAACATTTGGTTCGGATTGGGCGGTGACCCATCAGCGATCAAAATATTGACTTAACATTTTTCACAAAGGTTGTTAAATTGGTGCAAGATTCTAGCTTTTTGAAATATCGATATTACAAATCAAAAGAGTGAGCCTTCTATGTTCGTTGTTTTTACCTGCACTAAGCATGTACATATATAAGACTTTAACTCTTTTGTAATCTTGCCTCCAGTCCTTCACATACATCATATACGTCTAATTACAGCTGGGAATAACATATTGACATGATCAAAATTAAAAAACTAACTAGAAAAGCCTCTTTTAGTTTCCTTGGTGTACATTCTTTGTTATGATAAAACATTAAACCATCATCGGTCCACTGCCTTATGTTTGCTGGGTATATCTGCCTATCCCAGGACGGAGATGGTTAGCTGACGTGGATTGTAAGGAGGGACAGTGTCCTGCTGTCCCCCTGGCGAGTCAGCGTATAAATCAGCAGCAACACGGCTTTGCTGGCCGAGCCTCGTCATCATCACAAACCTATTTACACAGAGCCGGGCCGAGGCGCCAGGACAAATGTTTGCCATATTAATGCCAAAAGAGCTGATCGGATTAGTGAACCGGCCGCGTCCCGAAGACTGCCTATGTGATGTCCACTGCCGGTCAACTGGCAAGAGGAAATGAACCGGCTGCTAATGAACACGGACTGTCCAGTATGTTGTGGACAAATACTGACCCTTACTGATATAAGGGACGATGGCAAAACGCTGGTTCCTATGTTGAACCAACGTTTACCCATCATCTACCATACACTAGACGCGTCTCTGGTAAAGTAAAGTGGGTTCCATGGTAGAAAAGGGCTGGATGCAGTCCTGTTAATAAAACACGCTCCACAGAAGGGAGCCGGACAAGCGTTATTAGAGCTGCAATAAATGGATGTTTTAGGACTCGAGGATAGACAATAGGCTCTTACACAACTACATGACTGTTTTGTTTAGTCTGTCAGATATACCCATAGGAGTAGGCCCTATTACTGGAGAATAAACACCAGATTAACACTTGGACGAATATTTTGCATGTGAAAAACCTACTTAGTGTAAGAAAAATGACAAGTGGACCCTTGTGAATGAAAAGGGCCTATGATCGCCATATATGTAAATATTTTGTATTTATTTCCTTGGAAATCTATTATAGTTAAAGTATTTATAGATTGATTTAATCTAAATAGGCGAATGTCACAGGAATTCTACAGGGATAACCTGCCAGAATATCACTACAATTTTGTTTTTGTTATCCGCCAGGGTATCACTAAACAGTTTTTGTTTGTTGTATGCCAATTTTTTTGCTCCAAAGCTGTGCCCATGTTGTGTTGCTGTAAATCGGCGACTAACAATTTTCACAGAACATTCTATTCTATTTTAGAGATGATTTAGAATACCTATGTGTACGATGGCAAGTCTAAATATCTTAAATTTCCTGCAAAAGGATTATTTTATCTTTAGACCTAATTTTGTAATTTTTCGGACCCGTATTTTATATATTAGTTACGCTATATCGTAGGCTTCGGATTGGTCGAGATGTCATCTCGACCAATCCGAAGCCTACGATATATGGTAACTTGTACGAGAATACCCAGGAATATGCCAGAGAGTTAAGGTTTTCGTCGAATGACAATGAAGGGGTCTGCTTCTCACGCCTGTCACTGATCTCTACTCAGGATCCAATCTGAAATGTCTTACGGCATAATAACTCCAATTTATCCTGATTACACTGTAACTGCCATGCTAGTTGTTGTCGTGGCTCATATTAGCCACGCCACCTTCCTACTTGGTAATTTATCTCAAAACAACACGACTATACAAAACGATTTTTTTGTGTCATGAAAGATAGCAGTCTAAAGTAGACTCGAGGCAGCATGTATTATTGGCTATGCTCAAAGCCTTTAGCCAGAGGTGGTCTGATCAGAAGTTTCTAAGTGTTAATATGAATAATGAGAAGGTGAAATATTTCTTCAATGATGTCACAACGTTTGTGGTGTTTGGGCCAGCATCGAGGCAACTTTGTGCTATTTTGCGTTTAAAACTCACGGTTTGGTGTAATTGTTCTGTTAACTGATCAATCACACCTGGACGCAACACTCATTACTAGCACATCACTCAAATTAAATGTCAATGTGATTTTTTTCATATTTTTTTGTTTGTATTATCTATCCCTCTTGGTTTAATCCTCAAGCTGCAAATTGTGATTTGGTTTAATCATCTTCTTAGGCGGGTATAATTTGTTTTCACACCAATAATTGCAAATTATTATTTTTCTGTTATTATAGCTTGTTTTGGATGTTCCATCTGCCCTCGTGATCTTTCTAAAGATGGACACGGGAAGTTTTACTCAGACAATGTAATGTTCACCCACTTGAAGTTGTGGGTCGCGGTAGCGAGACACAACTTCAAGTGGGTGAAAATTTAAATATGGCCAAATGTTTTAGAGCAGGCGTAATGAAATATTAACATTACTTTGTTCTTCAAACATTTAAATATGACCACTCGCCAGAATCACTTTAACATTAGCTAACAATACTATAGAGAAATGAAATCAAGACCTCGGGCTCTCCATTCGTGTTGGAGTTATGGCTATTGTGAAAGCGTCCCCTTGATAAGTGAATATTGCCAGGTGAATACCTGTGAAGTTTATCATCGCATGCAGGCACGGCTGTCATTAGGGTTATTAAATTAGGTAGGAATTAGAGCTGGCAGGAAGGTGGGGTAATGTGAGCCAAGGGGAAAGCAGCTGTCGTCACTCTCTCATGCTGCTGAAGTGGAGCCGTGTGGAAAGCACACAGGAGACGTCAACCCAATATTGGTTTAATGTTGGGCCAGCGTCACAGACGGCCCCATGTCGGCCTAATGCTGGGTTTAGGTCAAAGCAGCTGTCCCACATTAAACCAGCCTAGGCACAACGTCTTTTTGGTAGAGCATCTCGACTCAGGACCCATACGTGTATTGATGATCCATTCTACAATTCTGCACCAGAGACCAGAGCATCAAAGCACCGCTTAAAGATTTATTTGTGTTGGAAGTTACAACATATACATGTATATATATATATATCATCTGCTGATGGGGAACAGGGAAATAACGAATCGCCCCCCAACCTCCACCCCCGGTCACTGTCGACTGGCGTTACCTTTCATAAGAGTCGGGATTCGACAGCTACATGCATGTGACGAACCAGATCTCTGTGATGTCAGAAAGGACAAATATTCCACTAATGTATGAGCAGAGACAGGGGTGTGTTATTTATATAAAAGTTTGTTTATATATTTCAGTTTATTAAACCACCATGCACTTACATATAGATTCTACTTTATATGATAAAAAAAAGTTATTACACCCTTGACACAAAATAATAATCAAAATGATGAGCAAATCTTCTCTCCAAGACTCAAAATTATTCAGTTCACATTAACTTTGCGAATTTAATTATAAAATTTTGGGGTCAATCTTGAAGTACGTCCTATACAGAATTGTTTTTCCTCATTGATCTGACAACCATTAAACTACTTTCCCAAGGTGCTGGCTTGCCACGAAAGAATATATATTATAAAAAAAGGTGATGATCAATAAATATTTTTAACTCAATGAATCGTTATATTTTCGACTGAATCAGATTTAGATTATATCCTAACTCTCATTTATTTGGTACATTTGAGTGGAATTATTTAAGGTTCAATAGGGTTGTCTAGCCGACAAATATCGACAGCCGAGAGACAACAAGCGGGTAGCAAACCTGTGAGCTGAAATGTTCCAAACACACGTCTTCGGTAATCTTTTCTCTTTCTATAATGTTTTTTCAGATTCACTTTGTCTCTACGCAAACGTTTTCCAAAGACATCCGTTAAATGTTAATGCCCTTCAGAATCCGCAATGCTTGATTGTACCTTTGGGAACTGCTAAATGTTAGTATTCAGTCTCTCACAATGTCTTCTGTTCGCATGTGACCTCTACATTGAACCAGTCAGTGATATTAGCCCACGGTTCAATGTTGAGCCAATCCCAGTAAACACGAGACATCGACCCAATGTTGTTTCAATGTTGGGCCAGCGTCGCAGACGGTCAATGTCCCATGTTTTCTGGGATGTCTTCAACATTTGTCCAACAGTGATCCAATGCTTGTACATGTATCGTTGGAAACAAGCCGGTAAATAGTGTTAATAAATTATTTCCCCGGTGATTGGAAATTACTTTCTTAGCGAAAAGTTGACTGCACTCCGTTAGCAAGAATCAGATGTCGATGAAAATCCCAAGGTTCTTGTTTAAAATTTCACAAGAAAGATAGCAATTTTAACATCCAAAGCGCATGATCACGTCCACTGCCAAACTTAAGATTAATGTAGAAACTTAACGAAAATATTTTAAAACTATATGTGTTGAATTTTTGTATTTTATTCATTAATCGGACGAATCGAAACTTTGCGACATTACTAATTACATGCATTAGCACAATTAATGAGATATAAATCCATTTACGCCTAGATCACAGGTTAAATATTTTTCAGCATCAGAAATCGTGGCAGCTTAGAACTTTCAAACAATATGATTATAGCTATTGAATGACCAAATTACAGGAGTGGCTACAAACTCGCTCGTCAGGGCAGTCAGACCTTAATTCATTTGAGACTTAGAGATACTCAAATAGGCATTAGCATCACATGATTGACCACTACGGGGCTTTTTACGAGTTATCAGCATCGGCAGGGTCCCACGCCTCTAAAAGCCATGTCAGCCTTTATCTGTGTTGGCAACTCGTACCCTGTAATTTTGTTCTGATTGCTGTGCAATCACTCCAAACTGATGACTGCCGACTTAAAGTGTTCTGTTTTGACCTTAACCCTTCAAGTACAACTGTAATCGCTTATTTAGGTGTTGTAATAGCCTAGTATTACGACTTGATGAACTAATTTCACGAGTGACACAAGTATCAGTCAATCAATAATACCATATAGACAGATAGATAGCTTTATTCAGTGAAAAAGTACAGGTAAACATCACCATAATAAATATAGGGTGCCACCATACTTGCCACCAAGGATAAAAACACTGAAAGAAGTCTAGCGACAAAATCTTATGGCAGCGGCAAAAGTGAGGATGGAAATAATTCCAACCTAAGTAAATATTAAAGGCCTATGTTTCAGATTGAAATCTCACTTCCCGAGTAACAAGTCTAAACATTCCAATGTGCGTTCATCTTTAGGATTTAAAGCGTCAAGTGCTGTAGCCACATGTTCCAATTTAAACAAGTAACCCGTGAGTAGGCTAGTTTTAGTATCAGACCATTCTTTAATAAGGTATGTATTTTTTAACTTTGCGGAAAATTGCAGCACAATTTAGCCTATCTGTGTACCAAATCGGGACCCTTTTTAGCAAAAAAAAAACAAACCGTTATTTCCTGGACATAAGCATGTTCAAATTACTGCCTAGATACTAGGTCAAATTGGCAATTTTTAGAACAAAATTCGCATGCCTGGAAATTATTTTCCTGACAAAAATCATTAAATAATCATTAAAAGACTGAACCAATGTAATGTTGTGTCAGCGTTGTCAAGATTGATTCAATTGTGGGTGAGATTTGAGAATGATAAGGGTGAGTATAGAATGATAAGGGTGAAATACTCGGCTGTTTGTGCTTGGCTCTTTCGACTTTATGAGCGATCCGTGTAAAGGAGTGTCGCAACAAGAATAAGTGGAACCCGGATAAACAATTGCGAAGTCGATCTCAAGGTTTACACAACTTCGAACATGACTTGTTAGCTGATTATGGGATGTTTCCCATGGCCCTGTAGATGCCGATTTGAGAAATTGCTAACGGCATTTATTGTAATTCAGCGCTCCAATGATGGGGCACCAATATATTCAAATTAACTTTCCATATCAATACAATAAAATATGCATAGGCCTAATAGGCCTACTGGGTATTTTTATAAGTATTCTAGCGTTTTTTAGTCAGCAGAGTAGGCCAATAGCCTAGTAATTATGTCGCATGCCTTTAAATATGAATTGCATTTAGAGTCAGATTCAATCTTGAAATGCTAAACATGTTTTTTCACAAAATATGTACCAGTGTATATTTATTTCCAAATTTACCTGATTTTCTCTGTAAGCTTGACATAATTTCTGAATGATGCTGCTGCTTAGGCATCACTATGGTTTGTATAGCAGTGTGTCCTTCAACATATAACTTAACAGATGTGGAGTAGCAGAGTGTGACAACTCAATGAGTTTATGAACCTTGTATCTAGCTTTCGAAACGATGAACAATCGATCTTGAAGACGCGAATTTTAAGAAATAGTTCCAATATCAGACCATTGAGGATCCTTTGACTTTGAAGTTAGTTTGTACAATTAAAAACTCCTCAAGAGATTATAAGATTATACATGAGAGTCTAGTTTACTGTACTGATTATTTCCACGCAAATCAATCTTAGCTAACAGTAATTCAACCCCTTTAACCGCCAAATTATTCAATTGAAATTTTCACCCACTCGAAGTTGTGTCTCGCTGACGCGATCCACAACTTCAAGTGAGTGAAAATTATTCAGCTTTGACAAAATGGAGGTCAACTCTTTTCAAATCTTGCTGGTTGATGTCACATTTTATCTTTAACATATTTAAAATGTGGTACTTAATGTGCTAATAAAAAATGAGAACCCGAATATATGCGGCACCGGCGGTTAATGATTTAAGACGCGCGGATGACATTGCCAGCCACCTTCCAGTGATAAACTCTAACCCTGCGTGCCGCTGTTCACATCTTGAGGGCGATACCAGATAGCTGAATATGGATCAGGCACCGTCAGGAGCCGGCGGGACGTCCACATGTCCCGTGGAGACGAAATAAACTCTGCAGTCAAAACGCACAGAGCTCCACTGCCAAAATGATAACGTCATAGATCACAAGTGTTCTGGCCATCCGGAAAGGTTCTACTGCTGATACCATATTGCTGGTTCATTGTAAGACCAACGTCACCGACGTTGGCCTTACAATGAACCAACGTGGAATAAGATGGCCTGGATCTGCTAATCGAAAGATCTGGTTCGTAATTCTTCCTGGTAATGATGTTCGGGGTGTCGATATTTTGCACCCCTACACGTCATACGCAGGTGGTAAATTCACCTTACCATGTAGGCCTATTCTAAGTTACCCATACTACCTATATACCTAATAGGCCTACATGTACAATCCAAATTCACCTTAGATTTTTTTGAAGCTCTCCTATATGTATAGGCTACATTAAATGGCTCGGAATCTATAAGCCTTTATTGAAGTTTTCTGTTATTGAAGCAATGCTGGTTTAATTTTATCCCACATTCAGCGACGCTGGTCCAACATTAAGCCAACATTGGGTTCCCTCGTGATTGCTGGGATCCATTGCCTGATTATGAGCTATGGTAGCGAACCACCAGCCTGTTCGTGATTCTGTATGGAATTGTCTGGCACATTCCGGTGCGGACGCTGTTAATAAATGGACCATGCCTAACGGTCGTGAATCACAGATAAGCTGACGGATGGGAGTTTATCGGCGGTAGATATGACAGGAAACTGGGCATCCCACTCTTATGTGGAAGGTGTCACAGCCCACCTGTCCGGAATGTGATTAGTCTACAACACGTGAAATCACAGAGAAGAAGTGCCAGCCGCCAATGTTTACCCAAGGTTGGTCCAGGAGTGGTGTACCAGTACTGGTCATAGCGGCAAGCCATCAAGACTAGTACGGAAATCAATTTTTTCGTCGAATTAATTTGTATATGCCTGTTACCCTGACTACGTGTTTGGTGGTTAAAAGATATACATGCATGCACATGCATGCACATGCACTCATCATTTGTATATTAAACGCATTGTCCACTACGTCAATTTAAAACACACCACTACATTATTTGCTTTGTCCGACCGCTACATTCTAAGCCGGGAATGGAGAGTTATTGTTGATCAAGTACAGACCCATTATCATGGTAGGCCTATGGTGTTATAATCAGTCAGGTGTGACCGAGCTGTTGATTATGAGGGTTCCTAATTATGGCTGGATGTGTTTTAACAGTTAGCTTAGGCCTTTTCCACAGCTAAGAATGTAGAGTTCCTCCGGCTTTATCCTACACATAAAGAGTGAAGGACTAGCTCCCGCGCATGTTGATGGCTTATTGCTCCTGATACCTGGATGTCACTTTCGGCATGAGCGTGTTATTATGTACATTTAGACGTTTTGATGTTTTCTGGTCCACAGGGAGTCTGAGTGCCCCATGATCGTACACACATCAAAATACACCTCACCACACCCAAACGAAGTGGATGCTGAAGTCTATTATATTACACCGTTATTTATGTGACTTCGGCCCACCATGCAAAATAATTAGTCCCATTGAACACGATGTCGCTGGGACTTAAACTATGAAGATATACATCAGGCATACTTACAAATAAGCCAATACAAAATGCGCTACTCCATGAACTTTTAATTAAAATCTGTCAGAATTATGACTTATACTGTTACCGTTGCTTCGATAGATGTGTCCACGTCTTCGAGGTGGATAAACGTTGGATCGCGTATATCAGGCGACACAAAACAAAATTTGAATATCAAAAACAGTTTTATCAACAAGAGAAAACAGCGCCGTGCCGGACTAACAAGCTATGACATTTTTTTCAACAATAAAACAATCAAAAATTACTATCTAGCCCCTACACCATATAGAACATCTTATTTATCGTTATCATTCAACAGGCATGACAGTAAAGCATCGCTGCCACCCAAAAGTTATAAATGGAAATGATAGTTATTTAAAAATGTAACATTGGTAGGTCTAAACAATAAACAATGACCGTGGATAAACAAATACGGGCCTAGCTACAGTTGGTGTTTAGATGTAGTATAGAGGGACAATTTATTATTGGCAGTTTATTTAGGGACAATTTATTCCATTTTTTAAAACACTGGCTATTATCATAACGATTTTAATATGTTTTAAGTAGACCACTTTCTTTATGGACACCATGAACTATGCATTACCAGTGCCTTGTTTCGCATAAGCCCACTGTGTATGACTACACCACTCGCAATCTTGTCTCCTGTTTTGATAATACCAGTAAAATAGGGATAGCTAATCTGGACACTGAAAAACGCATGGATATCTACACTGCTGATCCGTGTCAGTTGTGTTGTAAACATGGATGCTTTTTCTGTATTTTTTTCGCCAACAAATCGCTGTTATCTTCGGTAAGCATTGCCCCGGGTCAGATATGGGTCGCACGCAATAACAGGTCGCCTTCAAACACAGGGATAAGATTAAAGGGCGGGTGTCAGCGACGGTCAGAGTGAGTGACAGGTGTCAGACGGAGCAGGGATAAAGCCGGATCCGGTATCGCCGGGATCACCCTGGCCGGGAACCCCTAAGTAGCGAGCAGTGATGACAGCTTGGCGCCTGTTTCGGTTGACCCCGGTGTCTTACACAGCAACCGGATCCGGGGTGCCAAGGCGGGCCTCCCAGTCAGTCGCCCTGCCACTCGGATATAGTCGCACTGGGTCACCCAGCTTGTGTGCGACGCCGGCACAGCCTTGGCCCATCGTCTTGCGACGATGTGCCAATGCTGTGCCGACGTCCTGTGGAGTCTGAAACACAGCTAATATAATTTTTGCGCTTGATAAACGCATCCAGCAATTCAATTTGACGCGATTCCCACGGCTGACTTCCATCGTGATTAATGTCTTATTTTACGGGATCGTTCGTTATAATACATCACCGACCCGCTACGCCCGGACTGCTACCATTATCTACTTCTTCTTTTATTGGCATTTATAGTAGAAAAAGCATCAGTTTTCCAAGGTATTAGATTGTTTTGATAGCTGATTGGGCTACATTTGCCTAATCTTGTCGCATTGCCCTATGTATTGTAATCTAGCAGGTTCATATTGCATGGCTATTTCGTCCAGCATGTATTTGTGTGAGGTACTTTACAGCGATTGATGTGTCACTCAACTCGAGTGTAAATGAAGATCATATGTCGCCACCATGTACTTATGACGTCTTTACAATAGTTGTAGTGCGCATTTTTGACAGCTATATATAGGGCCTATAGTGCGAAGAGTTCTTATTCCTTTGTTGAATGTATGGTGACCGCTCACTGCGTACAAAACGTTTAATGAACGACCCCTCAAAACGAGATCCATGAAGACGTGTCATCATGTCGAAAACTAAAAACGGGATGTGTTTATATTGTCATGGGTGACCAATGAGAGCGAGATGCATTACATATTTTAATGAACGAAAACTGTGGACTATTATAGATCCGTTAGAAACTTTCACGGGCGACCACTGAAAAAATGATCCATTGAAACCTGTCACAATCGGTCACTGATGTGGAATTCAAAGCAGAATATACTATAAGCCGACACTGCAATGAAGATCCAGTGGGGCATGTTATGAGCGAACATTGAAAAGGAGATCCACTTAGGCCTAATTTAGAGTATGAACGATCCACTGCACGCCATCCTTTCAGTTCAGATTTGTTGAAATAGCAGGGCTAATATATCAGTCAAGTTATCTGACAAGCACGATCATCCCGGGTTTCCTATTCTTGATCTCAGTATTTAATTGTACAACAAAACACCACATCGATTTAACACTGAGACGTCGTTACCAAACTGTAAACACGTTGGTGCAAACCTATAAACACATTATTACAAATCTGTAAACACGTTGTTACCAATCAGTAAATACGTTATTGCTAATTGTAAACACGTTGTTACCAATCAGTAAACACGTTGTTACAAATCTGTAAAAACGTTGTTAGCAGTCTGTAAACACGTTGTTAGCAATCTGTAAATGCGTTATTGCCAATTGTAAACACGTTGTTACCAATCTGTAAATATATTGTTACTAATCTGTGAACACATTTTTGCCAATCTGTAAAACGTTGTTATCATTCTGTAAACACGTTGTTACCAATCTGTAAACACGTTCTTGCCAATCTGTAAACACGTTCTTGCCAATCTGTAAACACGTTTTACCAATCACTAAACACGTTGTTACCAATCCGTGAACACGTTGTTACCAATCAGTAAAGAAGTTGTTACCAATCTACCAATCTGTAAACACGTTGCTACCGATCTGTAAATATGTTGTTACCAATTTGTAAACACTTTGTTACCAATCTATAAACATCTTCCAGGATGTAAATCACATATTCTAATTTAAATATACTTTCAATATTTATATAAACAAATTGACCTTATCTCTTCTAAAATTAACTCAGATTTGCTTTATTGAGTGTCATTTCTATTTTCATCTGAACAGGAAATACATTGTGTGTCTATTTTTAGTGAATACTCTTGGAATATCAGCAGGTCGTGATATGTTTATGCCTGGATTCCAAATATAGTCCGTCACGTGTTTTATTCTGTAATTTAACTGCCTTGACTTGAGCATTTATAGCCAAATCAAACACTTGATACAACCTGTACTTCTGGATTAAATAAGCATACTTATATAGAAAAAATAAATATAACTTGATGGCGAAGTTGACTGTTTTGTTCATGTAAACAAAATACAATGATAGTGTAAGTTTATTTCATGAGTATTACTTATTCAATATGACGTAGTAGCTATTTATACACTCTACAATGATTCTTCTTAGGCCAAGCTGTCACAATCCACCTAAATTCCAAGTGATTGACAATTATTTATATTTGTCGAAATTGGGAATATTGACCAATCTTACTGATTAGTAGTGTTTTAGATTAAACAACCGCTAATTAAAACGATGATATAAGAGGACTGATAAGAGACAGAGGACAGATAAGAGAAAAAATATTGTAGACCGTAAAGTTCTTAAAATCATCATTATGGTACAATATGAAGTAATTGTATTAAACAGTATGAATGGCAAGACGCTCTCCATATAAAGATTGTTGCAAGGAAGTCAAATTTTAAGTTAGTTTTTGATGATGTAAATTGTATGTAACTCCAAAGCATATAATTTTGTTGCATTTGCAATACTATTTCTGGTTCCCAGAGCTTAAATCAAATCAAATCATGCTGAGCTAATCGTAGCTAGTTAGCTTTTGTCAGTCTGGCATAAAAGACTTAAAGGTTTGACGCATCTGTCCAGATAAAAATCATGAACCCTTTTCTTTGACACCGTCCTGATTTTGTCTTTTTAAATGTCAACGGCGTTCATTATGAACTTCACGTAATATGTTTGCTACGGTATTGATATTTGAAGTGGTAAAGCAAGATGAATAGTAAACTATGTAATTAAACTAATCTTTCTGTGAAATTTGCTTTTAGTCGTTATATTTTTGCGGGTTTTTAGACTACTAAGGGTTGATATGCTGTTGTTTGTGAGGCGGCTATCTCATGTAAAGAGTGACCATGATGAGAAAATTGCAGAGGGAGTTTGGTGCCTTAAATGGGACTCTGCGGGGGGCTTCGTGTGGCCAAGTCAATGATTACACGCTGTCCAGAGAGAATAATGGTATAGACTGGTTGTCGGACACTGTATGCGTGCACTTGCAGACTCAAAAGATGAAAATATACGTCACTTTCTACGTACTTCATCACTATTTTTTAACCACCTGCCCCGATTATATTAGTTTTTTTTTGTTTTTAAATGCCAGCTTTTTGGCGTATCAACGATAAAACGTGACATCAATCAGCAAGATTTCAAAATCGTCAAAATCAAAATTGGCAAATCTGAATAATTTTCACACTCTGGAAGTTGTGAATTGCGTCAACGAGACACAACTCCAAGAGGGTGAAAATGCCAATTAAATAACTTGGCGGTTAAAGGGTTAAAGATCAAATCAAATATCAACATAAAACACCAAAACTAAACTGGACGTTATTACAAACTTCAAAAGTGAATCAAAATCGATGCTGAAGTAGGTGTGTCCAACCCGAGTATATATACATATATATATATGATCAAGGAGTTATGATGGACTGCAGTGCGGTGTCTTTCACTCATGTGAGTGTAGATTCGTTCTTTTTGAGCACTTCTTCAGAAGGGTACCATGGACAGGTTTAGCCTATCTAACCATAAAAGTGGCCACGCTTGGATATTCATTCATTCATTCATTCATTCATTCATTCATTCATTCATTCATTCATTCATTCATTCCACTCACTCACATTAAAAGCTCTTGATTTTTCTAAATTGAACATGTTTTTTTCCCCAATTCAACCTATTTCTGTCTTTGTCCAAAACCTAGCTTATTCTCCATCGACCAGCAGCCATCACTGTTGCAGACCACCAGCTGCGATGTGTTGTTGTACATGGAGCGACTGCGGGTAAACCCGGACAACACGGGCCAGCTATCTAAACACAGGATGGTCGAGGCAGACCCCTTCACACAAATACTCAGTGTCTTACTGGCTATTAGTCCCTCCGGCATGGAATCTATCACCACCCATGTCTTCTCTAGTAGTATCCAGGCTTCGAGGAAGAAATGTCAGAGCGGGCGATCAATGTTGGACCAACGCATTTGTTATTGGCACAACATTGAACTGTTGTTCCCGGAAGAAATCTGCTCCATGGATACAGAAAGTGGGATACCATCGACTGTGAATGGCAATGTGCAGTCTATTACTGAAGTAATTAAGCGTGCTGAGATGTATCGGGACTTCATTCCAGAGTCGCTATCCATTTTTCTCTGTGAACACTTGCTGTACAAGTTATTTACTTCCTGTTACTATACTCATAACCAAGAGTTAAATTCTTTATTACAATAGCCATACACAGCAAATTACTGCTTATTTTAGCATCGGTCTCAATCCCTGAAAACAGACTTAATTTTCCTGCAACCAAGGGTTTTAGAATGAAAATTTCCATGAAACTGGTTTACAAATACATTGCAATTTTTTTTTTAATTTTTTCACCCACTTAAAATCATCTTCGTCCACTACAAGTCGAGAATTGCGCCAGCAATTCGCGGCTTGTAGTGGATGAAGATGACAATGGTAAATTCAGGCTTGAAAGGGTTGAAGCGGTAGATGAACGTAGAGATGAACCACAGTCCGAATAGAACACAGCTCATATGTGTGACGTAACGTTAATGAACGAACATAGATTCAGATATAGCAGATTGTATTTGCATTATTAAACACAGAGAAGAGTCGCATTGTGATATTTCTTCTGGATCACGATGCTTCTGGAAAACCAGCTCGATGCAGCCTGGTATACATGTACATGTGTTTGATAACATACATTTGTCATTCGCGTTTGTTCTGATTGCGAAAGTTTTATCTTCCTTTCACATTTAATTTAACATACTTAGTTGTTCTCATTCTAGTTTAACAAGTGGGAAGTAATTGAAGTAATTAATGATAATTACCATGTTGGCGTGCCAGAAGTACGACACTTGCTACACTGTCTCGTTTTACAGTTCGTGACACTCTGGACGTTTCCCGTCACAACAGTATTAATTATCTACTGGTCACGAAGCCTTCGAACATGCACCATCTAGTCAGCTTGGTGACGACATATAGGTACGCTATATATACATCTTGGAAGACAAAGTGCCGCCTTTAAGAGATCTTGTGATAAAGATTCCAACATATCCATGGCGATGAATTTCACAACCTTAATTTGTCTTCAATACAAACTTTCAGACAGTTCCAAATGAGTATCATTCATCTAGTATTTGAAGGAAATGGAATTTCTACCATCTGAATATAGCAAGTAATAGATAAAAAATGTCGCATAATAGAGTTTGATGAGAATAAGTACCACCACTAAATCTGATTTACAGTAATTATCATGGATATATATAGGCTAACAAAAACGACTTGATCCAAAAAATCGTATACCTGATTTATCACGAGGTTGTTTTTTTCGCCCTGATAATGTATATAATGACCTACTACTCTGGTCAGCAAACATTAGAAAACTGCCTACGTTTTTTTCAATGTAAGGCTAACGTCTAATAAGCGTTGTATTAGGCCTACATTCAGACGACATTGGGTTAATTTACTGTTGTTCTGGAGTACTTGGCGTGATCGGTCAAAGAAACAGGGTTTTTACTCGAGAAGAATCATGTTTCTGCTCCTCATCAGAACTACTAATTGATCTAAAAATATACGATGTTCACCCCCTCCCCACTCCAATGATGCATTCGCTTTCTTATCCGGGAGACACGAAATCACGTGTTCAGTTGCGTGTCGTGTTTCTTTGCTCTGTGTCCTGTAGATCTCTAGACAAGGATAAAAGATATATTACCAACTGTTTACATATATGACTGTTTCCAAATACCACTTATTTCACAAATTTCTCAAATGTCAATATCTAAATGCGGGCCAATGCTTCGGGATTCGTCTTGTTTTATTTAGCAAAAATAAAATCTTTATTATGTACGATTTAGTATCCAGACTGACATCACAATATTGAGATACAACCCATAAGAAGGCTAGGACAATGCTTTACTTTTTAAAAAAGAATCTTAGACATATGATCTTAAGTGTCATAGTTAGTATTGATCACTATTTTGGAACACTTTGCATTTTGTCACCACGAGTCCACAACTTGGTGCTTCTAAGATATGCATTTCGTTATAAATTACCGTGTTTTGAAAATCCTCAAGGCTCAATACCTTAACCAAAAATTAGTATGCCCTGAATTAG
This sequence comes from Flabesymbios commensalis, assembly GCA_964017125.1. NCBI lineage: Eukaryota > Metazoa > Annelida > Polychaeta > Terebellida > Flabelligeridae > Flabesymbios > Flabesymbios commensalis. The sequence continues at coordinate 34,508,241 of OZ024907.1, read as the reverse complement.
GGCATATATTTCAGCTGGAATAGTATTTGCGACATTTATATTGATTGTTTAATCTTTTTTACGTCTAAGTAAGACTACGAGACTGAGAGTGGAGGTAATGAACTATAGTGAGAGCCTCCTAGTCTTGGCACTTGTACATACATTACCACAGGTACTTGTTGAGTACGTGAGTATGTGATAAGCCACAAGACCGCTTATCTCTAGTATGTGTTGAGCTCAAGTGATATGCCCCTTCACATTATCTTTATCAGCTGCCGTAACAATTTTCGCACCTTAACTCGATGTCCCGCCAGTTTCACGTGGTCCATAGACTACCCTTGCAATCAAAGGGTTGGACCCTTTGAGCGAAAGGGTAAATTTAGTTTTCCAGTGGTGAATCAAATCAAATACAAATATTGCACACTCTAATTTTCTTCTTCATTCAGTCATTTGCTCGTTCAAAAATCAGAAACATCAACCTTCTATTTTTACGAACACTTCCACAATCTAGGAAGTAAAGTGTCCGTCCATCTGGATTTTTCGGGTATTTGATGGAGTTCCGTGAAATGAGGGTGTGGTTATGGGGCGAGGCTATCTCTACGCGCATCCATCCATCTAATGCGCTATGTACGGTACTGATACAGAGTTCATGATTGTATTATCTGTGTACGTACATTGTCCAGACTAACATAACTTTTTCATTTATTTCATTATTCTAGAATGAGTCGATATGCTTCATAAACAGTCCAGAGATATTCGATTTTGCTGGAGTACCTGCTATAGCAATATATCTTTATTATGAAGACCATGCATTTACGTCGTCAAAATCATTCACAAAAAATGTTTTACAATTTTGTAATATTCACCATTTTTTTGAAGTGATTGATTTCGTAGTTTTTTTCATATTATTGCTGCTTTAACATAAATTATGCACAGACAGTAAATTTTGATTTAACATGTATTTTCAATTCAACGTTTCTCTATTTTATGGAACAGCAAAAAACTATTTTTGAAAATTGTAAGTGAATCCGAGTTACAGTTTTTTTTGTGAAGATGACGCATCCCACACAACACGACTCGGGAGTTTCCAGAATAGACTGACTGCATGCATGCTCTCTTTGATGTGGTCATCCAGTGAGTGTTCAATTTAGGGAGGCCATGTTTTGAAGCTAAGCAGGAGGGTTTTTGCAAACCATAACAAAAACATAGTGGCAGATCGCATCAGTAGAGCGAATCGCGTGACGCAAAGGGCTTGACGCAAGATTTGATTTGATTTGAACAAACTATAGAAATATCAAACCATACAAATTTATCGGTTCATATTATGGGATGTATTAAGTACAAAATAAGCGCTGTTGGAATGGGTCTATTTTTTTTTTAACTGTTCTTTATAACTTGCTTCGTGATACTGGTTCAATGTCGCTATTATATGTACAACAATATTATTATTAACCCTTTCAGTGCGGGGACAGTCTATCTGACGTCTGTAGACGTCAGATTCTGACGCATATAATAAAGGCGGCACTGAAAGAATTAAATTATTTATAATGGCCGTACACTCATAACATAGGTATTCGATTGAAGCGGAAAGAGCTAACTAACACAGCTATGATAATTTCAAATTAAAAAAAACAGTTTCACCCTTTGGTTTCCATGGTGTATACAAAAATATTTCAGCGTTGTAAGGGTTGATACTGGCTATGTGAAACTGAATCTGTATATATGACTGTATGTGATACTGGTTGTATATCTGTATAAATTGCCCTGTTATGTAAGATCGCCTCTAATATTTTATACTCAATCTGTATTAGTGGAATTTCAACCCTTAAAGCGCTGAAATATTTGTATTCAAACCATGGAGACCACAGGGTTTTTTCAATTTGAAATCATCATAGATGTATTGGCTCTTTCCACTTCATTTGAATACCTATGTTATGGGTCTACGACCATTATAAATGTTTTACTCTTTCCGTGCGGGGATCGACTTTAGACGTCGGAATCTGACGTCTACTGACGTCAGATTCCGACGTCTAAAGTCGATCTCCGCGCTGTAAGGGTTAAGATTTTATCCTGTGTGACTGACGCATCATTGTTGACTCTGTGTATCAGCATGACTGACTATATGTGCTATTGACTTGGTATGGCTGACTATGTGTGACTGATCCTGCGAGTCACTGATTATTTTTGACTCTATGTAACTGACTTTGTGTGGCGGACGCAGTATGGCTTGCTACATGTGATTAACTCATGTATGGCTGACTATGTGTGACTGACTCTATGTGATTGACTCACTATTGCTGACTCTGTGTGAATGACTCAGTCCTGACTTCATGTAACTGATTCTGCATGATTAACTCAATCTTCTTGTGTGGTTGACTCTACAGGTATGTCTGTGTCAAAATCTCTGTGTGTTTGTGTGAAAAGTAGACCCTATATTGGTTTAAAGTTGCACTAGTGTCAACTATTCAGTTGCACGAGTAAAACATGTATTTGCTCAAAAATGTATGCGTTTTTGTATTCCGGATATTTTGAATAAATCAAACAGCCTTATAACAGATAAAATAAAAAAAAGGATTTTCAGTATATCTTAAATGTTTTCTTGTAAATGCATACAGCTCAATATGTTTAATACCAAACTGCTATATTTGTTCAAAAATTGCTGTTTCGTAATACACGGTGCACTTTGGACGCTGGCCCTCTTTGGCCCTATTTTTGGCGAAGGTGAAGGTTGTTATATAAGCTCGTATTATTATATTTTATATCCATGCAGTCCGCTAATTTTAACGTTCTTAATATATTTAATTTGTGTCTCTGTTTTTGCGTTGATACATAGACTACACTCGTATTTGTCTGCTTCTCCCTCCGCATTAATGTTACTATTTTATTATTGGCCGTCTTTTTGACTCTCCGTCTTCCCCGCGACGTATGCAGTTTTTCAGAAACTATATATATTACTTTATTGAAGGGTGGCCTGCATGGAAGCGGCTTATCATAAACCTTTTGCAGGTCTCCTTTGCATTTTTATAATTATTTGCATGTATGTATGTTTCAAGCATAAATAAACAAACTGAATTGAATTGAAAAATAAAATTGAATCTATGGTCCAACATTAAACCAACAATTGGTCATCGCCTCGTGTTGGGCTGTATATGGCTATGGAGCTGATATGTACAGACTCATCGACTGGAGCTGCATGGTAGCCTGGGGCATAAATTCTACACAGCATCTCTCTGCTTATCACAACTAATAAATGGGCAGGGTCGGCACGGAAGGAACTTTAGTGGCATCATCTTGCTCACGTTTTCCCTATCTCTAATATGCCGACTTGGATATCAGTCCCGAAAGGACCGAACCTATCCACACGCCTCATTGCACGCTCTATGGCCACGGTCCAAATCTGTCCTGCCGCTGTGGCCACAAATTGGTCCTGGGACACTAATCTCAAGAAAGTTTCATGCGTCAGCACGTCGCCATCGTCTTTGTCAAGTTGGTCATATTGACCAAGGCGATGACGAGCTCAGTGTTTTGGTTAACAGCGCCAGGCGCAGTGTTTTTGGTGTGAATTTTATTGCGCAAAGTCCATTTTCTAACAACACAGCCAGACGTCGACAGGTGTTTCTTAAATCTGTTATGGTTGTCCAATCCAAGGTTGCAAAGCTTTGGTAGCGCAATCACTTTTGTGAATGCAATATCACAAAAAGCAAATTATAGGCCATAGTTATACCCCCATTACAATCCGATTGAGCACATGCGATTGTCTCCATGAAGCTGATTTGAGTTGGAGATAACGACATTACTGTGTCCCGCGGGAGAAGAACCTGTAGAGAACACGGGATATATACTTGATTAGCGCAGTAACAACAAGCGTCGTTTAACAGGAAACATTTGCTGCATCCACCCAGCCGGTACTGATAATTCAACCAGGAGCAGATGTTTTTCTTGACAGAAGATCGAGCCGCATGTCGGATCTTCCTCTAAGTCTTTGTTGATGCTGGCGTGGAGTAGACTCTCCTCAGGCGGATGGGCAATACCCGCAGATAGTCTGCCAGCCGTGGAAACACCCGTAGCAAGTACACGCGATGCACTGCAAAGCACTGATTCTGTTTACCTTGCCTGTTGAAGGATGAAGTTTCACGGCATGCCCAAAGCAGGCCTGATGCTGTTATACTTTTGGCCCAACGTATGATATGGCGATCCAGCATTACACTAAAGCAGTGGCAAGTGCAATGGCTTGGGCGTGCTCGATGGACTACAGATGGACAAAAGATGCCGACAGAGATGCGAAATCTACTCAACCGAAGTCACAAACCAATCGTCTGATATTTACCTTCACGTGAGGGTATAGTCCAACGTTGCTTTATTTCTGAACCAACGTCGGAGATATTGGTCACCGTGTTAGGTAGTTTGGAGATTCTTTCATAGCATTCAACCCCAAGCAGCTGCGGCTCGCTGTATTGCAGCTGTAGCAATGCTGACGAAAAAGTTTGCGTCTTTTTTCTGTATGTAGACATCACAGGGTATTGGATGAAAACAGTCATTCCTGGAATACATCTCTCATCTTTCTCTCTATCTGGTTTCCTGGCAGAATTTCCTCCCAGAAGTGGAAGATATCTCACAAGTAACACTATATACATGCCCTGAAAAAAGCCATCGTTAGTCAAGCAGTTGGCATATCCAGATGGAGACTGTTTCAACAGCAGACAAATACAACTACCCCGTAAACAAAAACTATTTCCGCAGCGATGGTTAATAGCGGGGCCCACGTCAGAGATATTGGCCCCACATTAAACCAACGTTGTACAACTTCACTTAGGACTGTGATCCCGACCAACAGCCGCTGGGAGCTTTGTGTAGTCCCGCGGAGATTACCCCGAGCTCTGGCCCATGCCGCTAAACTGAGCCAATTAAGTGCATCAGCGGGGAGCATCAATTATGGCTACCTGTCCCTGTCCATCTGACCGGGTCTGCCAGGTAGTGCCAGGTGCTGCAGAATCAGCCTTTGAACTTATATCAGGCCCGCGCCATAACGGATTCATTGGCCATTGATGCCTATCGAGAAAGTAGACGCGCATATTAATCCAAACTCTAAAACAGTTAAAGGGATCTACCTCTCACACAAATTATCGGTCCAATAATATTGTAGCGAACAGCGTCATAGAGAGACTTCAACATCGTGTTTGTCTGCATTAAAAAATAGGTCAACATAAGACGGAAATAGACTCAAAGTCTATTGAAATAAATCAAAAAAGCCTTCCAGCTGGGCACGATGGAAGCTTGATTCCTCATTAAAAATAACACCGGAACTTAACGAGGTGTAGCAGCAAATAATTAATCATCAGATAAATTTTTAATATGCTAATTTGGTGACGTAAGCTAAAAAGTTCGTGGTATTTGAAGTCTTTGAGTATTTGTTCGAGCTTTACACATACATGCATATATTGATAAATAAAATGGTGTAATTATGTACATTATATATCAAATAAGTTGTCGATCCCTGCTCTATTTTATAAAATATATAATTTGATAAATATTATACTTTTAGAACAAAACAAGTTGAAAATACTGAAAATGATATAGGACACAGAGCAGGGATCAAAATCTATTGAAGCGGACCAGCCTCACGAAAAAATGAGGGATTATTCTAATGGGGTTATTCGCATATAGGCTGAACGGAGTCATGGTACCATTATCATGTATGCACAATAAATTAATGTATTCACTGCTTCTTCAAACTTGTGAGATTATCCTAGTGTATTTGTGTATTTTCAGCACATGAACTTGGGCCTGACACAGCTGGCTGACCAGTGTCCACACGTGGTCACTCACACCTTCAGAAACAGCAAGGCTGGGGTGGAGGTGCTGTGGACAGCGCCTCCAGTGGGCACGGGATGCGTCGAATTCAGGTAAAATAATACCAGTTTTAACCCTTATTCTGCTGATCGCGACTAATGTCGTTTTTAACCTGTTTTATTAGTCGATCAAATCACTGATATTGGGAACGAAATAAGAGTTTAAACATCAGGATTTGCAAATGTTTGATCCCAAGTTAAACATATATGAGTATTTTTTACACACTTGAAGTTGTGGGTGGCGGTAGCGAGACACAACTTCAAGTTGGTAAAAATTTAAATAAATAAACTTAGCAGGATAAGGGTTAAAAGTAATAAGCATTATTGAACTCCAGTATGCATTGTGTAGTCCTACATCAATATCACAACAATATAAATGTCTTAGGATTTTACTTACGTTTCTACGCTTTTCTAGAGTATCTTTTTTATGGTATGTATAATAATATGTGGTTATTTTATCTATGATCTTCGGAGCGGGAAACACATATTTACAAATCATAGTAATCCCGTTAAACTTAAGTGTAGATACCATAATTATATTATACATAATAAAAGTAAACTATGCTTTTACAAAATCAACCCTCTTGTATGTATATATTTATGACAAATAGGTGAGAGATTACCTTATTTGTCTATGAAACATCTGTCTGCCTGCCTGTCATACTCAAAACTCGTTTTCAATGACATTATATCTATAGAAATATATGGTCATGGTGATGTTTATTTTTATAATATGTTAAATATGTACGACAATTCTGTAATAATTGGGGAAAAGAAAATATTGAGTATCAAATCAATGATAAAAACGCTAAAATTTTAAAATCTGAAGAACAAAAAGAAGTGACCTGGTAAAGTAATATGCGTAAGATCTGCTCGATTCGCCATATTCAATCCACCACTACTACAAAGAAAAGGGAGGACAACAGCTGTGTGTGTCAAATACACGATTTGGAAGGGTTCAAATATGCCGGCTTCGTGGCTAAATCAAGTCGATAAGTGTAACGCAAACATATTCATGTTGCAATGATATCAAGGTCGTCACTGATCCTATTTCTGTATGAATTCCCATTAACCATTTACCTCTACGTCTACGCAGGGACTACGCTGAGACTGAATGGTGTATTATGTATAGTGAAACCGTTGTTATCGTAGGTACATTACACTGTCATTTAAATTAAGCAAATGCCATTTTAAATAAATTAGGTTTCTCTTAGATAACATATGTATCTGTATATAGTTAGGGTTTTATCTAATATTACACAAACAAATCTCAAGAGCATCTTAAAATTAATGCCAAGCAGTCTCTGAATTAAAAGAATTAACATTGAAAATGTAAGCCACTCAATCGCAAGGGTTTGTGAAATTTACGTGGTCTTGGTAGTGTGGCATTGTGACCAGAAAGGATTAGTGGTCAAATGTGTTGACTGACCACTCCTCCCTCTATGTTACTCTTATCAGCGCTATGTGGTAAGGCGTCAATGTAATATAAACTCATACTCACCTCTTACAACCTACAAGCTACTTTTATATTTTTAGTGAAATCACAGCTTGTAAAGTCTGTGTGTCAAAGGCACAACTTGCCATGAATTATACAAAATGGATTGTGTTTTTAAATTATGTAAAATGTGTTGTTTTTTATCATGCATCAAACACTTCAAGTAATAATGTATGCTCTATTCAGTTCACATGTCATACATGTATCTGGTGGATTATTGTGCTGAAAACTATGACAAGTGAAGGTCATGCTTTAAATGAATCAAATATTTTCAAAAACTATTCACAGAATGTGTGCCAACGTTGTGATCCGTTAGTCCTGGTGATAGAGCGTGTGTTTGCTCAGGGTTTCTATAAACTGACAAAGATGACACCAGGACAACAGTAATACTGCTGTTGACGAACGGATCCCGTGCCATGAAAGCTTCAACACTCTTTCTTCTATTGTCGCAGACGGTGGCCCATTGCCAACATTCAACCAACATTGTTTGAACGTCTCGTACCTGCTGGGTTTGCTGGGATGAAATGATGTAAAGTGATTGACAATTAAATAAAATTGTCATTTATTGTTGAAACAGTTGGGGTTGAAAAGAGTGTTGAGCATAAAATAATTCAAATGTAGACTACTATATCTACATGAGCAATGCACATGATGTATATAGGTGGAATTAAAAAGGGATTTTTTTAAACTTAGATGAATGCACGCCCCGATGCTCACCTCACAAAGCGACAAACTGTTTTGTTCAATGTATACACCACAGTTGTACCTACATTTAATTGCTTAACGTGAAGCAGCACAAAACGCTCGTTATGTCGTTGTCATTGTGAACTTTACCTCACGAGGTTCATCTCGCTCAGTTTTACACGTAATGTTTGCTCGTTACTTAATTTGCTCGTTCGCTCCAGTATTCGTTTGTTCGTTCCTTCTCTCGTTGTATCATTCGTTCCTTATTTCATATAATTTATTCATTGATTCATTCGTGTTTCATTAACCCTTTAACCGCCGGTGCCGCATATATTCGGGTTTTCATTTTTCATTAGCACATTAAGTACCACCTATTAAACATGTTAAAGATAAAATGTGACACCAATCAGCAATATTTGAAAACAGTTGACCTCCTTTTTTGTCAAATCTGAATAATTTTCGCTCACTTGAAGTTGTGGATCGCGTCAGCGAGACACAACTTCAAGTGGGTGAAAATTCAGATTGAATAATTTGGCGGTTAAAGGGTTAATTCACCAGCGGGTTTTGAGAACTATAAAAAGGACCAAACTTTACTATTACATATATTTGTCTGTGGTGTCCTGCATTTACACGTATGTTTAGTTGTGTTAAGTGTGGTGTTTGATCCTCCATGCATGCGACCACACGACCTGGACAGACAGACTCTCTTTCCACAATGTATTATAAAGGCTATTCGGAGATGACCCGTGCTCCAAGAGACGCCGCCCAACAATGGTTGTTAAGAGAGCACTGTCCTGATTGTACCTAATTTACCACTTGGCCACCAAGTCCCACTGGGCTCACACTTAAGTCGGAACTGTCCGTAGCCAACAAATGACACAACAATTATTGGCCATGACAAAGCCTTCTTGTGCCCACACGAGATTAACCAACTGCACTCCAGAATCAAATGGTGCTAGTCTGAATTATAATAAGTCTGAAAATCCTTCAAAATATAATGAATGTATTTATTTAGCCCATAGCTACCCCCCCCCCCTCCCCTAAGATAGACAAGGCATTAAGTGATAGCCTCAAGAACATGTTCGTGAAATTCTAGCTGCTTTTCACAACAAAATTATTGACTGAAATTGATCCAATGTGGAGTAAGATATATGTAACAAAATACCAATTGTAAAAATCTAAATTCTATCAAGTGCAAAACTTTTTTACTTGTTATTTTTTGTGCATGGCTGACCTTTCCATGTATAGCAGCGATGTTATTTCTATATGATTAGTGCTGTACTTCATCCATCACACAAAGGTCACTGTGACGATTGAACTATATGCATTTGGTGAATGTGTGTCTATTATTACCTTTTTACCAAATAATTACCTTAAATGTATTTACCTTCCCATATTATCTACTTTATAGCGCTTCATGAAATGAATGTTCTTAAATGTTAAAAAGGGCCGTTTACGAACTCATTTGTCGCTGCTCTGACGACGAAAAAGTTGATCCCTATTTGTGTCCTAATCGGAAGTCTGGCTGCGGTGGGCTCTCTTTCATAATCTACGTGGCTGTGTCTTCTAGTCAATTAGGAGTCTGATTCAGTCACAAAGGACATCATTTTTATAACGCTCGGATGTCCATCAAGAAATGCCAAAAACAGGAATGATCCGCTTAGAACGTCTATGTGAGCGGCCGTAGACATGCGATTGTGAAAATGAAATGTTTGATAATTCAGTGATCATTTATTCATTTTCAAGTCACGAAATCGAAAATTTTAAACGATATATTTGTCAAATATGGACATGTTGCAATGCGATGAAAAACTAAATGTGGCATTTGAGATACAAACCCTACACTTAACTAGCGTCCGAGCTGTATCCTAGCTGTATATAGGGTCTACCGTGTTCACCAATCAGGAGTCGTAAATGTAAACACATCAGTCTGTGATAGTATAAAACAACGTAATCAAAATAAAATTAAATAACAGTAAAATCACTAATTCTGATCAACGCAGTTTGAAGCATTCAAAGACAGGACCAATCACAATCTGTAAATTATATTTTGGTGCTGTTGTCAAGTAAATTGACTTTGTCACATGAAACCTGGCTTCTAATTTCAAATTGACGTGTGACTGCGACGTAGGCCCAACATTAAATCGGCAATGATTTAACGTCTCGTGTTTGCTGGATAAATATCATGTTAACAACCTACTCTTTTCACAGTGCAATTCGAATAAAAACTCTGCAATTTACGTGACATAGACCGAGACAGCCACTTACTCTATGAAAGACCCGGTGTCAAGTGCTTTCATTTCCCTTCTAAGAAAATTACACCCGACTGGTGAGACTAAAACAACTCCATTGTGGAGATAGTGAAAACACGATCGTAGAGAAGCACATTGTCCTGATCGTGCACCGTCAAACTGTCTGACTCACACTGTAATGTCTATCTTCCCTTGGGGTCTCCGTCTGACACGACGTCTAGCATTTGTATAGAAACTGGTCTCATTTGAAATCCAGTAAATTATGTTTTAAAACGGTAACGAAAACGTCAAAACTGCGATTTTAGATGTAATCGTTAAATCATAGTGAACACATAAAAAATGACTAGGCCTACGATGCCGTCTTTGGGAGTAATGAAAAGTAGTTAGTTAGTAGAATAGAGGTCTGAATTCAGCAAAAAAAATCAACTTTAATAATAGGCTAAGATTTAAATGATATAGGAGTTTACTTATTCATATTATAACAATATAATTATAAGCCTATTATGAAGGTGAAAATCAACCCAGGATTTTGATTCAAACTGATCTGTTAAAAATCGGCGATATCTGATCCACAGTTAATAAAAAAGACTGTTCTTATGTTCCCATGAATGCATTGATTAGGTTTGAGCTTATTCCCACCCTAGCTCCTCAGTAGTCCGACTCCCTGCTGACAAACCTGCTTTGGCCTCGACTATGACACATGATCACGCTAAAGATGTGTGTGCCTCTGAGCTCGGTCCGCTGAGGATACAGGCGCTATAGAAATTTTATTGAATGATTGATTGATTGGTTGAGAGGCTTATAATAAATGAAAGCAGAAGCCGGAGGATGGATATGCGATGTTTTTTTAGAAACATAGGACTATTCATTGACCTTTATCCGATGTTCTTCATCTTATATTGGACCAGTGAATTTCATTGATTGGACTGATCTCGGATTATGGTCAGTGAACAGGGGGGGGGGGGGGGGGGGTGGATGGCGACGCACCCATGGACAGTGGTGACATTGATCACTGACTGCCACTGATTTTTACGACAGCTCGTGGTTTCTGGGACGCATCACCGTCGCCTTGATGCCCATTGATGGTCAGTGACGGTCAGTGATGTCTGTGGATGGACGAGATCAGTCGTGATGAATGACCTCCCCGCTGACCACTTGAGGTCAGCCGGTAGTGGTCATCCAGACCTGCGCGGTCACACGATGTTCAGCCACGTCGCCTTCCTGCAGGTCTCGTCCGTCTTCATTCCTTCACAATCATGTCACCAGATGGGGTTCTGTGAAATAAATATGAGCGCTTCTCTTTCTCTGGTCGTGCTCAGACAACGCCAGGCGTTTACCAAACGCGAATTCGTTGTTAGACCAACGGTTCCGACGTCGTACCAGTTTTGAACTAGCTCTGGAACTCTTCATCCACCATCTCGACTCCCCCCCCTTTCGTCCTGTAGATGACCCATCTCCCCTGTTCGTGCTTCACCCCGGCATTGCGACCTTGTGGATGCTAGTTTATGGGGTACATCCTACTCTCTCAGTGTCAGGAAATTTAAATAATTTCATATGAAGTAAATTGTTTCTTTTTCCTAAGAGCAATGACCTATTTTACCGTTTAAAATATGCTACCAAGGATTCTTCATTTGATGATAAAACTACACAGCAACCAAACTATGCGGCTGTTTGAAAAAAAACAACCCGTGAGTTCATAGAAGGTTCAATGCGCGTGTGGAGGAATAGTAATGTTGTAGTTTCATTGTAAATTGTAGGCCCTAATTCAAAATTGTTTCTCGGCTTCGAGTTTCTGTGGCCACATCAATCACATTCTGTCGTCTGAAGAAGTGATTCTGAGAATGTATTCATTCAAGCTGAAATTGGGCCTACGTCTGTCACATGTCAGACGAAAAGAGTTCGAGCTCTTAGCGCTGACATGAAAAGCTATATGTCTGCTAAAACCAAACGTCTGAAGCACATCAACATAATGAGGAAGAGATTTGGGGATTCAACTTTTGACGCATTGAACATTTCAATAGGGCCTGTAAAGCAGCACTGAAAGAGGTAAATCCGTGTTGTCACTTTGACATTGCCAAGGCCGCTAACTGGTCAAGCCTTGACCACAGACTGACCCCACCAGAACAAGGACGTTACCTCAAATCTATTCAGATTGTTGTTGTTATATTGGATTTAACGCCACGCTGTGCTCAGTAAAGCAATATACCGACTAGGCCGCCATTAACGTGATTGTATAATAACGAGAGATATAGTCTGGAACAACAGATACAACCTCTTTTTTAACAGGATTCATACCCTGTCTCTCTTGTCCTGACAGCGATGGCTGAGATAACCATTTACCTATTTTCTACTGTACTGCACATGTATAGCTTTTTCAAACACTATATCGGGAGTTCGACAGCGGGATAATTTAGCCTCGATTTTTTTTAATATTTATATAAATGATTTATCGAATGATCTAAAAACTCTTACTGTTGGTGTACATATCGGCCCGGACATACTATTATCTCATCTTTTATACGCAGATGACTTAGCTTCATTAGCTGGAAGTGAAGCAGACTTGCAGGAATTACTTAACTGTGTCACTTCCTGCGGTCAAAAATATCATATTCGTATTAATGCGGGTGAATAAAAAAATAATCATTTTAGAAAAAGACCTGTAAAACACAACATTTAATTTTAAAGAAGGGCGGAATAAACATGGACCTCACAATGAGTGTAAACGATTTAAGCAATACAACAGGAAGATCTTTAGGATCATGTATTTCAAAGTTCAAATCAATGAAAGATGTTGAATATAGAACCCACCCACAACTATATAATTCCATGGTGGTACCTATATCTGATTATTTTGCAGGAATTTGGGGAATTATAAAATTTTAACAGTCGGATAAATTACAAAATAAGGCCATACGATTCTTTTTAGGCTTGGGAACAAAAACACCGATTTGTGCTATACAAGCGGATATGGGATGGACATCACCTTCATGTCGACACATAATGAAAATTGGTAAATTATGGAACCGAATTATTAAAATGGAACATTCCAGGCTGCCTTCGACAAAATTGATGAATAACAACGACCGCAGGTTGGAATAATATAATAAGATCACTATCAGAATACATGGATCTTAATATAAATAATTTCACACATTTTCCTGTTGTAATGGATATAATGAAAAGAACAATCAGAATGGAGAAACACCATAGCATCCAAGCCGAAATTAAGAACTTTTGTAAAATTTAAATTAGTATATTGAACAGAATTATATGTATCTTCCCTTTTACCCACGAGCAAAATATTATTATTGAGTCAATTTAAATGTGGCGTTTTACCATTCGCAACAGAGACAGGACGATATCGATAGATCCCTAATAATGAAAGATGCTGTACTTTTTGTGCTGGAAACGCAATAGAAGACGAAATTATTTTTTTATGTTCCTGTAATTTTTATGGTAAGTTCAGAGTTACACTTTTTCAAAATATTAATTCTATCGGACCCACTGTAGTAGGCTTAAATATTTCAGCCACGTCAGGAATCGATTTAATCATTTTTTTAATGAATGATTAATTTGTAAAATATGTAGCTGATTTTATTTTAAATGCCTAGTTTAAAGTTAACGACAACATGCATTATTCAACTGAACATACATTACGTTATTTTGCCATATATTATTATTATTGTTAAACTTATATTGCACCTTGTTATATACATATATTATATATTTATATTGACTAATAAGTCCTCGAGGCCTGGTTACTTCATTTAACAATATTTCATGCTCCCATGTATTTGTTGTTAGTGTACATGCACCGGACATGTACCGGAATTCCATGTCTTGATGCCCAGACATCGAGCTACACAGAGGACCAACATTCTTCACTTCTACTCCCCACATTGACGCCATGTCGTTTTAACTGGATCGCTGTTGCTCTAGTCTTTCAAAATATTAAACAATCCTTTCAAAGGATGGACCAGCTCGACCAACAAGGACGCAAGTAATTTATTAAATGGTCCCGATATTGTCCTTGAAAATAATTTACTAGCGCTCGTTGTATTTCTCGTACAATGTCAGAACGTTACTTCTCTTTATACCGGTCACGAAATATCTCATTATAGTTACTAAATCATAATTTACTACGTATAATGTAAAACATGAAATCTGCATCATGCCAGCATAAAATGTATTGATATGGTGATCCCGATGTCAGTACATATCACTGCACGGTCCCATGGAAAGAGGTGATGATTTCACCACTGGGGAATATCCGAAGGCTGTAAAGATGCGTGAAACTGTTTATGGATCAATACCTGAATCGTTGCCACGGGGTTGCTATTTCTGGAATCGGCGTCGCGTTCGATCATTTGTTTGACACCGCGAGGTAATCCTGGTGGATATCTCCCCATTGATGTCAACTCGATGGTTTGAATTTTACAAAAACTAAAGGACAGCTGATGTCATTTTATTACACCCCCTGGCCGGATAGATGGCGTGGAAAAAATCTTGAGAGATCACATATGAGTGAATCATTCTGGTTTCTGGGCGCGTACTGTCCAGTCGTTAGATCAGTGATGGGCCAACGTTACAGATGGTAGCCCATCCCTGATCTATTGTTGGGTGAACATGCCGGGTCTATTGGGCTGGGTCTGGCCTGCGTGATGTAAGGTGTCAGATGGTAAGATGGATGATTAGCTTGGCACTCGTTCACTGCGAACCTTTTAGCTGCTTCAGCGCCTTTCTACAAACACTGTTGTTATAAAAACAATAATTAACTACAATAAGAACAGAACGAACACAAAGTGTTGGCATTTTTTAGTCGACCCGAGAGTTCACAAACACTGTAAGGTTTTAAACGTCAATACTTCAAAAATATTAAGTGTTTTTTATAATTTTTGCTGCTGTGAATGGCTTGGGGTTTCCCAGAATGTGATTCGGTGCATCCGGCTTGGCAGTGTTTTGCAGATGGCGGCGCAGTTTTATAGGCCTCAACATATATTGTCCCTCACAAAATCCCTTGATCCTTTCATGACCAGATCCTGGTGTAACCCATCACTCTTTAATATTTTTATACAGCTGCATAGAGTGGTGGTCGGACAGGGCTTATTATGCTCCAAATTGTGCATTATGGTATTAACAACACAAATGTTAGTTTAACTTATGCCCATAAATGTTTATATTAGAGAAACATGTGACCATTACACAACAAATAGTAACCATGTACATATTATAACTGGAATGTTATTGCAATATAAAATTATTAACACTTAAGGTATACAGCCCGTACCCTGAAATGGTATACTATAATTATACTATCATAACAATGCCAAACTGCATGTGATTCTATCCGAAAATGATTTAGGCACTTGATTAAGGTAGTTGATGAGGAGGCATAACTATTTTAATTGTAGGCCTATGTAGTACACATTTTTGTCATAGTAAAAAATGAATATATAGGTCTACTACTTCCTTGAGATAAAATATAGGGGGCCTACATGTATCGACAACTTACTTTAGTAGGCCTATAATGGTCTTAGCTCTAGATTTAAAATTTACCGCTTGACTTGATAGGAAAGGATGCTAGAACTTGAAAATTTAATGTCAAGTTTCACGTGTTTCACTGCTGTGATGGAGCAACATCCACAAATCTGTATTTAAGTCGAAGGATTAGTTCATTTTCCACACTCCGATGAACCTAACTCGACGGTAAGCTCTGAAAATGAACAGTAAATTGCACACACCCTTGAGGTAAATCAGATAGACTGGGAGAGGTAGTTTTGTCTGCATGCAGACATCCCCCGATGGCACTGCGGAGATTTCCTTTACATTGCCCAGAAGTGCGAGGTGTTAACTTTAATCCATTGCGCACATGAAAGCTGTGACGGTCCAGCGTTGATCCAGTGCTGGGCCAGCGTCGGGAACGCTGGTCCAGCAAACACAGGATGAATCAGGATCGACTGGGAGGACAGGGATGGGCATCCCCCACCGCGACACCTGCGGTGGAGCCGGCCTTCACCGCCTGCCCTGGCCCTGCCCTGCACCCCGGTCCTGACACCCCCGGGGACGCCGCGGTACCGGGGAGGCCCACGGACGCTGTATCGGGGGGCCGGGGGGGGGGGCAGGGGGTCAGATTGACTGGCCGGGGGTCGGGTGCCCGGCGCCACGGGATCCACGACAAAGGTCACGACGGCAACACGCGCCGCCGCCGACCCCAAACCCGGGCGGACCTAATTGGATTTTCCGCTTGGTGACTTCATTCCACACGCGGCGCCAGTTACAGCGCCCGGACTGGCGGATCCCTGCGGGGGCGAATCGTCGGGCCAACAGTGGCACAATGCAGGAACGACGTCTACGACGTCGATCCTGCATCGTGCCACCGTTGGCCCGCTGTCTCACACCAGCAGGAGACAACCGGCGCAAACGTGTCGCCTGCGTCAATAGAGGAAATGCGATTAGGGACTTCATTATCTAATAGGTGTTACCCGGCAGTCGGATCTAATTGTGCAGCCACAATGTGGTGCCAGGAGATATATTAAAAATCAGCGCTATGTGCCACATGGCCCCCATTATTAAGTCCCACCGTGTAATGCGAGGTTTCTAAAGGCATCGCATTTCACAGTGACTGGCTACATGTCCACCGCCCTGCTGTCTGATTCTAAAAATAATATTTACAAAATATCGTTTTGTGTTTTTTTTATTCCCCCGTTATTATTCAGTTACATGCTATGGAAACATATAAATTACTTTAGATTATACCTACACAAATCTGGATGCGTCTTTCGAGGTTGCCCTAGCTTTCACCCATGAATCTTTTTAAAGATTATTCTGATCTCAATTAATGGTAAAAGGTGAAGGTGCAGGCTTATAGTCTGATATCAAATCTGAAGACCTATCATCCGACTTTACATCTTACCCCCTGGTCACTGGACCTGTTCATTCGTGTGTCATTTCAACTCCACGGAGAGCATACAGTCCTGCAGCTGTTTCGGCGCATTAAACTTATCGTACACATTGACATCTCTGTCTTACCAGGTACTCATTTTCACCTGAGTCAAGTGAAGCATTTGAGGGTGAAGTACCTTTCCCAAGGACACAAGATCTTAACAATGTCCCAGAATTGAGAGGAGAAAAACATGATATTTCTCTGAAAATTCTGCACCAAGCGGGATTCGAAACCGCACGGCAGGCAGCAACATCGACAGAGCGCCACGCTCTAACCATTGCGTATCACTACATTAATCAAATAGTCCGCTAGTACTAAAGGACTGTATTTGTCTCTTTATGAAGTAGCAGTTACGTCAATTAGGTGAGAAAATGTCTGATCTGCCGGAACTTATATTATGGTCTATTTGTCTTCCCAGCAAATTAGAAGCGTTCAGCCAGTGTTGGTTTAACGATGGCCCGCCGTCTGCCCAACATTAAACCAACACTGACTCAACGTTTGCTGGGCTGCTGTTTTCTTTTAATTGTGATTTATTCTCTTCACATGACCTTATATCTTTGCAGAGCTACTGTGATAGAATATGAGGACATCTGGTATAAAGATGATGGGGCCCTCACCTACATTTTTTGTGAAGAAAGTGAGTTTACTTTAATTATTTTACACATTTTAGATCTAAGCAATCAAGATAATATGAAGACTTAACTCAATCATTGAGTCGTGATATTTTTATCCAGAAGATAAATATAACTTTATTGATAAAAATGTATTGTTTGTCGTAAAATGATTATGCTAATTAAGTTTTAATTATTGTTGGTCTGCATACCTCAGGAACTGAAGATTATGATGTGTCAAGCATTTTCACATTTTACTGTAGTTATATGTCATTTTTGTAACGCCGAACCATACATTTCACAGTAAAGTGGCCAGTTTATATATAGCTAAGTGTGTTTTGAGAAAAAACCCCAGAAAAATCACAGATCCAGATAGAAGCTGACTAAAACCATAATGCTAACATGTGGAACGAAAGTATGAGAAAGAGAGGTAACATCTTGTCAGACAGCCCGCTATATAAACACATCCCGGGGATATCTTCCAGAACGTGTGGATCAGGTGCAGACTAGTTATTCTCCGCTAGTTTGACCTATATACTAGGCATCTGATTTGTCCAGATCGTCTTATCGACCAATCAGCTAGATGTTCAATACAATTTGACACAACGCATAATTAGCACTGGATTTAAACTTCAGTGAAATAAAATACTAAAGGACAATTAAGAATTTCACGGAAAGTAGTAGGGGTCTACCATAGTTTAATCTACACTATTCATAAACATATTAGTTTAACTTTTTTTATATGTATTGTGTAAACAGTGTCAAATGATTTCAGTCTCGTCGACGAAAATGAAAATGTTCTTCTCGGCAATCATATATATCACGTGAAGACGACAACATAATAACTTTGAAAAATCTCAACCACTCTTATAAATATGTGTACTATGTCTTTAGAGCGTTGTGCAGTTTTTCTAAACCAGAAAAGTACTGATGTTGAGGCATCCTGTGCAGACGGCAAGTTTTTAGTTGAAAAAACGTTGATTCCACCAGTCTGGTTTGTTAATGATTTTGCATGATGTTCAAATCATATTTTGTACCACGGATATCAGGAGGACAACACAAACATGTATAGACTACTGGTGGGGCAAAATTGAATTTGATGTTCTGATAAAAGCAGACGTTTTCAACTGGGGCAAATAAAAATGAATGCATTCATATTACAAGACTCATTTTAATCACTTATTTAACCATACATATATTTTTACAAGTTATATTTTTACCATAGAAAGTAATGGACATTTTGATACAAATTTTTACGCAACGAAATATTATACCATGGTATTCGAGCGATATCAATTGACACTGATCAGTGCTAATAGGAGAAATCAATTACATTATCAGTTAAAACAAAATGTATAAACAAATTCATAGATTAAATGAATTTGTTTATCCTCTTTGTGTTGAGTGATCTATACCATAATTTATATGTTAACAATAGTGTCCAATCAATGTAGTCAATACATCGTTGAGGTGACAATCTCAAAAGTAGTTATGTATATGAAAGAAAGTAGAACAGCGAAACTTTCTGCATCAGTCGAGTTCACCTGTGGAACACTCCATTGTAAATGTCCATCCATTTAACTGCAATAAAATCTGTGAAAGTCGGTAAAAATAGTTATATATCAGAAAATTTGTGAGTCTTCCTTATTATGTCATCTCAATGATGCTGTTGAATGGTAGCCCCATAGGAATGTAGTCATATTATATATAGTACTCGTCCGATCTAGAGCATAGATAAAACTATGTCATGCTGAAAAATTGAACACATTTGGAATGTGGCACGTCGTGTGTGACACAGTGACAGCATGATCTGATTCTACCGCTGATACAGCGGATAATGTGTTGTCTGTTTTTGCCGGCAGCTGGCACCACTGAAGACCACCAGTCACCAGAGATGATCCCGGACTGCTGCGCCTGCGGTGCCGCCAAGTACCAGATGACATTTGAGGGGGTCTGGTCCCGACAGACGCACCCCAAAGATTTCCCAAAACGTGAGTGTGACAAAGCCAGAAAACACGAGACATTCACCCGATGTTGGTATAATGTTGGCCCACCGTCTGCGACGCTGGCCCAACATTGTACCAACATTGGGTGAATGTCTCGTGTTGCTGTGGGAGCTGAGATCAATGTTTGCCCCTTGTATCACCCGCTACTTCTTCTCGTCCACCTCCATGTACGACTAGCTGCCGGATTGTATAAAATACACATGTACAATATCTCAAATTAAACCTTGAAACGATCTTATTGTGTCTGCTTATACATTTTTTAGTTCATTAAATATACTCCAAATATGAACAAATATGTTATGCGGTGCATAAAAGGGTTTAATCTTTTAACTCCATGGCTTTGTCTGGGAAACACGTATAATATAATAAAAGATTTTAATTTGCAAATATAATAACTCTTAATAGTTTGTATATCCTAAGTAGGCCCTATATTTTAAATTGGTCGTTATTGTGATTACTCTGTTCCCCATCAACGTGTCCGCGATGCCTTTTTTGTTGCTTTTTGCTAGGTCTCGCATGTCAAAAATGAACGATAGATAACTCGATACCTTAAGCATCTGCATTTGTTCTCCCTAAATTATATTTTTTACACAAAATATTGTCAGTATTGCTTATAATTGGGTGATTTATCGTAGTCTGGTGAAATTGTATATCTTTTAAAAAATGCATAGTCTCCAAAGTCAAGAAAAGTTCGCATTTTACACATAGGTTATTTTTTATATTTTAGAGCTTGGCCAGATTTTGAGTTGATCATGATGTATTGAGTAAATGGCCTCTGCTTTTTATGGCATAGCGACATTTAAACTACCGGCCACTGGCATGTTTTTAAATTGTGATAAATATTGCTGTCTGTTTATATTTCCTTTCTGTTGTGAATTGTTTCAAATAACAGCCTCAAATTAAGCAACATTATTGGACAGTGAAAGTAACTTATGCTTTTTTATCCCCCGCCCCGCATTTCGTTTTCGGACGATATCTCATGGAAACCGTTACTCGGATTGTTTTCATATTCAATAAACACATCCCTTAGGGAATGTAGATGTTCCTTTTGATGGTTATGACCTTTGACCTAATTTTTGCACTTGATTTTGAGTCAATTTTTCACTTTAATTGATGGCCGATGATAAGTTCCGCTTCCGGACGATATCTCGGTATGCGTCAGCCGGATTGTTTTCATATTGCATACACACATCCCTTAGGGGGTGTAGATGTGCCTTTTGGGGGGTTGTTACCTTGGACCTAATTGTTACCCTCAATTTTGTGGCCTTTATTGACTTTAATTGATGGCGGATAATAAGCTCAGTCTCCAAACGATATCTCGGAAAACGTTTGCCGGATTGTTTTCATATTGCAGACACACATGCCTTAGGGGGTGTAGATGTGCTTCTTGGGGTTATGACCTTTGACCTTATTTTTGACCTTCGATTTTAAAGCCATTATTGATTTTAATTGATGGCAAATGATAAGTTCAGTTTCCGGACGATATCTCGGAAAGTTTTTGCTGGATTGTTTTTATATTGCACACACACATGCCTAATTAGGAGGTGTAGATGTGACTTTTGAGGGTTGCTACCTTTGACCAAACGTTTACTTCGATTTTGAGTCCATTATTGACTTTAATTGATGGCGGGGATCAACCGTTAGAGTAAGCGCTCTTGTTTCATTTCCATTCCGACTTTCATTTCATACCTTTTGGACCTGTACTTCCCTTTCACCATTTCTCGCTATTACTT
This sequence comes from Flabesymbios commensalis, assembly GCA_964017125.1. Classification (NCBI taxonomy): domain Eukaryota; kingdom Metazoa; phylum Annelida; class Polychaeta; order Terebellida; family Flabelligeridae; genus Flabesymbios; species Flabesymbios commensalis. The sequence continues at coordinate 34,486,689 of OZ024907.1, read as the reverse complement.
TTCGGCATGTGTGTAATGCGTTTTATTCACATAATACTGACATTTCAGGCATCATGCTGTTATGTTTTCCAATCAAATTTACCGAGAACTCGCTGAACGTTTTGCCCCCATACCTCACTAAACTCATGACAGTTTTCCAATACACTTAAGATTTTTTTTTGAGGCATTGCGCTGCTTTCTCTCCTATGTACAAACAACACTGCCTCAATACTTCTATATTGTTTTCTTAAATTATAGCTGCAAATTACACAGCGAACGTCCTCATTACTAAAGTTAAATCCAACCCTATACTAAATGTACACCAGTGTACACTTTCTCTACCGTGTTATATTGGTAAAGGCTATCAAGGGATATTTCCCTATATGTTTTTTCATCATTGACAGTATTTATACCTAAGTTTCTTACTAAATTTGTTTCTTGTATTTACACGATGACGATAATAGTATAAAAAATATACTACTTATTAAAAATAAAATAATAAATGTCAGATTTTTTTGTGGGGGGGGGGGGAATATAAAGGCTAAATATATTTCAAGATGTTTTCAAAAACAGAAATAATACTATTTTTAGCTTTATTTTGTAATATGTATTTTATGACAGACAAAAGGCTTCTGCACTGGTCCAACATAGTGGGCGCGTCACACAGCAAGAAGTACATGATCTGGCAATACGGAGACTACTCGTCCAGAAGCGTGAAGGAGGTGTGTGAGTTTGGCTACACAAGAACCATGGAAGAGGAAATGAGAACGCACGTGAGTGATAAACCAGCGAGACATTCAGCCAATGTTGGTTCAATGTTGGGCCAGCGTCGCAGACGCTGGACCAACATTGAAAAAACATTCGCTCAATGTGTCATGTTTTTTAGGGGAGACAGAATAAGCCGGCTGGATTTTACAAAATGTATTGTTTGAATTTTCACATCTTTTGGCCAAACCGAGTAAGGAAACTATATTTGAAATCTAGATTATGACCAATCATCAGTGGAAACATACGCCTTGCGTTTGCTAATGCAACTTAATCTGTAGGCTATTTGTGTGGTATAGGCCTATATCCTGCTGAATTAAAATTTTACAATAAATCCATACCAGCTGTGTTTGAAGAGATTATAACACTTTATAAATAAAAAAAATACTTCTTAGTATTTAATTTCGCAGAAATAATAATAAAATTCCCGATCTCGGTATTTAGACTCCAAAGAAACATGCAAACTCGTAAATATTCAATATTGTTTGGAGCCTCCGTAGCTGAGAGGTAGTGCGCCCGGCCTCGAATTTAGAATCCTACATTTGTATAACATTCATACAACGTCGGTCAAACGTCTTCGACGTTGGTCCAACATTGCATAGATGTTATACAGTTGTTTTTTTTGCCGGGTAGCCATAATGACAGAGACGGATGGATCCCAAAGGAGAGATTACTGTAATTAAGCAGGCAAATATACACACGAGCAATTACTTTACTCAATCAGGCACCCACCTTATTCTCCTGTCTGTCTCTTCTCGACAGACAGGAGATATTCGACGTATGAAGTTGGCTCAATACTGAGTCAACATTGGATAAACTTTACTTGTTTTACAGGGCAAGCTGTTTTCATCTTTTTCTCGGTGCGTTTCTATTACCTTCTTTTGACTTTATTTTTCCACAAAAGTGGTACAAATCCAATCATTTCTTTATATTTCCATCCCTGCTTTCGTCCATCCGTCCGTCTGTCCGTTCGTTCGTTCGCCTATTTTATTTTATTTTACCAACGGCTCCCTCACCACAGGCCTATACACCTTGATACCTAATTTATATTGGTATCATCACGATTTGTGGTCATTGGATTCCAGCCCTACGCTAATAGCATTATTCAATTTGCAACAAATGATTTTGTCTGGCGGACACACCTGGATGCGACGTTTAACCGCGATATGATGCGCTATTACCCAACAAATACAAAACATTTGTATAACATTTGTACAGCGTTAGCCCACGTCTTCGACGTTGGTCCAACATTGTACAAATGATATATAAATGTTTGGTGCTTACTGGGTATGGATGAGTTATAATAATTATGGATGGCACATGACAAGTCATCAAAATTACAGATCATGCTGACGCACGCTCATCACATCCCAGCAAACAAAAACATTTCTATAACATTTGTACAATTTTGGACCAACGTCGAAATCCGATCACAACATTATATTACATAACCAGGGACCATATCTCCAGTAACCTGGTCTATTATTATGATGTAGCTCTGGGGCGTCGCCCATGTAGTCGGTCCAGGTGTGGCTGTCTGAGAAACGCTGGACTGAGAATGCCTCCCCCCCCCCCCCCGGAGACGAGCGATTGATTTTAATAGAATTTATCCTGATAATTACGGCGGATTATCCCTCCTCGCTCGCGGCAGAAAGACACAGTCCGAGGCTGAATCCGTACGCGGCGCCTGTTGTTTCAATTATCCACGACAAGACAAAACTAGCCAGATTATCCTCAGCTGTAGGAGGAGGGGGTGCTTTGTCTGTGAATTAAGGAGAAGGTGCGCTTCTGTAACGGCGCCTTTCACAACGGCGCACCCCCCCCCCTCGCGAAGACACGAAACACACAGCACACACGACATTCATTCAGGAAATTATCTTCTTTGACGTTGGTATTATCAAGGACATGATCACCATAAGCTGTTAGATGCAAGATAAGAAAAAGAAGCTCTGTTCAAGATTGCTCAGTGACCTCAATCTCGATTCATCTTTGCTTCTACTACATTTGTGCTTGTTTTTTCTATTGCTGAATCGCACAATTAATAAGTGTAAATGAAAAAATAGAGTCAAACAGCAACAATTCGGTTCAAAATAATTTATGCTCAAGTGATATTTTACGTCAAATGTAATGTTGGAAGGTGGTGTAAAGTAGATATAACATTAAAATTCGATCTCCGGGCAAATTGTTTTTGTAAGTTACGGATATGTCTGATCATAAACAACAGACGCCCAATATTGATTACAAAATATTTTTATTTATTCCGCACATTTTGAGTTGAACTAGACAAATTTGTAGTTTCTACTAATTTGTAGATGCTACTAATTATTTTGACGGTCTTGTTATCAAATTGAAACTTTGCTTTACGAATGCCCAATAAACTGATCCCTTATAAAGTAGTCCTTCCAATATCGTTATTTTGTTTATGCATCCCCGCATGCATCTATATGTTCATTAGATATCCGCCATTTGTATGTCGGTTTTTACTTGGCTGGCCGCGAAATGAAAAAGTTTTGGTCGCCTAACCCACACTGCTCGGTCAAGATCGAAGATAAGGGCTGTTCCATAATAATTGGGGTCATCACAGCCGTTTCATGGGTCCAACTCCCTCATAGCTATGTCAAGGTAAGGGCTGTTCCATTATAATTTGGGTCACGACAGTTGTTTAAAAAAAATGAAATTTATTGTAAGCACGTTACACTCCTTAATATTAATCCGATTGCTCTAAAAAATTCCATGGGCCCATCTCTCCATTGCTCGGCCAAGTTCAAAGACTAGGGCTGTTCCATAATAATTGGGGTCACAACAGCCGTTTAACAAACTGTATTGTAAGCACGATACACTTCTAATTATTTAAATGATTGCTCTATAAACTATCTCCCCCATAGCGCGGTCAACTTCGAAGACGCGGACTGTTCCATAATAATCGGCTACATGAGCACCAATGTACTATACACAGGTGCGTACTGTACCCCAAAATTTCTCTAAAAACCATATATAGTGCGCACCTGTGTATACTACGCACCGCTAGAGTGGTGAGTACTGTTTTTCTTGCCAAAAATGGGTACACTTTCAATCTCTGACAAGGTCAAAGACGATATACGTTTTCTTGATAATTCTGGTTTTGAATTGGTTTCTATTTGTTACCTGTTGACAGAGTCGTGACGTGAGGACGGTGATTAAGACGCCAGGTATCTGGTGGAGTGACGAGTTAGAGCTGAAGGAGACCAGGTGGGCCAGATTCAGCGTGGACAAGAAAAAACACCTGGTCACTCTGCTGACCATGCTGGGCCCCAGTCCAGACTGGTGTGTGGGTGAGTGATAAAACATCTGACCTGTTGGAATCAAAATCATTATTTTACCTGTAACTATGCCATGTGGCGCATGTGTGTGACATGGGTGCTTGAAGGGTTAGATATTTTAGATATATTTTGCCACTTTTTACAGTTAAGTAATTTAAGTTAATGTATTTAAGTTAATGTAATTGTACATAACAAAACCATGTTGAGAAAGCGCCAAAATTGGTATAACTATCTTATTGTTATTAGACTGAATAATAATTTGATCATGATGTTACAGTGAAAATCACTTGAGAGATATGTTTGTTAAGAATGACAGACATGAACATGAGTTTATGCAAGGCAGGGCAAAGCACTCCCAGCTATCACGAGACGCCCAGCAAACACGAGACGAGCCAATGTTGTTGGGCCAGCGTGCTTTGATTTAGCTCTTTCAGCATTAAACTATAGTCATGTTCAGCCTTTTTAAGCGACCTCCAAACAAGAAAATTTGATTGTAGAAATGAGGATTATATTTGCTATTTTGGGATTTGTTTTGAAGTTGTGGGTCGCGGTAGCGAGACACAACTCCAAGTGGATGAAAATCTAAATTATACAATGCAGCGCTTTAAGGGTTAATGTTCAAATTGAGCCTTCCAAGCCTCGGCGTCTCGTGTTTTCTGGGCCCCGTTTTATCAAGCTGAATAGATACGAGCTCGTATTAATAGCTCATTTGCATATGAGGATCGTTAAGATTCAACGAGTGGTTAAAGAGAGAGACATACGAGGAAAGTCAACGAGCTTTTTATAATCTCGTAAGCGGCAGGCAAAGGTCACGAGAATTAATAAGATCTCGTATCTTTCAGCTTGATAAAACGGGGCCCAGGGCAGAGTCGGGTTCACCAACGTCAGGACAAAACCACTGTTGGTCTAAGGTTTGACCCTTACAGCGCAGGGATCCACTTTAGACGTCAGAATCTGACGTCTGTAGACGTCAGATTCTGTCGTCTAAAGTCGATCCCCGCACTGTAAGAGTAAAAATATTTATAATGACCTATAACATAGGTATTCAAATAAATCGGAAAAACCTGATTAAGACATTTATGATGATTTTAAAATTAAAAAACCCCTTGGTTCTTATGTTTTAATTAAAATTACTTCAGCGCTTCAAGGGTTAAGCCTGAGCCAATCAGTGACTTTACAGCTGGTGAAGCCCGCCGTATGTCCGGTGTTCTCTATCAGTTTGACCCAGGTGATGCTGACTGCTGAAGCTGACACGTCAGGATGGAAACGGGATGGAGGCAGTCACAGGGTCAAAGACAGGCGGGGCAGACCCCCGCTTTCATCTTCCTCTGCTACTGATCCATGTATGCCCGTCTTTTATCTGCTATGGACAGGATCCAGCGATGACTTGTCTCTGTTTTTGCGTTCCAGGTGTCAGCGCGCTGAACCTGTGCTTAAGTAACTGTACGTGGGCCAGTGATTTGACGTTTGATCTCCACCCGTGGGACGCAGGCACGGATAACGGCATCACCTACACGGTAAGACTCTAGCCAGCAAACACAAAACATTTGGATAACATTTATACGATATTGGACCAACATCGCAGACGTTGGGCCGACGTTGTATGAATGTTATACAAATGTTTCGTGTTTGCTGGGATAGCCGTATACAGCCTACCAGCTAGCAAGCATGAAATCACTAGACCAATGCTGGTATAATGCTGGACCAGCGTCGCAGACGCTTGCCCAACATTACACCAACTGTGGTTCAGCGCACCGTGCTTACTGGGCTGTGCCCTAACATACTACAAAAACATTCGAATATAAAAATATCAACAGGTATTCCCACCCGCCTGAATTGAGATATTAAAATAGATGAACATTGAAAATTCAAAATTATGAATCAGTTTATTGTACTCGGGGACGAAAGAGTTAATTAGCATTTGAATCGTCAGAGTGTGAATTGTTTCAGCTGTGTTTTTAAATGTTTTATTTTCTGGGGGGAGTTCTCAATTTTGTTTCATCTAATTGAATGTAGAAGTGTATTTGGTAAAACAAGGGCTCATAAATACATGTGCTGAGAAATGACACCGTGCACATGCCCCGACATCTGGTGTGATATCATAACGACGTGGTTCACTTTATCATCATTTAGAGGTGTGTCAGCTATAAAAACGATACACTTTTTAACATGAATTATTTATATGATGCATAAAGGTATGCATATAGAAGTCATTCTTCTCTACCCCCTGCGAGAGCTTTATAACACATATGAATGCGCGTGGTTCCGTTTTTTCCTGCGAATAGACTCTGTGCTCAGATGAATTGAAGATAGGACACCGCAGATGACGTTGACTCCATGCTTGTTTAAGGTTGAGCCATCGTCGGCGACGCTGGCCTAACATTAAACAAGCATTGAGTCAATTTCGTCTGCGGTGTTCTATCTTCAATTCATCTGAGTAGAGGACAGGACAGTTTAGCTTGATACTGCGAAAAGCACACACTTTGGTAAATGGAGGACTGCGTGTGTACTCCAATTAATATAAGTAACCTCACTCCAGCCACTAATACAAGTAAATGGACTTTCAGTCGGCCAACTCCAGGAGTGATCCACCACAGAAGATCCACAAGCTGACCGACACGTTTCCCAACAACCCGGCCTCGCCGTTCTTCGGACAGGACATCCCGCCTTTGGCCTACCTGAAGCTGCACCGTATCCAGCCTAAACCAGGAGAGACGGCCGTCTGCACGGGTAATTCTGACGAAGATGACAACTTTGATATAGAGATTAGTGAGTCAGAGGGCGACGGTTCCCCCTCTGACAAGGACATGCTGAAGAACCCGTCCATGATGAAGACAGGTAATGTAGACCACCACCGTGGACCGGCTGGTGAACAGGTAGGTATTGAAGAGGCGCCAGCAAGCCAAGTCACAGAATAAAGACAGCAAAGACAGACACGTGGAAAGCTAAGATCAAATAGAAATTAAGAACATTTTAATGATATTTTGTATATGTAACTGAAAATAGCAGCAATATACATATCGTGGATGGTAGATGATGTATATAATGTTATATCTAATAGTCCTAGCCTCTAAGTGTGGCTGCCGTATCTACTCAAAAAAACTAGATGAGTATTGCCAATGTGTAGTTCTCTGACGTCTATTACAATAGACTAGCTACTAGTAATGACTGCTGTATCTTTGCCATGGCTTTCTGTGTACTTTGCCTGTAGTCGCTCTCTCAATACCTCACCTGTCCTGCAGATGTCTCGTAATATTTCACAGCATTTCTTAATATTTCATATTTCAAACATTTTGTTTATTCTCAAATATATACCACTTACTTGTTTTAATTGTATCGGCTATTTTTATGGGCAATTATACTGTATATATTATATTTATATTATTACTATGTGTTAGCTGCATGAATATGGATGTGTATTCACACTGTAAATAAATTAGATGAGACCGAGATGCATCCACATTTTTAAAAGAAAATGAATATGATATTATATGAATTTATAACATTTGCCAACTTCAAAACCTAAGACAATAATATTTTATAGAGACGTCTTAAAAAACCCCAAATGATTTAAATCTTTGTTATATCAGAAACTACGTGATAAAGGTTTGTGTTTTCATGAGATTTGCCTTCACGTATATATGTGTTTATATTCTAGTCTAAAATTCACATGATTAAGCAATGCAGCCATACTTCAATTTTAATGTATAATTGTATGGGATATCTCGTACAGGTAAATGCGCAGTCAGTGATTGGCTGGATTGGTCCGAGTGCTCGGTCACCTGTGGTGTTGGTAAGCGCATGCGCAAGAGAATGTACCTGCATCCGGATGCCAGTGAGAGTATGTGTGGGCAGCCATTAATAGAAGCAGAAAACTGTATAGGTGAGTTTTAAAAGTAGTGAAATGTTGCAATTTTCTTAACATCAATAATAAACTTTTCAACTGGCATACAACTAGTTAATTGTATCATGGTAACTTATTTTTTACTTTGCTATTTCACATGTTGATACATATCATTGACACACACTAAGAAGACGTGTACGTCTCAGTTTGAAAACATTTTTACGTATAATTATAGGCCTATATAAACCTGGCTCCGTATTCGCGTACAAGTTACGATATATCGTAGGCTTCTGACTGGTCGAGATGGCCATCTCGACCAATCAGAAGCCTACGATATATCGCAGCTTGTACGCGAATACGGGCCTCGGATCATCGCTAAATACAACAATCAATACAAATATGATAATGTTTGGATTTAGATAAAGATCAGTGTACAATGCTATACTAAAATACTGACACCAGTGGCAACTCTGTAGCCATAGGATGAACTTTGTATTAGTTTATAGATACTAGTACATGGACAGAGCAACAAATGAATAGTATGTTGACATTGATTGTCGCTTTTAATCTGTTGTATTACTCGACCATATCACTGTTATTGGAAATAAAATGTGTGTCTGAACATCAAGATTTGCAAATATTTGTCCTCAAATTCAACAAATATGGGTAATTTTTGGCCACTTGAAGTTGTGGGTCGCGGTAGCGAGACACAACTTCAAGTGGCTGAAAATTTAAATAAATTAACTCTTGATGGTTAACCATAAAGCCATCACACACTACAATGTATTGTAGGTTTTGAGAACTGGTGTGAGCACCCAGATGAGGACTGTTCCATGACGCCGTGGTCTGACTGGTCGCCGTGCAGTGTCACCTGTGCCAAGGGGGTCACGGAGAGACGCAGATACTTCCTGGACAAGGAGGACATGGCCACATGTGAGAGGACCACTGAGGAGCGAGAGATGTGTATCGCAGACGTGATGGACTGCCAGAAAGCCTTCCTGGCAAAGAACTTCACAGGTTGGTGTCCGCAGATGTGTCTGGTGCAACGCCATCGTGATTAAAGCAGAAATTACCTTATTGAAACATTGTTTAGGGGGTCTACTTGGTGAAAACATCTAATTCACTTCAATAAAACTGTTATTAAATTATAAATGCAGCTACTCGAATGAGCTTTAAATCAAAAGTAGACTTTTTAGAGTGCTTCGTATGGGGGTTAATTCCAATTTTCATTTGCAATGTATCCTGTTATTAGTATGACCAGAAATAGATAATACAGAATTATCTATTTCTGGTATGACAGATATATGTTACGTAGCTTTTTATTTGACCACTTGTTGAGAAACATGACTCAAATTTGACTGATTTGAATGTACGGTTCAGGAACATGTACGATCTAATGTAACATTGTGCATGTTGTGTGCTAACCCAGCTCTTTGTAAGCTTTAAATTGGTATTCTTCGTTTTCCAGCTATTTGCAGCTTGCCACAGAATGTTGGACCCTGCAGGGGCAGCTTCCAGCGCTGGTACTACGACACCACCATGCGTAAATGTCTACCGTTCACCTACGGCGGGTGTCGAGGGAACGACAACAAATTCCTGACACAAGAAGATTGTGATTCCATGTGCCAGGGCCTGCCTGAGGGAGACGGCGGCGCCAGAGTGATCCCGACCCCAGGCATACCGGAGCGCCAGCCGACCACCCCACGCGGCAAGGTGATGCCCGGAAAAACTAGACCCGGCAGACAGAAGGGAAACACTAACACAAAGAAAGATATGAACAACCAGGGAAGAGGTAAGAATTGTTTTATTACCTCGTTGGATATGATGTGGTGTCGTGTTGTCGTGCTTTTGCTTTCGCGCTTACTGACGTACAGTAAGTTAACCCTTGAGGGTCTTAGAAGACAAATTTCAATGAAATTGTTCTACGAACGCATAGTAATTTTCTTCAATTTTAAACCAAATCAAATCAGCTTCATCCACTGCAAGTCGAGAATTGCGACAGCAATTCGCGGCTTGTAGTGGATGAAGATGACAATCTTAAATTCAGGCTTGAAAGGATTAAGGCGATTCACCCTCCTGTTCGTAGGTTACAAATGAGTCTGTCAGTCGCAATAAGTATTTTTAGAAATGATGATATTCATATTTTAATCAATAAAAACGTTGAATGCACTTCAACCCTTATAGCGATGAAATATTTTTGAATAAACCATGACGACCAAAATATTTTTTCAATTTGAAAACATCATAAAAGTCTTAGTTAGCTCTTTCCGCTTCATTTGAATACATATGTTATGGGTCTACGGCCATTATAAATAGATTCTGACGTCACAAGTCGATACCCACACTGTAAGGGTTAAGCAACATTACTACTTTTGTATCTCCTTGGTATCTCCTCTCTAAAACGAGGATGAGTCGCACTTCTTTTGGATGCAAAATGATATCGAGAGTGATCGTCTAAAATTAATCGAAAAAATTATATTTATTTCAAATTTCAAAAGTCAACGTATATGGACGTTACAGTGCACAGGGCTTTAATCTACGACATGGCCTCCGTTGAGGCGTTACATAAGCTGACTGTATCAATCCACTGTCTCCGGAGAAATTCAGGATAATCTATTAGCCGTCCTATCTATATCCCAGTCTACTTCTCAAGTCTAAACCTGACACGTGCTGGGGATCCACTAACGTCTTTCTACTTGTAAAAAACGCAAAGGTCTTGTATTGATATCTGTGAATAAAGTAGAATTTTAGTTTGTCAAACATGATTTATAGCTTATTATGCAATATTAACAAAACCGTCTAAAATATACATCATTACACATTTCGAAACTACTCACAATTGTCACTGTGAATGACAGTTAGCATTGGTATGTATTTTACTTGCTCGTATTGTAAACTACATTAATGTTAGAATGGATGTTCTACTCTTCTTATTTGTATAACTTTAAAATTAATCACTACTTTTGTGTAAGCTAGACTACAACGTGTAATTAGTACTTTGATCACGAATTCTTCGTAAACAATAAGTTTTAATAAAAAAGATTACATAAAATTTAAAATAACTTTCAAATAAAATGTTCTGTTTATATAAAAAGAACAAAAATACCCTTTGAAATTTTCTAAAATTGAAATAAATAGATGTGTGTAATCAGTATCATCATGGAATGATAAGACCATTCAAGACTAGAATCCGCATTTGAGTAAGTTCCACAGATTGTAATCAGGTTAAACAAAATTGTTTTTATAACTGTCACAGTCCGCAGTTGTTGTCTTCATATGGTGCAGTAGTATTTTGTTATTGTTTGATGCAGGCGACAAGGTAGATTGTATGATAACCCCGTGGACGGAGTGGTCAGAATGTGACGCTGAGTGTGGTAAGGCGTGGAAAGAGAGGATACGTATGGTGAAACGAGAGCCAGAAAATGGCGGCAAAGATTGCCCAAAAAAAATGAGCAAGAAAAAAAGATGCAAAGTCCCTAAATGCCGTGAGTAATTTGTGTGACTGGCTAAAAGGCAATCCGAAAGATACGAGACATTGACCCTATGTTAGTTATATGTTGGGCCGACGTCACAGACGGTGGGCCAGCATAATATATCAACATAGCTTTAACTTCTTCTAAGTTGACATACCACGGAGGTCTAGCCCAGTGCTAGATATAGAATTGGCGGATCTCAGTGGGAGTCGAATGGTGAACCCTTCAAACATCAGTTAATCTATAGGCCTATATCGTCACCTGGTGAAAGGGGTCCTTACCCCCTAAACACAAGGCGTTGAACCAATGGTGTTTCAATGTTGGGCCAGCGTCGTAGACGGTGGACCAACATTGAAACAACATTGGTTTAACGCCTTGTGTTTAGGGGGTATCTGCCATTTTGCAAAGTGGCAGATACGACCCTTTGAGACCAAAGGGACGACATAGTCCCATAATACTGTCGTCTGTGATTTCTTTTCTATACCAATATATGTATGGAATAACGTGGGGCTTGGGGCTTGAGAATTTTTTTTTAATCCAGTACGGTAGTATTAAAGTTTTGGTAGAATGTGACTGTAGTAGTATTCCTAAATATGGATCTACACTGCAGGTATCATAGTGGTTGAAGGACGTGTCTCCTCCTCCACATATATAGCAACATAAAAATAACACTCTAATACCAAGGTGAAGATATGTGATTTGTAAAAATATACTGTTGGCATTTTGACCGATACACAACTAGAACATATTGTTTTGTGAATTCTATGCATTGGTTGGTTTGATAATTCAAAACTAGGAATGTTTAGTTTAGGTAAACAGACATAGTGACCTTTAACAGATCACTATACGAAATGTTTCTTATTTAGACACCAAATATGACTACTTCATTTTCAAGCAAACTTGTATTAAGCTGATGCTTATGATGGTGATAGTGGCAAAACTGTGGGGCAGTCAAAACTGAAAGTACCATTACTATTAAATTAAACTTGTAGGTCCTATCATTTAAATGTGATTATGACCCCATGCATTGGGGCTTTACGTTTGTAAAATATATTGCATAAGTGGGCGAAGTTTATCAATGACAAGATCACGGGAAAGGGGAGGGTTGTATTAGAATATATAACGGCAAAATCTTCAATTCTGCCTCTTTGAAAACCACAGATGACCTGCCTGTAGACTGTGCAGTGTCGGATTGGTCTAAATGGACCGTCTGCAGCGCTCCTTGTGGCCGCGGATTCAAATTCAAGAGACGTATCATCACTGTTCAGCCGCACACCAACGGACACAAGTGTCCCACTAAACTGGAGCGGCGCCGTAAATGTCCCCTACCCAGGTGTTGTGAGTATTCGGCCTAGTTTAGCCGGATGGAAACGCTGCTTCAGCCTTGTAAAAACGTAGCTGCAAATACAAGTTGATGTTACGTTTTACAATGCTTAATCCACGTTTCGTCCCGGATGAAGCATCTTTACTAGGACACTGGAGGCTTTCTGACTCTGAGCACAACAGCTTTGTAGAAAGTATTGAACTGACAGTCCCTATAGACCTACTAGTTCTCAAAGTGTGGCTATCTGACAATACAAGGCTATTCGACATACTGCTGTAATATTTCACTACAGTACTCACATATGCTTTCTTAAACTGTGGTAGTTCTTTGTCTTTAATTTGTTTTCCAGACTCCACTTTTTCATATTATACAGAGCCTACACCATATGCCTACCTTCACTATACTGTACTTTCCCGAGGGTAGGCCTATATGTAGGCCTATATACAGTGGACGATTGTTCTGTCTTTGCCATATTTTTGCTAAATGTTTGAACAATTATGGTATATAGGGGGCCTATATACATTCTTCGTGTTATCGTTTCGCAAAAAAAATGAAATTTATAATTTTAGTTTTACAATATAATTTTAAATGAATCCGTTAATTTTACCAAGTAACGTGAAACGTTAGAATATCATGCTTGTAGAACGTCGGCTTCAAGCTTCTGTCTGGGGGTAGGCAACATAAACGTGAAATCCATTAATTAATATTTAAAAAAAATTATAAACTACCATTATATTAACATGATTATCGTCTTTGTATAAATGCAGACTTCTTTCAAATTGCATAGATAGACCTATTCTTTGACGAGTGCGATAACACGGTTTTTCGTTTGCATGGTTTCTAGATATAAAAGTCTAAATTTAGTTCAATTTATTCGGTGACAATGTACAAATATACATGCAATAAACAGGTTTAGTATATGAAATGGCATATTAGTATAATATATTTATGTAATAAACAATATAAAAAAGAAAATGCAATGAACATAAAATCTCAAACAAATAAGCATGAATCTCCTGGTAGAGATGCTAAACAGGCTTCAATGGAGCCTCCAAAGGAGATCATATGGTATGTATTGTGATGACATTTATCGTATCCCTGTGCACAAACGGGCAAGCACTTATATTTGAAGATTAGTAGCTGTCAACCTTAACTCGACGAGGCCGCATTAACGTCATCGCCTAGTCACATTGAGAAAGGAGAAACAAGGAAATTTCTCTGAGAAAACCCACGCCAAGATCAGCGGGTATCGATCCCGGAACGCATACATGACTGGCGAGGCAGTCAGGCGCTCTATCAAAGCGACACATCCCCTTCTCTGACGTTTTTTATTTTTCAGCAATAACATTATAAAGCGTCAGGAATACATAATATCATTACTTAATTATTATTATTATTATCATGGTATAACTTTATGAAGAAACAACTTTTAGCAAAATATGTCCATATACCTGCCCACTTTATCCTATAATTGACGTCATATCTTCACAGCTGTGGTCGATATTGTCATATCTGTGAACAGACGACACGTTCATACCCTTGTTCATAATGGACTGAAATCGAGGAGGATTCACGTATTCATTGTTATTACCAAATATATTATGTTCTTCTTAATTGAGCGCTGAATGGTGATTGTCAATTTCGGCCAAGGAGTCATTCGCCCACTGACAAACAAACTGGTGTGATGTGTTCGCTCCCTCTCTATTTACACTCTTTGTCAATTGCTCCCCTTCAGTGTACGTTCTTCCTGGAGGCTCAGAAAATTTTGCAAGCGTCTCTTTAGATGGGTGTCGCTCAAGAATGAGGTTAATTCAGCCTGAGATCGGCTGAGTTTCACACGGCTATATCTATAAAGACTACCAGTTGACGACAGAGTTGTTTAAAGTATTAGAGAGCGTGTTAATTAAGAGTCACTGAGAATAGGGTTGCATGCACTTTTATTCGAATATAAAACATGCGATTTTCACTTGTATACACGTTTATGCGCGGAGATTTGGTATCTTGGTAGTTAATATTGTGTATTTATCAGTTTTCTGTCTATTTCACAGCTGTCAACTGTAAGCTTGGTGAGTGGGGCGAGTGGTCGTCGTGTGGCAGCACCTGTGGGGATAACAGCATACAGGAGCGTACACGACCGATCGTTCACATGGAGCGGCGTGGTGGAGAACCCTGTGGTACCCGTATAGAGAGGAGATACTGCTCTCTACCCTCATGTGATCAGGAGATGGCGGTAAGGACACAATAGAATCTGTAGAACTAAGACACAGTGGTTAACGCTTCACTTATAATTCATTGGGCCAACATAGATATTGTGTGAACGTTGAACCATCATTTTCATCAATGTTGTACAAATGCATCCGTCGTTTTAACATCAAAGCATCATTTTACATCCCTGAAAACAGCCTTAATTTTCCTACAACCACGGGTTTTAAGTGAATATTTCCATGCAACTGGCTTACCAATACATGGCAATTTTCTTCAATTCTTAAACCACATCAAATCATCTTCATCCACTACAAGTCGAGAATTGCGACAGCAATTCGCGGCTTGGAGTGGATGAAGATGACTATGGTAAATTCAGGCTTGAAAGGGTAACTCAGATCTCGTCGAACAATTCACGAGGTATCTAGGCAGTCCGGGTCGCACAATCCTGTTCTTCTCTTATGAAATGTATCTTTTTATGTGGTTTCCAGTTTCCTGCTCTACGTTATAGCCTGGACTAGGCAGAATGTATGGAGTATTAAGGAACATTAGAGTTAATGACTATTAGTAGGGCCTAGCCTATTTATAACAAGCGGTGATGGTATATCTTTCTATAAGAACAGTAGGTCTCTACAGTTTATTTAGATATAATATGTTTTAATTAAATTACATTTTTTTATCCTCTTGTTCTATTTTTTTTGGAAATATAATCATGATAATGTCATTTAATTCGATTAAATGAACTTTTTCGTACGTATGGATTTAGTCATACAGGAAAGTCAAACTGCGTGGCCAAATAAATAGTGGCGCCAGTTGTCACCGAGAAATATCTATTTGGGGAAAGGGTGTCCAGAGCAGAAACGATGGGGTGGGTCACACTAATGCGAAGCATATGCAAGAGTTTATTCTAATGTATTGCAAAAAAATATCGTTGAAATAAATGTTTTTAAATGTCTATTGCTAAAAAAAATAGTATAGAAACTACTTTGATAATTTGCCAATATTTAAACGTATGCCTGTAGGCCTATTAGCAATTGAGATATTATTTCCAGATTTATCCCTTTTATTTTTAGATCTAGACAGTTCATCAAAATGTCCTATTATTGTGTCAGTCTGGCTGTACTGGTACATATTATTGCACACTATTGTTGCTATTGCAATAAATGTATAGATAATGTACTAGAGTGGTATTTCACAGTAACACAGGGTATTCGTCACCTGGTGAAAATAACTATAAACTTGTTAATCTCGGTAACCTGTGTGGTGCACCTGGGCATACACATAATCTGGTGCTGGGTGTACTGTGGATCATCACTCTAAGTTAAAATAATTACAACATTTATCTGTGAAAAAAAAACAATAATCTCGTGTTTCCAACATCAGCGTGTAATAAAGGACTCCGAAATAATAGATTAACTCTCTGATTGACTAGACGTGTTTATCCATTTAGCTTAGCTGTCATTTTTGGACACATATGCACACAGTTTAATTAGACTTGTATCTGCTATGTATTCTTCACTCACTGTGGCTTGCATGTATGTTTGATCAGCCCATTGACTCAAGATGTCTTCTCAACGTCAGCTCAAAGTTGAGCCAACGTCACAGACGTTTTCTCAACCTTGACCCAGCGTTAGGCTAAAGTCTCCTGGGCTTCATCTGCACTGGCACTAAACACACGTGTTTTTTTCTCTTGGTGTTGTTCTAGCACTCTGAGGCCCTCCTTTCCCCTCACATACCCGTTCCCCCGTCCATCCCTGCCAGTACTACACCACCACCGCCCACTGTTAGAACCGAGCCGGACTGTAAAGTGTCCGTCCTGCCAATTGAGGCCTATCACCAGATCTCCTTGCTTGGAAGTCAGGTAAAGATGCACTGGCATGATTTCTCTCTCTGTATATAAAGCACACTTTACACCCTTCTACCATACGTGGACCTGTATTAGCCTGTGACTCTCCGTGGACCTGTGTTCCAGTAGGCTTTCAGCCAGGATCTGTACAATTGTCGTCTCCACCTCATTGTCGCCATCTTGATGTGCATCGACGTGGATCTGTATCGGTGTCCAGCATTGCATGGCTTGTTTTTCCCTTATTTGTTACATACGTTTATCACAACCATAATATATCTCTGTTTTTCTTTATATGACAAAGAGCTCATTAATTTTATTTTTCATCGTCTGTTGTAGGCTATCAATATATTAATATAGGCTATATTCGAGAATGTTGCTGGTCCAAAATTAGAATTGGGTATACATACGAATAACAGATATATTTTTTTGGCGGGCATAGACATTGCAAGAAGTAAAATATATAGTAGTTAATAGGCCTACGTAGGTCAATATTGATCTTGTAAAGTGTGTAATAAAGAGACCGATTGTGTCTTAGGATTGATTATTCACCTCTCGCGGCAGAATTCATATACAGATCTACATACATTTATTAAGCGCTCACAAAAACAGCATTTCCTGAACATATGACGTTTTCACAATCCGAAAGCGCGTAAATACAGGTTAATGGTGAAAACCAGCAAACTAAAACATAGCTGCCGGCTGCCTGGATTTCACCTTCACATTTAGATATAATATGACTTGTATCCGAAATACATAACACACATTACCAGAAATGCATAATGTATGCATTTTTGATATTATGATTTTTTCTTGTAAATGATATTATGGCTTTATGCCCTCATGACACAGGTCGTCCACAGAATGGTAGTGTACGGGATACTAGTCTAGTTCGAGCAAAAGTTAGAAAAAATGATTGTTTTATATGATGAAGTTAGGAAACTGACATTATTGTCCAGAAGTATTTAACTATAGATCTTATTTTTAGCATAAATTATTCTCAAATTGAAAACAAAGTACAGTCAGAAAAACATGTTAAAGTTAGATTTTTCACTGTTGGAACAAACCCCACGCTTGGGGTTGGTTCGAACATGGGATGGGATTTGTCTGAACATAGTTGGATGTACCAGATAACTTGTGGGGTTAATCTGAACAGTCCCACATAGACGTATTTTGAAAAATTATATATTTAGAACTAACATCATAGAAGGCAACCTAACATGTATAAAGGATTATTAACTTCAATTAGGGCACTACAGATATAGGAGTTGAAACTGTCAGGTGCAATGGCAAAATTACAGTTTGTGCGACGGCAAAAAATACTTTAATTTGCTCTACAAAATGGAAAAATGCAAATAATATATATATAATTATATATAATCGCCTCAAAGTGCTAGTTGATCTTACTAACACTCCAGCAAACACGAGATGTAATCCAATGTAGCTTCCATGTTGGACTACCGTCAACAACGCTGGCCCAACATTAAAACAACATTCCTGCAACATCTCGTGTTTGCTGGAACTGGAGATTAAACCTACTCTTATTTGAGAACTACAGACATGTTTTATTCTTTACAGTAGAAAGTTATCTTATTAATTTACACCTTGTTCATAGTGTGTAGGCCTTTTTATACTTGAAGAATACTGATATCTTTTTCTCTTTATTTTTATTTTCTTACCAAATGCCTGACAAATTACCTGGCAGTAATATGTATATTTTATTGATTTACAGTACGCTGAACAAACTCAATTCCATTAAATTTCAGTTTTAATATGACTGGCTTATGCATGTCTAATTATGTTTGTGGTTTTTAAGTTTCAGAGATTTCGAAATCTGGTATATCTCATTTAAATTTTAATTGTCATTCACAATGTATAAACACGTACTGGGTAGCAATTTAATTTAATATTCGTTTCGATCAATATCTTTATTTTTCTGTTATGTACATGATAGTAAGATTTCGTGATTGAGAGAAAACATACTTTTATATGGAACATATTTACTATTGAGCTAACGTATTTCAATATACTTTTGCTGTAAAACAAAACCACAAAAACTTAACCCCTGGAACACTGATGTCGACTAGAGTAGACATTCTGTTTTTTATTAGCACCTGTATAACCCCTGATAACCAGTATTTAGACATTAAACACATCACTAAATTAACTGTCACATTATTTGTTGCAGAAATTATCTAAAGAAGAGAGACTTCAGCTACAGTTCATGAAAAACAAAAACTTGGGCCTTGTTCCGGGACGATCTTAAAAGTTGCGATATAAGCTGAGCTGTTAAGTCACCAATGCTGGTTTAATGTTGGGCCAGCGTCTCCGACGCTGGCCCAACATTAAACCAGCATTGGTCACATGAATGTTCTGGTTAAGATGGACTTACGTATCAGCTTCACTATTGAGATCGTCTCAGAACACAGCACCTGCTGTTCGGTGCCTTGTCTTCAGCAAACAGCCTCTCATATATTTCTACAGCCAGCCGTGATGATAGATAACTAACTAGTGCATCTATAGAGCATGGTCGTGGACTCCCGTGTGATTGTATTAAGTCACTATTGTAACAATCACCCCTGGTCACCCATACTTAGTGGAAAGGCACTATTGGCCCATGTTAATTTCTATATACATTTCCTTTAATTTTATTTACCAAAAAATAAGTTTCATTTTTTTTAATGTATTATAAGAACGTCCACAAAGAAAACCTGAGATTAAAGGGTTACCTTTGCCTTTTTACAAAGTTGGAGATGTAACCCTTTAATCACAGGGTGGCGACAGTAAAACAAACAATAGTGTTATTCCCTGCAAGCACGATATATTCACCCAGTGTTGTTTTGATGTTGGGCCAGCGTCGCAGACGGTAGACCAACATTGAAAGCAACACTGGGTCAGTGTTTTGTGCCAGCTGGGTTAGGAGTGACTTGAGATCATGTCATATAGGATCAGGTGTAAGCAACCGATCATTTATAATGGTGCTGCTTCTACACTACGTGACGACATGCTTAACCGTACATTATATAGTAGTTATATTATATAAATGTACCCCTCACTTAAATTCAAAGCGGGACTATTATATACATATATAATACGGTAAGCCGAGACGTTTACACATTGTTTATTTGTCAAACAAGAAGATATAGACTAGATATATCACTCGCTACAATCAAACATGAACCTGCAATTCCCACAGTGAGAAGAGCATGCGCATATTACTATATTATAGGCCTATATCGCTATATAAATGATCAATATTATATTACATGTAATTATAATTGCCCATTAATCTAGTCTTGTACTTTCAAAAGCAATATATTTGAAATCCGCTCCCAATTGTTCATGTTTTAAACACTAATAACCACTTTACATAAACAATCATCATAATGATATGGATCATTGTGCTGATAATGCTATTATGATGGGTCATTGCGCTTTTTTGCATTAGAATTATAATGAGTTATATTTCAATATAGTTCTAGCGCAAGAAAATGGTCACGCAAAAGCCTTTATAAATGAACTGTTGTTATTTAATATGTATTGTGTATCATTGTGCATACAGCATTTTGAAGCCAAACGTATTGTATATGAATGTTTTGTGTAGACATGATAAGCAGGGTTTTTATGTGCTCTATCTGATAGAAGGACTAACAATGAAACTGCCAGGTCGGATGGAGGCCCACAAGCACTCCGTGCCGAAGTTTACTTTTCTTGAAATATTGGAAGCATTTAAAAAACCTTGGTACATACAATGTTATTCACCAATGCACCAGTATAGTTTTTGAAAGTTTTCTTTTAATAGTCAGGCTGGAATATGTGCTTTGTCGGGAAACAAGTCAAGACACATCAAACACGATAAAGTTAGGCCGGTGTTGGTTTAATACGGACCACAGACTGCAACGTTGTCCCAACATTAAATCAACACCTGTTAATAACAGACATGGCTGGTTTCGTAATGCCTTCTGTGATGAGGTAAATAGTTTATTTTTGTCTGTTTTAGCGCTCGAATTATGGGCCTACCTGCGGCGATACGCATTGGAAAAATAACATTTTTCTCTTTTTAGCCGAGCGCCCTTATTTCACAAGTCTAATTCGATTTCCTATAGCTCGTGGTTTATCACAAGAAAACGCCTTTTTAAATTATTTTTTGAAGTCCTTTATTACATTTGTACTATTTCTGATCTAAACCAGACAAAGATAAAGTATTGGCCTAATGTGCAGCTAAAATAATCCCGTCAAGTGATCCAAACGAGAGGCTTCTGCTTGTCCCAATATTATATATTATAAGGAGACCAAGCTCGAATCACACCAGTAACGAAATTTGTCTAAAATCAACAATTCTGGTGAATCTGTTACTTTATGTGCTTGTAGTTATGGTTCCAGTTCAACTAATCAAATTGGTTAATCTGAAGTTGCAAGTTATTAACGATGTATAAAAAACGTCAGTTTGATTGTACATGTGTTTGTCTTATAATGCATAAGGTTGTCGAACTTCCCCGCTAGCAAGCAGGATCAATCAAACTATATCTGATAGTCTTGTTAGAATGACGGGACTGTCCTTCGCTATGTGTGTGATGGAATAAATGATTATTTTTCTAATCGACCATTTTTAGATTACCTGATCAAATAAATACGACATTCACGCTTGAATAAGAAAATAAAAGTCTGTAACGTCAAACCAACAAACAAAATAACCGTCAGGACAGAGCTGCCTGTGTCGTTGAAATGAAAGTTGAGATAATGGAGATGTTTTATACTTTTTAGTTGCAAATTGAACATTTATATTACCAATGAAAGTTTTTAGTTGTTGTTATACAATATACGTTTTCCTTTTATCCTGGAAACTGATTTGGTGGTCGTAATCAAAATATAAACGATGCTGTTCTTAATAAATCACATTTATTCTCACATAATATTATTATACAATGAAGTATATACATACCATTACAGCTTTATATCTACCAATAATATGTATCGATATATATATATTGATACATCCACTATATACACAAATAATAGCTAATATTTACAATGTATACCTTCGTTTACTGGAATGGTTATTTTTATTTATGCTAGATTCTAAATCGTGAAATCCATGTATAAATTCAGACGAAAAAGCATGAATGAACTGTTATGCAAGTATTTATGGAAATAAAGTTTTTTCATGATGCAGCCTTCGGACTTTCTTTTACATACAAGTTGTAAAATATTTGCAAATCAATCTATATACAGTACTGTTGTGGTGACAGTTATTGCACATTTACACCTACCTTTAATCAATTGTAGGTCTACAATACTTACTGATTATAACAGATTGGAAAAATAGTCTGTTTCATTAATATTTTGGAGCGAGGATCAGCATGGTTTCAATATTTCCTGACAACCAATATCCCTCATAACACAAATATTTTTTTGCAAAAAATAATAGCGCCAAAGTTTACACAACTTCTGGAATAAAACGTATACTACGCTTCTTTATAAGTGCTAACCATGCATTTATCAGTATCTATATATAATAAATATATTACGGTAAGGTACCACTTCCAATAGCATTTTCCGAGATAAATTCCGTAAAATTTCCTGGGATACGTTTTTGTCGTGGTAACAATCTACAGCCTTATAAATTAATCACTTAGCACTACTGTAAGTGGTAAGTGTTCCCTCATCGTTTTGAGCCAAGCTGAGCTTTCATAGTTTGTATTCTTTCTATTAGTTGACGATTAGAAGAGGGGACTTTAGACTGCACCAGGTTGAGGTCTTGCTCACTTCTCTGTTGGACCGCTATCTCTGCCGCCTGCTCCAACAGACTGAAAACACAATAGAAAACACGCAACCTTCAGCCTCAAAATAATCAGTATTAGAAATTTTAAACAAATATTTGCTTAAGATTATGAGCAGGGCGAAAAGTTTTGTAGCCTATATGCGTACTTGAAATCGATTGACATGAGCAGGAGATGTGACAAGGCAGGAAGTAGACCATAATGCCATAATATATGTTATTCTATCTATTCCTGAGTTATCACAGCCTGGCCACCACACATGTCGTCATCTAAGAATTAAAGAGTTGTATCTGCCACTTTAACAAGTGGCAGATACAACTCTTTAATACTTAGGTGACGATATGGCTCTTGTCGTCATCATCAAGATGGAGATAAAATCATGTCGATCAAGTGTTTTCCCCTAACATGATATTTTGTCATGTTAACAATATCACTTCTAAGTAATTGAATATTACAAATATCCGATTTAGCAGGTTACTGGTTAATCACAAATTTGCAATATTTTATATTACTTTCCGTACTGTATTTTTTTGCATTTCTGCGCAAATACAATTAATCAATAGTTCAGTTACCAAAGAAAATAGGCGCTAAAATTTAACGAAACAGTTTGTAACTTTATTTTCTGCTCAGTTATATTATAAAGAATCGTATGAATTAACTGTTTCTTTTGTTTCCACATCTATATAAACACATTCATTCTAAGTGACATAATGACACAACTTACCCCACTTTGACGTGACACTTGACTCTATTCTCGGGAGCAACTCTTCCCAGGTATTTCTGTGCTTCGTGCTTGTAATTATACTTCATGCAAACCTCAACGAAGGGCTGTTGTTAGAGAAATAAATGACTGTTGGATTAGGTGTGTTGACCCTCTATGTGGGGTAATACTACGTGAAAGTTAAATCGGTTATGAATATTAATAATTATTAATTGTCAAAGAATTAGACTGACTATTTTAATTCGTTCATGTGACAAAGAGTTTGGTCTGAGGGATGATTTGTAACATGACGTTTATGACATCGGATATATGTTAACCATTTGACCGCCAAATTATTCAATTGGAATGTTCACCCACTAGAAGTTGTGTCTCGCTGACGCGATCCACAACTTCAAGTGAGTGAAAATCATTCAGATTTGACAAAATGGAGGTCAACTCTTTTCAAATCGTGCTGATTGATGTCACATTATGGCTTTACCATGTTTAAAAGGCGGTACTGAATGTGGTAATAATTAAGTGAAAACAGGGATATATTCGGCACCGGCGGTTAAAGGGTTAAACCCTTTAGATTTACACAAATATGTGGTGGTGAAATTTGGATTGTCACCATCACCTGTTTAATGAACATACAACTATAAACTGCCATAATAAATCAGTAATATTCTATTTCAGAATGAATAGGAATATCAGGCCTAATCTATCTTGTTTTTATTATTATGATATTTAAAAAATTGTAATAATCATCGTTCTCACCTCATAACCAATAGGGGACTTTTTACTTTTTGAAAATTTGTCTAATTCCACCCAGTCAGACATCTCTGCCAAAGCCTCAATCTTCAGCCACCAAAATCTGAAGAAGCAAACGCAAGCAAATATAATTATATTTATTAGTTACACACATTTTAACCTACGACTGAATTTGTCCTGCCAATTGGATTCATGACGATCACTTTGCTACAAATTACCTGGATTGGTCAATGTGAAAACTTGATAAAACCCAAGAAGCAATGTATCCCACAAACTATGTAAGGAGCGTTTGCTTCTATTTTTTCTTTAGTGCTGTATTACTTCTTGTAGTTCTCGACATTTTTAATCCGTTTACCACAGATCAATGAAAAAACTTTTTCAATTAAACCTATTATAAATTACAATTAATTTATTGCACCGGCACATTTGATCCACTTAAGTCCATATTTACCTTCTATCTGGTATTTTGAAGTCCTTACGTAGTTGTTCAGCCAGTTTCTGGTGGTTCTCAGTCAGTAGTCGGTGGACTGTGGCCTGTAGAGACAGGTCTATGTAAGCTCTGTTCAGCTCCTCTTCTAAACGCCTCTGGTATTTCAGTAGCTTGATCTGCTCTTCTGTTTGCTGATCAAATACACATGTAGTATACTTAATGATTTTTACCTCGCACAAAATTAATGTCAATTTTCAAAAGTGAATTCACCCAGCAGACACCAGCCGTTCAACCAATGCTGTTTTAATGTTGGGACAACGGCGAAGACGGTGGGCCAACATTAAAACAGCATTGGTTCAACGTCTCGTGTCTGCTGGGCAGTGTACGTTTTATGTTCAAAGCAAGGTTGGCGATTTTAACTCACTTAAATTATGTCTATTCTCTGTATCTAAGTAATTAATCTTTAACTAACTATACTAGGATCATTGGTAAGTCAAAATGTTTGATGTAAGGCCTCTGAGTGTTTAGTTGAAGATCTGTGATATGACACATGATTCAATTCGCCCTAACTATGTGCATAGAAAACTCTGAACTGCTCTATTATGTAAGAAAGACGGGAAATAAAACATTAAAAAGACAAGTTTATCGAGAGAAACTCTCTGTTGACCACAGTATGGATATCGACACTTTAAAAACAGTATAAAAAGTAAACTTGCAAATAAATATTTATGACAAATTTATTGACGTTAACAATTTAAATTCGGTTACCACGGAGAGACAACTGTTTCAAATATGCACCGCCTCCCTGACCAACGTTGACCCAATGGTGATTCAATGTTGGGCCAACGTCGCAGATTATGCACAAGATTGAAACAACATTGGGCTAACGCCTCGTAACCTCTGTGGATGTGGAGAGAGACAACAAGATGAAACGCACATGTAGATCCACATTTATTTTTACCATAGTATATATCCAGTTACCTTACTAGCCCATTCGTTTTTAGCTTTGCCATAGGCGTCTTGAGCTGCCTGTAGATTGCTGAGACGAGCCTCGATTCTCTATGGAAAGAATAAGGTTAGTGAGAATATGCAAAAGAAAACAGCACCATGTGTCACAAAGGCGAATAGATTAGATTGTACTTAACATAAATAATGCCAAATTGAACAAACAAACTAACATGTAATTTGCAAGGGTAGTGTATTAACGTTACCTGTTATTAATGTCACTGGTGCAAAATCTGGAATATATCATAATGAATAGTACCAGGAATGCATATGATACATGCATTTCTGATAGCATGTCACATATGTCACATATTTTTACAATTGTAAGGAAATTAAAAAAAGTTGTTCGAAAACGAACACGAAAGCAGCCCTCCGTTATCGCTCGACCACTATTTTAAATTGTTTGCTCAAATTGAAAAAAAGAAAAAAAAAAAAAAAAATTGCCGACGCATGAGTTAGCCTTTTGTTTAATATTCATGGTCCAGTCATTTTGCATTTCTTGAGTTAAGTAAATATTACAAAATTCAAAATGGCCGCTTGTTTGATCCCAAAAGTTATTCAGGTCATTGGCTGACATAGCTGAACATATTTGCCAAATTAAAAGAAGATCTGATGGCAACTTTTTCCTGAAATGCGCTAACAAGCATTTCTTCGTTAGTGGCCATAGTAATTAAAGGGTTGATGATATGGGGATCAAAATGTCACCAAAACAATTCCCCAGTGGTATGTGATGGCTATGTGAAGTATGTGGAAGCAGAAGTTGATAGATTAGTAGCTATCTTGAAAACAAATAACTGCGGCAGCGGCGGGCCATGTGGAATACAGTAAGCAGCCCGCATCGGCGAGGGCTGCTTAATAAATCGAAAGTAAACAGTGCTGGTTTATATCTGACCATTTGATTACAATTACTTTTTCCAATCTTGTTAACTTATTATTGTGTACCTCTTCGTCATAGCTGTCGGCCACCCTGCAGTTGGCCTCTTCTAAGTGGTTATCTTCCTGATAGTACATGTCACGAAGCATGCTGCGATTTTGCTCACGGCAAAGCTACAACAAAAATATACATTAAGAAAATCCTCCATTTTAACCAAAATAGATGTTATAAAATTCGAATATGAATCAGATAGTGGAGGGCCACCTGCAGGTGAGTATAGCACAACCTGGTCACAATATCACTGGTGGCTTAAGAGGTGGGAGAGACTGTGGCAACTCGCTATTCCATTCTTATATCACCTTACTAGGAACAATTCACTAGGAGCATTGTACAAACGTAGCATTGTACAAAGGTCTCTGCTGCACATGTAAGTATATACCGAAGTATAACGGAAGCTGAATTAGGGAGTGTGTATTGTACACAATATATACTTTTCAACCCTGCGCTAAGCACGACGGTAGCCGTGCTTAATCCATTATATTATCAGATTAAATCACTGTTATTGAAAATAAAAGTGCTTCAACATCAAGATTTGCAAATGTTTGTTCTCAAATTAAACATATACGAGTAATTTGCACCCACTTGAAAATGTGGGTCGCGGTAGCGAGACACAACTTAAAGTGAGTGAAAATTTCAATAAGATAAGGAAGAGGGTTAAATATGAAGTAGCAAACATCTCATTCTCAGGCGGAATACAATCTAAAAAGACAATGCAGAACCTTACATATAAGAAATGATTGCGGTCATTTTTTAATGTGAATAAAGTGTTATATCTAGATTCCTTCATATTGGAGCATTCACCTGTAAATATAGAGACTGTGCTGTGGGCATATTACGTATCTCCATCAAGAAATCACCAAGTGTTAAAATCTCCTTCAACCTCAATACCACAGTGTAAACTGTAAAATAACGACATTGTTATCAGCGAGTTTCCATTACATTCATTATGTTCAAAACTGAATACGTCAAAGTCAACACCTGACTAATTGACAGCATCATTACCCAACCGCGTGTCATAGTAAGCTTATCACATCTCTCAGTCCTGTGTTATTATATTAAACAGATAAGACTTCAAAGCAAACACAAAACATTTGTATAACATTTGTACAATGTTGGACCAGCGTCAAGGACGTTGGGCCGACGTTGTACAAATGTTATACTAATGTTTTGTGTTTGCTGGGTTATGAGCCCTAAACACAATACACGAAAATGCTTCTATTTAAACACAACAGTCTGTTTACAAGAACTAATGTCAAATACTATTTTAACATAAACAATATAATGACAAATAGGATCAAATACAATATTTTTTTAGAATTCAAAATGAGGAGTCGATAAGTGACAAGCATAACTGACTTAGATCCGTATCTCCACTCTCAATAGCTTTAGCAAGTGCCAGGCGATCCTTCTTCATTTTCATCAACAAAGGAACTTGCTCTGCAGCTCTTGGTTCGAAGTCTAACAGCTGAAAACAAATGGCAACTTCATGGTAACTTCACAATCTCTCGTACAGGTAATACCAAAAATAAACAGATTTGGCAGGAGCATGGCGCTTGTGGTAGAGATGCTGTCTGTCACGCAGATAACTCAATAGCAGCTTGATGCTGATATGTTGTCATAGACATATCCCCAGAACGAGGCATTAATCCGATATTGAGGTAATGATGGGCCGGTGTCGCAGATGACACGCCAACATTAAACCAACAACAGGTCCAATTCTCATGCAATCGTTGTGCGGGTGACACAAATACAATAATTAAAAGTGGATTAACATCTTTGTCGATATGGATCGCTTCAAAATATTATTATGAAATATTTAAATAAAAATATACCATGACATTCTTTAAAATGTGACTAAAATCAGTCGCCCAGAAAATTATTCTAATGATCATAATCTCATGAGGGATAAATCTTCATGACGTACCCGTATAGCTAGCTCCTTCTTGCCACATTCTATAGCTCGGTTGGCGATTTCAGAGTAGGATACACCAGGGGTGTCTCCTAGCTTATCAGCTATCGCCCTGGCCACTTGTTCATCGTCAACGTTCATCTGTTGGACCTGTAAATGTCGACCAAAAATATGAAATGTCCATGCCAATTACCGACTGTTCGATACATTTTTCTTTCGTTTGTGAAATTTCTGGTAAAATATCTGTGAAAATTGAACGTGTATTTCAACGGCAATGGGTGGAAATTAAAATTGATCGATTTAGAAGAATTTTCGGAATATTTTAAAATATCACTTTTTTTTGGGTGATCGAGCAGGAGTCATTATTTATCCCATACAGGCTGTCATTCTTGTTATAATTATATAGGGAATATGTGACACATGGTCGTGAGTTTAATTTCAATCTAATACAAAAGTCACAGCTGAATTATTCGTATTGTTTTGGCATTAGAATATGATTTTCATAATTTTTTTCCACAATCTTCTCCATTAGAATATGTCACCTTATAACAAGCCCAGTGAGCCAGGATGCGGCTAGCACCCTCTCCTTCTGGAATCTTCAGGTACTGACAAATTCTGATGGCCAAACAATACTGTCGTCGTAGTACAAGTCTGTCTATTAGTACCTGAGAGGTCAAAAGTTCTAGTCTGTAATAAAAAATAACAAAATATTAGTAACGCGCTTCAGTTACTGCAATGTCCCCAGGTATTGTACTCTATAGCAATATAAATAACAAGCGATGACGGATGATTTTGTCCTGTCTGAGAGTACAATTCTTGGGCCCTGCATTAGGCCTACTCCTTAACGTTTTTCATCTATTTGAAACTGGCATTTGTTATTGTTATTCTAGAGCAAATAAATGTGTATTGAATGAAAAGTACACAAGTTGAAAAAACAAGCGTTATTGCGTACTCGCTGTGAATACGTGAGTGGCACACCAATAGAGAGAATTGTCTCACAGCATTCGAGTGTGTATTGTCTACTTACTGTGAATACGTAAGTTGCACACTAATTGAGTATTCTCTCACAGCATTAGCATGTTTATTATATACTTATCGAGAATATGTAAGTGGCACACCAATAGAGTATTATCTCGCAGCATTAGAGAGGGTGTTATAACAAGAATACGTAACTGTGAGTATTATAATATGTAAACTATACTTACCGTGAATACGTTAATGGCACACCAATAGAGTATTCCCTCACAGCATTAGAGTACCGGTATGTATTATATACTTACCGTGAATACGTTAGTGGCACACCAATAGAGTATTCCTTTACAGCATTAGAATGTGTATAATATACTTACCGTGAATACGTTAAGTGGCACACCAATAGAGTATTCCCTCACAGCATTAGAATGTGTATAATATACTTACCGTGAATACGTTAAGTGGCACACCAATAAAGTATTCCCTCACAGCATTAGAATGTATATTCTATACGTACTGTGAATACGTAAGTGGCACACCAATAGAGTATTCCCTCACAGCATTTGAGTATGTATTATAATATACTTACCGTGAATACGTTAAGTGGCACACCAATAGAGTATTCCCTCACAGCATTAGAATGTATATTATATACTTACCGTGAATACGTTAAGTGGCACACCAATAGAGTATTCCCTCACGGCATTAGAATGTATATTCTATACTTACTGTGAATACGTAAGTGGCACACCAATATAGTATTCCCTCACAGCATTAGAATGTATATTCTATACTTACTGTGAATACGTAAGTGGCACACCACTAGAGTATTCCCACACAGCATTAGAATGTATATTATATACTTACTGTGAATACGTAAGTGGCACACCAATAGAGTATTCCCTCACAGCATTTAACACACGTAATGTCTGACACATGTCCACGAAAGACTCAGGTTTGTAGTCTGTCAGGAAACATTTTCCAAACGACGCAGCCTGAAATTACAACGTATATTCAAACATCAAATGATGTAGGAAATAGTATCTAAAGTTTCAGAATGATATCCAGGCTTCGCTGAGTGACACACCGGTTTGTGTTTGCTTGAAAATTCTCATCAAAATGGAATGTCATCATACAGTAAAAGCCCATCATGCATTACAACAGTACACTGTAATGGTTATTGTATATCTAATGTAAGGTTGGCCAAGACACGTCAAAATATTCAGCACACATTTTTTTTTCTTATTTTCCCGAATTCTGAACAATACACAGCGTAGGCTTAATAATTCCAAGATATCATCTCATCGAACCATAGGTTTTACCAACCAAATAATTAGTTCAGAGTGAAAACTACCATGTACTTTCAATCCACTGTTACGGCTAGGTGCGACTGTTTTCGGCGTAAAAACTCTAAAAAAAGTTTCATCAAGATCATTTCAATTAGGTATTGCCTAGTCCAAGGTGGGAACTCTTCGAGCTATCGCGCAGCAGAGTGGATCAGCCTGATCTAGGTATTGCCTACCTGAAAAGAAAATAAGCCCAATTTTTTTTCATTTATGCCCCCAACCACCACAGATTTTTTCTAAATTTCATTTTGTTTTTAATGAATTCGGCACAATAGTTACTCAGATCGTGAGAAATACCAGACAACTAGCACTTTAAATTTGAATACAATCCCACCAATGTCATAGACTGTGGCCAGCGTGGAGGAAATCTTGGCCATAGTTTCCGACAGGTCCAATGTACAGTAGCTTCGCCGTCAGTGATATTTTAATATGCAGTTGGTAGTATGGCTCGGCGTCACAAAAATATGTGTTAGAATTTGCGGTGGCTTCTGTAGTTTCTGTGGCGGCGGCGGAAAAATGGCAAACACCCAAGCATTCAGGTAGTTGGGGGTGCTTAAATATGATCCATTAAAAAAGAAATCCAATTACAGCGTAGACGCCGAGACCACGACTATGTTTGTTTAATGTTGGTCCAACGTCGAAGAAGGTGATCCGATATTAAATAAATATTAAACAACTAAGGTTAACGTTTTGTGTTTACTGGATTTGTCGTGCAAAACCTAACAGCAGTAAAAGGAGTTATTTTCCTCCGCATGGCAATACTGGTAAATTGTGTCCGTTAGTCTCACATGAAAACGGACAATGCCAATATACTCGCAGACCCCGGAAAGCCTTCAAGGGAATTCTGAAAAAAAATTAAGCCCCCCAAAAAAATTAGTTGCCAGGTTGCGGTAATTTTGATTATCGGTGAAAAGTTGAAAATCTAATCAGGTCATCTCCAGACTCATGGATTACTTCACATAAAAAATTGGAGAGATCCAATAATTGTTTTTAAAGTAATCGCGTTAACAAGGAATTTTTAAATGAAAAAATCAAGATAGTCGCCATAGTCTCCTTTTCGGTCGCACACAAAAACAGACAATGCCAATAGACTCGCAGACCCCGAGAACCTATATATACCAGGTTTCAAGGAAATTCTGAAATAAATTAAGTTGAAAAAATAGTCGCCAGGTGGCGGCCATTTTGATTATCCGTGGAAAGCTGAAGATCTATAAATCAGGTCATCTCCATACTCATGGGTGACTTTGCATAAAAAATTGGAGATCCAATAATTATTTTTCACGTTATCGCGTTAACAAAATATTTTTTAAATCTTTGACCTTTGACCTTGACTGTGCCGAGTTGAATGTTTTTATAAACTATGAATTCAATCTGTTGCGCCATGTTGGTGTAGTAACCAAAAGGCTGCGTGTGGCGGGCGGCGGCGGCGAACGAAGGGGACAACAATATCCCTTCGGGCCCAACAGGCCGAGGGGTAAAAAGCTGTTCCAGATCACGGTATAATGACATTTGTTATTTCGCGGCCAGCCAGTAAAATGGAAAAATAACCACACGAGCGTGGTTCAGTGTAAAGTTAAATAAGGGACGGGTGTGACTGCCTTGGCAGGTTTAAATAAAAAATATTATCTCTCCCAAACAAGATATCGCTCTTCTGGCAAATATAATCATATGAAACTAGCGCCCAACTGTGACAAAGTATAAAAATAGATCGTGACTGTGTTGAGTCCAAGCTCGAACCACCGACTCTCGAGATTGCTACCAGTATGGCCCGAGTAATAATCACTAAAGGCACACACATGGCTCGGAAGTTAGTGAAAAGTTGTTCACTAGTAACATTGCGAAAACACGCTTGAGTATTGCAGATAAAAATGTTTAAAAACGATACAAAAATAATTCTAGCTAAGAGAAAAGTTACATTCAAATAGGGATATCAAAGTGAAGGATCCAATTAGAAAATGTGAGCAAGACGGTGAGAATTCGTTACTGCAGACAATTATAGGATTTTTTCAAATGACGACATATGAACAATAAAAACAATACACAGCAAATCCATTGAACATTTTTATTCAACGACGACGTATGAACAATAAAAACAAAACACATGTAATCTGCACTGCAGATAAAAGTAAATAAATAAAAATGGCCGTGTAATAATACTGTACAGGTATACCATGTAAAAGTAGTGAGAGACGGAACCTCTTGGAAACAATAGCATTCATCATTTTGGGGCTAAGTGGTCGTAATGCCAGTAACACAAACGACCACTTAGTTCCAGAGTGATTGCCGCAGTGTTTAAATAGTCTTGTTATCACATTGTGGGGGTAAAGTCACATCAGTAAAAGTACATTCTGAAGTACTTGGAAAGCATCTTGTGTAAGCGGGTTTTTATCATCGATCATATCCTGGCTGTTTTCAGTATGCCTGCATGCTGAGACAGAGTTCCTGACATACCAGAATGTACGTTACGGTCTTTCACAATAGAGGACAAATCCTGCATTATCAAGTTATAGTTCTTGGTCTTTGCCATAGACTGATCAGCAGGTACCCCGGCAGTACCAGGTACACCCATCCCTCCACCACCACCGATCAGCTGTTGGCAGATGGACGTGAGCTGCTGGTGAGCTCGCACTTTCTGCCGTTTCGGCTTCGTGTTCAGCGTGCGGTTACGTTTGTTGGCGAACCACGCTTTTACTTGAGACAGGGAGATATTACCAGTGTCTGCCATCTGCTGCTTCTCCTCGTCTGAAGGATAAGGGTTCTCCTGGTGCTGCTGGTACCACTCGGTCATCACAGCCACGGCATTATTGTTCAGCAGGCGTGACTTATTCTTCTTGACACCCCCGCTGGGCAAGGCGAGCTCGGTGGGTAACAGACATTTGAGCAGCTGCAAACTTTTACTCACGCGTACCACTAGATGTCTCTGTTGTCTTTCATAATATGTATGGACACATACCAGTTCATGCTGCAGCTGCTGCTCTGATAGATTAGCACTGTGGAGTGTGGAGATGGCATCTGTACGCTGTGTGACCAGGGCGGCATTTTGTGTGTTGTAGAAGCTCTCTAGCTGAGAGACTCGCTGATTACCAAGAGGGGCCAGCTGGCGGAACTCAGCCTGTAACGTGGCGTCTTCCACCACCAGGTCCACAGTGTTCTCCTTGTCATAACACGGCTTCTGCAGTTTGGCGTCCACTTCTGACACAGGCGGTGTCTGTACCAAGGTGTACGGTACTGCCGTGGTGCTGCACTCTGCCATCAGAGTGGCCTGAAGCTCTCCAAACATAGGGTGTTGTGTCAGCTGATCTATGTTCCCCGTGAACAGCATGGCGGGCGGAGGGCAGCATTCAATCACGCTGGACATCTCACTGTCTGGATCGGCCACTCCAGAAACACTCAAAATCGTTCTGCTTCAATACCAATACAGGAACCGTCTCTGCAATATCCGAGGAGATCAGCACAAAATCAGGATGGATATGAGAGAAGTTCAACAGGATCCGCTAACGGTGTTCAATAACTGATCCTTTTCGCCGGAGAGTTCTGACCTGCACAACTCACAGTAACTGTCACGATGCACACGTGTGGAGTTCACCTGGATAAATGAGCTGAGCAGTGAATATTCCTCTGCTAGATCACTCAGTCACCCTCAGCAGAGCCGTACCCGACGTAAAATGGTCAATACAGAACGACAGGCTGCTTTTCAACCAGCGATTATGGAACAGTACCCCACCCTCTTTTCTAATTTGCTTGACAATATGGCTGTTGGCACGGCATTGGCAACTGCTGGCCATATAGTACTTGCGGACAATAGACCCATTCTCCTAGAGGTTGATCAATGATGGGCCAACGTCGTGGACGTTGGCCCATCATTGATCCACCGTTAGGTGAAGTGACACGCACAACTACAGAACATACAGAGCTGATCCTGGTCTCGTTAAGTTAATTATGCGGTGATATTCGCCAGGCTTACACAAACGCGTTACAGTAAACCGATTAGTGACTGGGCCGCGGGCGCCATATTTAGAACTGTGAAACCAATGACGCGTGACTTATGTACTTCACCAAGGTGGCGAGAAGGGAGGGGTGTGAAAAGTGAAACACGGCGATACAACATGACACAGCTGTGTAACAATACAATGGACCTTGCGGTCAGTGACATCTGACCATCGCAGTGCTATAGGCATGCATATATGTCAAAATGTCATGATATTTGTTTTAAATAG
This sequence comes from Flabesymbios commensalis, assembly GCA_964017125.1. Taxonomy (NCBI): domain Eukaryota; kingdom Metazoa; phylum Annelida; class Polychaeta; order Terebellida; family Flabelligeridae; genus Flabesymbios; species Flabesymbios commensalis. Next base: position 34,451,899 of record OZ024907.1, on the reverse strand, counting down.
TGGGGCTAAATGTATGATCAGTAACAATAATATTCGATCGTGATTGCGATTCCGGGTTTAAGTGAATGATAATTTCATGTCAACTACAAGAAAGTCAATGTCTTGTATTTGGATTCATGAGCATAACGTAAAATAACACACGACATTGTTATGCCTGACTGATCTGATAAGTCTTAAGAATTACGATGTTTCCACCAAAACATATTTCTTTTATCCTTGTTCTCTCGGTTTATTTGACACATTTATTTCCACATATATTGGTTGGTGGTGCCAAATTATTATGTCAAATATGTAAACGGCCAATAAAAAACCTTTCCTGATTAAAAACAACTACACATGATAAGCATTATTTCTAAATAAGCAGTTCCAATTTGTTTATTCTATCAAACAAAATCGCATCTGGTGGATATAACATTGACATATTGTTATTTCAAAGCACAACTCGGACTAGGTGTAGTACGCAGTAACTAATAAAACACGTGCCAATGAATCTCGTGCTGGATTAAAGGGTGTCCAACGTCGACGACAATGGCCCAACATTAAACATCATAGGGTTAATGACTCAGATACCGGCAAACAAGACGGATTGACCCAATGTTAATTTATTGTTGACCCACCGTCTACGACGGTGGCCCAACATTAAAACAACGTAGTGTCAAAGCCTTACAAGTATTTGTTGAATTACAGTTACATTCAATAAAACGGAAACAATTGAGCAGATTGAGTGAAAAAAGCCAGCAAACATTGACCCAATGTTGTTCTACTGTTGGCCCGCCGTCTTCCACGTCGGCCTAACATTAAAACAATATTTGGTCAATGCCTCTTGTTAGCTGATAGGTGATACCATGTGTCACCACGTGGCGACAGATCCGATCTGACCATTGTACGCACAAATCCTCTGTCAGACCGATTTATAATATTAGCCACCATTTATAGTGTACGTGCATATTAATACAGCTTACATACTTTAGTTGCTGACAGAATATTAAGTAGCTATGCCACAATTAACAGTTATAACTCTAAAGCTTTCGGTATGTTTCATTGACCTAAAATTGAAAACAAGAAAAATGTGTGGTCAAAGTTGTGTAACTAAAGCGATTAAAACATAGTTCATAATACAAATTCATTCCGTGACTTATTATTTGTATTAGGCCTATTGCTAAATTATAAATAGTTACTTAATTGAAACTTGAAATATTCATGCAACGCAACGTTGCAATATATGTAGCCGACACAATTTATCAATGTTTTCACAAAATGCGCGATTTAAATAAAATAGTCAGGGATAATGATAATTTCTGATTTAAAGGGTCACCCTTTGAATGCTAAGTTACATAAGGACTACATATTGATTTGATAACACATCATAACATTTAATCCTGACGTTTCCTCTCCTGGCTCGGCCACGCTATCAATGAAGCAGACGACACAATCCATTCATCAGCACATCTGACACCAGGGGCCAAAACAACGATGGATCAATGCTGGGCCAATGACGGAGGCGTTGACCCAGTACCGATCCATCGTTGTGCCAGTGCTATTTATTCAGTGATTGTTACGGTGACACAGCTGCTCCAAGACATTATATTATCTGAGCTGATGGGTATTACTCGCTCATCGATACTAGGCCTACTCATATTCAGAGTTGACAGATAGGTATGCCTCATATTTAGATAAAATTAGATTCCTTGATTATAGATTGTATACAAAAGATAAAATAATGTCATTACATATTGATCTCCACTAATGGAGCCAATATATTACTTATTTTAGATTTACATGAAACCGCGAGTTATTTTAGCAAGCGACGATTCGTATCAATCAAAAGTGCTTCACCCTGAAATTTGGCTGTAAAATAAGACATCTACGAAAACATTTAAAGTGTCCAGATGTGAAAAAGCGCCTGATGTATATTTACTATTCGACCACAAATTTATGCCATTGAGTTGTAAATTTTACATAGTTCAGTACATTTCAAATTAATATGTTTACAATTATCTGGATGGCAGAGAATTTGATATGAAAGTAATGAGAGTGATCGGGTAAATGACCTTGTTGTGACACGTGTATAGGTAATCTTGTTAGTCTAGCAAACCCTTGAGCCACTATGGTATGGTCGTATATAGTTATACATGGTTTAAAATTACTAGTAACATATTTTCTTGATATGAAACATAATGCTGCACATATTTTTAAAATATTATTGATTATTTAAACATGTAGTTTATAAAAAAAGAAACAGTTTTCTTCCCATGTAAAACTGTGAGTGTGTCGGAAATTTCAGCTTCAAAGAGATAGAAAATAGTAAATACCAATGTGGGATTTAAAGGGTTGATAGACTTATACAATCCAATTACACCAAGTGCTTGAAACAAGCATTACAAATTCTACATGGAAACAAAGCCAGTTAGTGAAATCCTATCAATGAAAGCCGTATAACAGACGATTAATTCTAAGTCATGGTCAACCAAAGGCCTTGTTAGAAAGCGCTGATGAAAATACCTTTTATTCTATTGGCGATTATTTTGTAAAGAAAATATTTTGATAAAAGGGATAAAAAATCAAAGAGAACACATATCCGCTACAAGTATATTATACCAGGCTGGCAGGCATGTACAATTCCTGGCGACCAGTTGTTAAATTGATAACATGTCCAAACAATTGTCCATGTCAATACTATTCCTAAAACTAAAGCTTTCTAGACCGCGCTCGCGTATGAACTCGTAAACCAGCACATCTCCAGTGTCGCACTTCCTCCGGGACATCACAAACAATCGAGTTTTTGCCCACGTGTTGTCAAATCCCTAGGCCAAAATATCGTAGAAGTCGGCCAAAAATAAAAAAAACAAAGCCAGGTAAAGTCACGAGCTGAGATCTCTTTCAGTCGTCGTGTCAGCGAACATGAGACGCAGATCCGAAGCCGATATGATGCCGGGCCAGCTAAGTAGATGGTGAGCCAACATCAAACCAGCGGCGGGCCAGCGTCTCATGTCCGCAATGTATTAGTACTCAACAATTACGGAAACATAGGCCTACTAGCAATTTGGTATTGAACATATTGGGTCGTACTCATTAACCATTGTCCACCAAGTTATCTTACTTAAGCCTTACAACGCTGGATTATTTTTGTAAAATTATAGAGACCAAAGGGTTTATTTCAATTTGAGATCATCATAAATGTTTTTGTTAGATCTTTCTGATTCATTTAAATACATATGTTACGGGTCTACGGCCATTGTAAATATTTTTACTCTTACAGCGCGGTGATCGACTTTACTCGTCAGAATCTGACGTCTACAGACGTCAGATTCTGACGTCTAAAGTCGATCCCCTCGCTGTAAGGGTTAAATAATTACTCATGTATTTGTTTAATTCATGACATTATTTGTAACCGAACATTTGGAAATGTGGCTGTTTAAACACACATTTCATTCCCAATAACTGTGATTTAATCAGCTAATAAATAAAACAAAGTAAAAATGACTATAGTCGAGATAAGCATTTAAAGGCTTAAGGGCATGTCACACATTGGCAATCAGCGTTAACGATCGCGTAACCCAAGACAATATATAAAATACCGGGTATTATTGAAAAAGCTGGCAATTGATAGATTTTCATGATTCAGAATGATCGCCCAGCGTTCATAAGTGCATGCGTAGCTTTAGAGCAAAGCAGGTCATCCATTTGCACGTGATCAATGTGCGTATTTGTGAAGAATCGCGCCTTCTTCGATTCGACACGGACAGGCGTCGCGCACGGATATGTGCAATTGGATGACACCAAGTCCACGCACACAGATCACGTGCAACTGGATGGCCTGTCACACTTTAGAGATCAGTGTCAACGATCGCGTAACGCACGAAGAAATCAGCTGAACACTGGCGAACGCTGACCATCGCTGGACCATCGTCATGTGCGTTTCGCGATCGTTGTGGATCGCAGATGAACGCGAGAGTTTTGATCATGTTTAAAACTTTCAACGGACCCCAGTCTAAGGAACGTTGGGTGGTCGCTACTCAATCGATGCACACGCAAAGGGAGCGTTACTCGATCGTTGTACAAAAATATAAATGAATCGGGCTTTAGGCCACCTTTGTGCACATATAGGCTAAACTGGGCCAGGAGAACCTCCTGAGGATGGTGAGATGATTGAGATGACACTGTCCTCCAGACACAGGATTCGAAATTCGAGCCCTGGCGGTCTGAGGCCGAGCACGCTACCTCTCGGTCACGGAGGCTCCCCACAATACTGCCTTTCACACGTGGATGGGGAAGAAACATTTTTTGTTTCTTTCAAACCGCCGAGACCGGGAACCGAACCCCGAACTCTGGCGTGAAAGGCAGCGGTGCTAGCCACTACCCTAGGGCCCCCTGCCCCAATCGTTGTACATGCATTGCCCGCCCGTTTACAAGCGCACGGGTGTTTATAAGCACTCGCCGGAAGTGCGCCGCGGCGACCGTTTATAAACGACTGGACCCGTACCTGATAATATGAAATGTTTAAAATCTACTTCTCTGTTACCACGAGAAAATGTCCAATTCAAAATAACTTATACCAAAACACTTCTAAACTGTCTTCGTTTGAAAATTCAGTAAAAAAACATTTACTGCTAGAAATCTACTAAAACCAATGAAATACAGTAGAAATACTGCACCGACGACTGCCAGCGTGGGAGTAGCGCATGAGTAACGCATTATTAACGCACTCGACAATTGGGGAGCGACTACCAACGTGTGCTCGACGTTCCACAACCCACAATTATCTCATCATTTATCTTTAAAACCACGGCGTTTTACTTCCGTATTTCATTGGTTGTAGTAGATTTCTGGCGGTAAATTTCTTTTTTCAAAGGCAATACTATGGATTTCCAGACAAAGTTTTGTCAGACAGTTTAGTAGTGTTTTGGTAAAAGTTGTTTTGAATTGGACATTTTTTCGTGTTAAAGGCCTATATTGCATAGAAGTAGATCTGAATATCTCACATTATTATTAATCACAAACTTCTATAAATATTGATACATTTGTAGATATGTCTGTCTATCATTTCCAATAATTTATGACTGGTTTTAAGTGATTCACCAGGAAGTGTATACATATTACAGTAGACTACCGGCCAAAATTATTTGACCGTAATAGCGGTCTGACCGCATTAGTGATCGATCAATAAATGTCACATGATCTTCAGGACTGTACAGTCATTTCGGTATGAAAATAATTATATGATCCAGTTAATCAAATAAACAATAACTATACCAATTTTTTCAAAAAAAATTCCGAAATGTTGGGATTGTCGATTTTTGCTTAGTTATTATTAGAGATGTACTATAAATGATAATAACTATAGTTTAGCAAAAACTTGTTTTGGAATGAATGTCACAATTATATGGACGTTCAAAAACAGCTGATTGAGGTTTGCCGGCAAGCATATGGTACTATAACATGACAACTTTGTACTTTATTCTCAATATTAATCAAACAATCCAGAATGGCATTCAGGTCATGATCTGATAAAAAATCATTGAGGGCAGAAACAATCACCATGTAGCGAACTATGCATATGTACATGCCTGTTATGATTTATAAGCAATATTAGTAGAACGACTGGGTAACGCTACCCTTGTGTGTAGGACGATCAAGTAACGACCCCAAGCGTGTGCACCATGTGGCGATTGAGTTAGCGACCACCTAGCGTCTGCTCTTACTACATATAACACGCTGGTGTGCGCTGAAAGTTTTGAACATGTTTAAAACTCAGCGTTCATCAGCGATCAATAACAATCGCGAAACTGCTGTCCAGCACGTTATCTCTCAACCACGTAGCTATTCTTCTCACGTTGTTTTGTGCAGAAGATTGGACAGGAGTCGCAGATTGTTCTCTTGCAATTCTCCACCTGCCACAAGTTTGCTTGAAACAATATGCTGACCATCTCAGATATATGTATGGAAGGGTAGGATCATTAAATGGATGACAAAGGACACGCAGAGAACACCGATTTTAGCCTGGAGCGCCATTGCGTCCCTCATGCCCATTCATAAGCAAGACAACAAGGACATGGCGGCTCTTAACTTCACAATAACCATCTTTCAAAATGGAAATTGAAATTATATATGTTCTTAACTCGTGTTGTAATATTAATTTTGGAGAACAAAATAAACAAAATATGGTATCATCAGATAATAAGGAAATAAAGTTTTTAAAGTACCGTATGTGAAAAAAGATACAATTTACGTTTATTAAAAGGTACTTATTTAAAAACGTCTATTTACTGTTGTCTGATCATCCAGGCTTCAAAAATGTTGGACAACAATACAATGTTGGGGCAGCGTGGGAATGTGTGTCCCAGCATTAAGGGAGTTCTGGGAGTTCGCTGGGTGTGTTTCTTTCAGCTACGGCACGGTATCGCATCAGCGGTTACGGCGTTGGCACATCATCGCACCAACACAAGCCATGTTGCGTGTCACCCGAAATACAATACACATCACTGATTGATTACAAGCGAACCAAAGACGCGCATTCCACGTGCATTCAATGTCAGGTAGAGACGAAGGACCAGCACTGAAACAACACGTGCTAGCAGCACGAGTTTTCTTGGTCTGTCTTGGAAAAAAACAGGTCCGTCTCATGCCCAATACCAGTGTAAAATCAATAAATCAATCAATAAATACATTTATCGATTAAATATTACAAATCCCCACGGTCAGCGAAGGTAATTAGAAATTCTACTGCAAACATTAGTCGTCATTTAGTCAATTGTTATGCTGTAAAAGTATATACATGATATAACATATGATATCAACCTTGCATAGTTTTAAATAAATATGATAAACATTCAATCTAAAAGGTCAGATATCACAAGGAAAGAGTTTTCACAGTCATAAAGATGTCTTAAAAATATTACCTAAACCACAGAACTATATGAATAAAAATAGCACATAGAAAATGAGCTTTTGTTGAAAATCATTAGGTATTAGGTCTTTTGATCTGGTTGTTGGCGCCAGCAGAAAGAGAGATCAGAAGCATATGGCTATTTTTGTCAACTGGTAACAATCCTTCAGCGGTACACTAAAATAACGCACATTTCAGTACAAACAGGTTATAAATGTGTAAAAATATCATGTCCACACAAAATTATATTGAGTCTCCATGAGAGTGAAATTGCTACATTACGCTTTTTAGTATCAGTGGGTTGGTGATCTTTCTTGTAAATCTGATGGCCTGGAAAAGCCAACATATCTCTCATTGACGTGACTAAACAAGCATCTTTCGAACACGCTTGAAAAATGTATAAAAAGTTACTTGTTATTTTAACATGTACCTTATTTTTATAGTCATCTAATGAGGTAATTTATGTGGATATAATTATGTGACAAATGTATGTGATGGTGATGGCATGTTGATCTCAAGATCATTATTTCACATAGACCACGAATATTTCATTGACATATGAATCACGAGAAATCTCGTTGACATTGTACACACAGATGGAAGTGGTAATGACAGTTTTTCGAACTCAAGCAGGATAATCCATCAGAGGATGTTCAGAAATTTTTTTTACATCAATTAGTAAGAAAGAGCCTTGGATATGCAAAGTAGCTGATTGTTTAACTCAACCAGCATAGTCCATCAGTGTCCAGAAATTTATTCGTTAAGATTGGATAAAAATTGGTGACTGGAGAGTATTTACGTCGATTTGTAAGAAAAGCAGGGGCAGTTATTTTGGATATGCAAATTAGATGATTTTCGAGCTAAACCAGTGTATGTTATTCTATCGAAGGATCTTCAGAAAAAAATTCGGGAAGATAAATATTGGAGACTGGAGAGCGTTCACGTCGTCAAGTTGTTGAAGAATAATAATATTAATAACAACAATAGACAGCACTGAAACATCCAGTCATAAGTCATCCAGTCATAAGTCATCTAAGGGCCCGATGCCCGTGTCTGCACATTTTAAAAAATACTTCACCTTGATAAGTTTAAAGCAACTCAATCAGGCTAAAATCATCAAAAAATCTGTGATTTTATTTTGGCTTCTTAATATGACCAAATGATGTAAACATGACAAGACTAGACGCATTTACCAGTTAAGCGAGATATAGAGACAAAATTCCCATATTTCTTATTTTGGACTTGCATGACATTAGCCTGATTGAGTCCCTTTAATATAATATGTATAAAACATCATGCAACATAAAAGGTGGGATTTAAAATTGAGCATAAAAAACCTGTACCATTTACAGAGCATTAGATCTCTTGACCAGCTTTACAAACAGGCAAGTATTAACTATATAGACGTTATTACTATTTTTAATGTTGGGCCAGCGTCATAGATGGTGGACCAGCATTAAAACAACAATGGTGAAATGTAGTGTGTTTGCTGGGAGGTCATGGAGGTTAGGAATGACATTGTGAAATAATTCACATGCATGCTGTTTATATCAATTGCTTAAATGAAGATCTTGACTCAGTCTCAATACCCGGTACCTTTTCCTAATTCCCAAACCAAAATTAAATTCACTCAAAGTTAGCACATGTTTTCGTTTTTGTTAAAGCAAGGCACAAAATAAGGGCATTCGGGGCGTCCGAGACAACCCATTTTGCTGTTGAACAACCCAGTATCAATCTCAGGGTTACCGTTCGACAACCAGTCAAAAATTGATAAAGATTTACAAAATATGCAAATTGTTTCTGTGCACGACGCATTAAATTTTCAACACCTGAAATAAACAGGATATTTGCAGGGAATGACCAGCCATTGTTTTAAAGTTAATTTATTTTGAAAAATAAATATTGTTTTTTCATGTTTTTATGTCCCACAATTCGGACAAATGAAAAATCTTGCGGACAACCTGAAAATGTGACCTGGTGGTCCAGCGGAACTGCAGGCCCACAATCCTTATCTCGTGCCCTGTAAAGGATAGATTTCTAAGATTTTCAAACTTTCTCATAAAATGTGTGGAGTGACAATATGATACCGGTGATCAGTGGGACTAGTGCAGATGGGATGTTTGTATCCAGTTAAATGCTTTAAATCAAAATATTTATCACAATCCTTGCATGTTACTGTGAGGGTATATATCATCTACCTGGAACTGGTATCATGCGTGACAAATATAACTTTCAACCCTTGTACTGCTGGACCCGTATATACCGGTAAACGGCCCGGTATACAGTTTCAAGAGTTTTCAAACCAAACAAAATATCAGTGAAATTATGTGGAAGAAGCTCAACCCTTGTCCTGCTGCATTGTTTCAATTGTATTTTTCGTCATTTGAAGCTGGAATTGCTAATGCAATTTTCAGCTCCAAATGACAACAAATATTTAAATTTTTTAAAAACATAAATCTTATAACTTGAGTTATTTGACCACCTGAGCATCTACCACAAACTATATTACCCATTTCAGTGACATATTATTTGGCTTAAAATCTGCTTGAAGCCGCATATATAAGGGAGTAGCAGGACAAGGGTTAAATATTCAAATAATTCAAATTTTCATAAAGATTTTTTGTCATTTGAAGCTGGAAATTGTGGTAGCAATTCCAGCTTTATAAGAATGCAAAATAGAATCAAACAATTGAGCAGCACGAGGGTTACTTTGTAAGGGGTCAGTAATATTCTCTCACCCTGAGGAGAGCTTTCTGATTTGATGGTTCCCACTCATGCCCAGCTGCCTCTAAACACTGCTGAACTGCCTCCTCTAGCTTGTCCTTGATCATTCGGATATACTCATCAGCTCGTTGGCTACCCCTCTGCACAATAGTAAACAAATTTTCATAAAAAACATCAGAGATATTAGTGTTCCAATTAAACTCAAGTTGTTTTCATGTCCATCCATTGCTTTGAAATGGAATTGCTCACAATTAATGGACGACATAAGTTTTTTAAATGTCTGAATACTGTAGATCAGGTAATATGTGTGAGGTTTTAATTTTCACGAATTTTGTCAGCATGAAAAAAATTAAGAATTTAAGAATCTTGCAAAAATTATTATAATGATCACTACTTATTATCAAAATCGATAATTCGCAAATTCTGAACTTTGTAAAAAATTGCAAAACCACAAATTCTGGAAAATATAAACACGATACATGTATGAGTGATAATTTTAAGCTCATATACAATATAATCTTCAATAAATTCAAAGTAATGCCACATCCCTTAAAATTACAATTCATTTTGAAGTGGCAATACATGTAATTGCCAACTTCAAACGAATGAAAAATACTTTCAAAACCATGTTATAAGATACAATCAGTACTTTATTTAAGATTTGAACAGACACATTTTTATTTCAGACAAGATTTTTGTTGTTGAAATCAGTTTGCTCAGGTTAACAAGAATTAGGTTCTCGCTCCTCATAAAACCACAGAAGTCAAATTTGTCATACGCACAACAAACTGAAACTTGTGGCCGGAGGCCCTATCTAGTCAGATCATGAAGGCATTTATAATCATTAACCCTTACAGCGCTGAATTATTTTTGCATAAACCATGGAGGCCAAAGGGTTTTTTTCATTTTGAAATCATCACAAAAGTCTTAGTTAGCTCTTTCCCATTCATTTGAATACTTGTGTAATGGGTCTACGACCATAAGAATATTTTTACTCCTACAGTGTGGGGATCGACTTTAGACGTCTATTGACTATTTTTCACTATTATTTGAGAAGATTATGATGCAGTTCACCTATGACCCACAACTTCAAGTGGGTAAAAAATATGCAGTTTACCTGGAATTCCCTAGAAGCCTCATACAGCATAGCACCGGGTGACATGGATCCTATTTTAAAAATGGCTTCAACAGCATCTACAAAATAATATTTTTGCATGAAAACATTTACGGTATGGAATGCTTTTTCAAGAAAATGTAATTTTCACTTGACTAAAATGTAATTTTTATTATTCATTTAGCTGTGGAATAAGTCATAATTTACTATCAAATTGCAACATTTACAGTAGTTTACAGACACATTGCATAAATGACGTCCAACCAGATAATATAAGAAAATGAGTGATTGCTTGACTAGAATTTTTCACCTATATAGCAAAAACTGTAACAAGATACAGGGTTGCCACTCGCATCAGATTTAAAAATTCCCTGACATTTCCCTGACTTTTCCCTGACCCATTTTCGGTTTTCCCTGACCAAAAAAATATGTTAACATGTTAACATCTGTTAACAAAATATTAACATACCAGAGTACCGTTACTTGTCGCGTGTTTATAGTGGCCTCATATTATTGTAAGGTATATGCTTCACCTATGAGGATATGTATGACTCTTTTTGTAATAATGCTTTATGTACTAGTAATGCCACAACACATTTGTCAATGAAAGTAAATAATAAATGATTCTATTTAGTAGCTATCTGAACATGTATGTCATTCTGCACGTAATTTCATAACACCATAATCCCCTCGCCCCGCCCGCGAGCTAGAAATTTTTCAGGGGGCATCCATTCAATTAGATCAAGTTGACATTTTTCAGGGCATATCCCTCCCTGAAACCTGCACACATTTTGTTTTATAGTAATGGTCCAGCTATCTGGCATGGTTTATATTAAAGTTAATTATTGCTGATAGTTTTAGTCACGCCAGGATTCCGTCAGGCATCACGTTTTCTTGTGGGTGCAAAAACTCAATAACTGCTGGTCATTTTTTTGAAATTTTAACATGACATTCCTAGCAACATGTGAATGTGCAAATGATTTTTTTTTAAATGCTACCAAAATTCAAAATGGCTCCAAATTTTTTTGTGGGCGCAAAAACTAAAACTTAAAAGTCACATTCCCACGATATGGAGATGTGCAGGTGATTTTTTCAAGGTTTTGCTGAAATTCAATATGGCCGCCACGGATCAACTTCAATTTTTTTGAGGGCGCAAAAACACAAAATTAAAGTGGGAAATTATTCAAAATCCACAATCACATTCCCCAAGATATGGAGATGTGCAAGTGATTTTAATGGTTTTACTGAAATTCAAATTTGGCCGCCATGGATGAACTTCAAAGCTTTTTGTGATCGTAAAAATTAAAGTCATAAAAAATTCACATTTTACCATCACATTACCCACCATCTGGAAATGTGCAGGTGAAAATAAAAATGGCCAACACAGATCAACTTTTTTATTATTTGTGATCTCAAAAACTCTAACGCAATTTTTGGCGGGGGATGATAAAGGACTTCAGGCCTCTTGTTTTCATAGTAGGCCTGATGGTCTTATGGCTGATGGTCGGTCATTTAAGTAGGTCAAATTTCATAAACCCCTAAAGGAACATCTACACTCCCTAAGCGATGTCTGTGTGCAGGACAGATGGCCGGACATCCAACGCCATAACCCCAGCCTCAACTTATCGGGCGGGGGATAAAAAGACGCTCACTCAGATTGCCTCATAATAAATGCATACATATTGTTAATCGTTCCAGCAACAATCTAGTATATAATAGTAAATACTTGTATTGAACATCAGTTTACATTTGGCCATCATGACATTTGTTTACTTTCTTATAACCTTTGAAAATTCTGAAATTGTCACTTACATCAACTGATATGATTGAAAATTGCTTGCATCAGACAAGCTTCATTGTTTAAATATGGAAAAGTAGGGGTGCTTGAAAACACAGAAGATTGCCATAGCCATATACATGTAATAACAATCTGTGGCCTATTATACTATTATAAATCGATAGCATTTGCAGATTAACTGATGCTATTCTGAGTGGATAAATTCAATGAATTTACATAATGTTGTGTTGACATTTAGAGTACACTTATCAAGCAAAAGGATAAATTTCCCTGACCTCAATGCAATTTTCCTGAATTTCCCTGACTTTTCACAAATTTTCAAAATTCCCTGACCAATTTCAAAATTCCCTGACTTTTCCCTGACCTTGAATTTCCCTGATTTTCCCCTGACCAGTGGCAAAACTGAGATAGCTAAGTGCATGTATACGTACAAAATCAAAACTGATTCTAGCTAGCGGCTCTCAAAATATCTTGCCCTCATGGAAAACCAATCAGACCAATGATCATTATAAGAGAATCAATCAAGTGGAATGATGAACCCATCAGCATAATTGACCATGCTTAGTATATATTAAGCCAGTACTTAAAGATACTCCGCTCTACCCAGGCAAAAAATACTATGCACTGAAGGTAATGGAGAAACCTGGAAAAATTATTTATAGCTGTCATTTTTTTAAACCACTAAACTAAAAAAAAATATAGCTCAGCATAATTCAGTAAGCTGAAAGTGCCTAAAGTTGTAAAATCAGATGAATATCTTGTATAGGCCTTGAATGAGAGCTTCAACAATTCCTACAAGCGACGAAGGTGGCAACCTGGCAGGTTTTGTCAATAAAGTTATTACAAAGGTCTTATAGCCCACTTTCCTGTAAAAACGTGTACATGTATTTAATTGTTGGTAACAATAAGTCAATATCTGTGGCAGCATGCTATCCCAGTGCAGGCAATCCCAACCCAGCACTGAGACACTCTGCACATCATTTGGACTCAGAATAATACATGTATAACACAATTTTGATTTCACCTGGCTTGGAATTGCTGTCTGGCAAATATAAGTGTTACAATCATTAATTTGTAGCGATATGTGAAATCTGCTAAAATGTCATTCTAATTATTCTGGTAATAGCCTAGGTCATTTTTGCGAATTAAATGGCTTTATAAATACTTCTGTGTATTGAAATGTACATATCATCATTTCGGCATGTAGAGGACAAAGGGTTTTAAATCCGGTAACCTACCTGGTACTTTTTGGATGAATTCATGAGTATATTGACCAATAACTCTCAAACCATCAGACTCAGGCACCATGTGGATTGGGGTATCATAACTATATCTGTCTGGTTAAAGACTGCAATCAAGCTTCAGAGACGTACTGTGCAATTAAAAAAAATGTATCAGCTGTAGGTACCCCCCCTCCTCTAAACTATCACTTCATTACACACAGAACTTGACATGCCCAAATTTAAATCAATCAAATTTTTTTTAAGAGTGAAGTGACCATTTGGAAAAAGGTTGTATAAATGATTTTGTTAACATTGAAAACAGCTATTTTTTTTTGAGATTACACTTCATTTTGAAATTACACTTGTATACTACTAATTCAACAGTATTGCCACTGCAAAAACAACTAGAGTATGTCATAGAATAACATGATCACATGACATTTCATCTGCTGCGGAGGTGATAATTTAGCCCATGAAATTATATGGCTTATAGTCTGGCAACAAAGGATACTTAATCCAGTCTTTGCGAGGACCGACCATGAGAAGTATGTTATCCCAGTATCCCACAATAGCTCCTGATCCACACCTGTAAGTCAAATCATTTCATAAGAAGTTTATTTTTAATTACAATTTTAAACACTAAGCTTACCTATAAACCATTTAAAAAATTATCAGCACTGTTTCTGAAGGTCAAATATGTGTGGAATAAATATGATCTTGTGAACATAAAAAATAGTATTTTTCAACAATTAGAAGCTGTGGGTCTAGGTAACATGAATTAAATCTTAAATTATTTCTTACATCCTGGTGCATTAAAAAGTATATAAAATTGTGAATAGGCCTAATAACTTTGCAAATATAATATAGAACATAGAATAAATCACCACACAAGTTGTAGGGGCCTTGTTGGACACTTCGTATCAAATTCACAATAAACATTCTGAAATTAAAAATAAATAATAATTTACATGTGTATTGGCATGCCTATTATGTCAATTACACGTACCATAAAAATGTTGATTATTATGACTTTGTAAGGCATATGAGAATATTGTAAATTGTAGTCTAATTTCTATTATGGTACAATCATATTTCCATAACTTTTTGAAATATTATTTTATTTATTTGTAATTTATCCTTAGAAAATACCTGTAAATCTGATGAGCCTATCCACAACAAGCCTGAGCTGGTGAAGAGAGCAAGATATTTATTGTTGAATGACACTGCCATATCAATGTATGCATCAACTGTTACTGAAATTGGTGGTTCCTGAAAAGAAAAACAATATCTATCAGTTTCATTTTAACCCTTGTGCTACTGAATTGTTTATTTCTGCTTTTATTCATTTTAAGCTAGAATTACTGATATTATCTCTGGCTTCAAATGATATAACTATGTGTAAACATCTGCCAAATTGAATTAAGTGAAAAACCTTACTCCGCTAATCATGACTATAGTCATTTTTAATCCATTTTATTAACTGATCAAATCACGGTTATTGGAAACCAAAGGAGGCTTTAAAAATCAAAACTTGCAAATGTTTGGTCTCAACTTAAACAAATATGAGTAATATTCACCCACTTGAAGTTGTGGGTCGCGGTAGCGAGACACAACTTCAAGTGGGTGGAAAGTAAAATTATTTTATTCAATGCTTTAACCCTTACAGCGCGGTGATCAACTTTAGTCGTCAGAATCTGCCGTCTGTAGACGTCAGATACTGACGTCTAGAGATGATACCCACACTGTAAAAATAAAAATATTACTAATGGTCGTGGACCCATAACATAAGTATTCAAATGAATCAGAAAGAGCTAATAAAAGCATTTATGACGATATCAAATTGAAATAAACCCTTTGATCTCCAAGGTTTTTATAAAAAAATCTGCACTTCAAGGGTTAATTGAGCGTCTATCACAAACTCTGTTATTTTATTTTGTTTACAAACGTGCTTGAAACCGTATACATACAGATCTAGCAAAATTAGGGTTAAAAGTGTAATCACACGTTACCCTTTGATGTGGGACAAGTTAAGTATTTCCATTGCTTCAACAATGTGACAACAAATATCCAAATAAAATAATTTAAAGTCATACAACATGTAATAATATTTAATGACACATCACCTGCAGCGTAAATTGTCCACCATGATCCAAAAGATATAATTCACCTTCCTTGGCCACTAGTGCATAAGATTGGCGGTTATTATTTTTCATACACCAGCTGCTTGGTGGAGCTTCTAAGCCTGAAAATTCAACTGATATATTAATAGCTCATCATGTCAAATGTTTTTATTACTTTTTATGTTCTCAAGCTAAAGTTTTTAATACGTTTATGAAATATTTAAACATATATTTCACTGTGCAGAGCCAATAAAATAAATAAATTCTAGATGAGCTTAGCACTCATTCCCAGCAACTTACTTATTTCTTTTACTGTGTTTTGACAATTGATAAGGTGGCTTTGTGTGTGTATTCTCTTTGCATTATAATGTCATAAAAACCTGGGGTTCTGTTTTTCCCATTAAAGTATCGTTTTTTTTACAGGAATTACTTTGAAAAAAAATATATATAATCAATAGCAAACCTGGAACTTCTGCTAATCTGCGTATTCTTGGATCATCTACATTATTCACAACAAATAGTCTGTAAGTACTTGTCATCACCGCTATACCGGTGCCATTATAGCTGTTGAAGAATTGACAAGATATAGCCTTTACTTCCTTCACATCCTGAAAAATATAGTTCACAAACAGCATGGATATATGTTTTCATTTATAGGTGATAAGTACAGGCTAAATATATTTTTTGGCATAATTTCTAAGAAAGATTCTGAGATGTGTACTAGATATGCAAAGAAATGTCCTTAAAATTGTTTTGGTATATATAAAAAGAAACAAGTAGGTAGCTGTCACTGCAGATGACAATATCTCTGCCTGCAGTTTTGTATGTAACAGGCAATGGAAAACAGGAAAATTAGGAAGGACTTCATGCTGTCAATGATCATAGGATACCTTCTCACTTTAGACACATGTGTATTCAAAAAATACAGTGAAAACAAAGCTTCCCTCCGGCATAAGCGTTGAAGCAACACTATAAGTTGAATATCACTCAGTGGAATATCAATGAGTGTGTCTTGTCTATAAGAAATGTCACTGTTTAAATCAGGTAAATATTGGCGAGTTTATGTACTTACAAGGAAATGTGCCCAGAAGCACAGACAAAGGGTAATTCTAAGTCTCTCACTCTTCTCTGATGAATAATTTATCAATGTTACAAAAAAATACTTGTTTTATCTACATAATATGAACTTACATTGCCAAGGCTGAATGTACGCTTGAATGTTCCGAACAAGTCATACACAAGAACAGCACCATCATCCTGGACACATAACAGTTCTTCTGCATTTGACCAACCTATTTTCAGCAATCTTCCACTATTCCACTATGGAAACATAGTAACCCCATATTAATGACTTGAATATTAACCATTAAAACGCGATTATAGTAGTTTTCATTTTGTTTCATTTGCCGATCAAATCACTTTTCTTAGGAATAAAAAGTTTGTTTAAAAATCAAGATTTGTAAATGTTTTGTCTCTTTAAATTGTCATAAACTTGGAAGTAGCGGGTAGCGGTAGCAAGACACAACTTCAAGTGGATGACAATTTTAAGTATTTAATTGAGCGCCTTAAAGTTTAAATTGTACTTTTTCACAACACTTGAATAGAAGAAAATTGGTGGAAAACGTTTCTGTAAGTTATAGGCCTAATTTAATAGAAATATATACTTAACAGTAGAGATTTGGCTACTAATATTGATTTAAAAGTTGTTAACATGAAGGTCGATAATATTGAGCCTTATAATAAGCTTCATTGTTTTCTTACTCTTATAACTGCTATCTCTTTGCCAGCTGAATTGAAGGTTGTAATCACTGGTTTTGCTGTGGTTTGAGTCTTCTGTGATTTGCTGTCATCTCGCAATAGTGCTACAATTTCAAACAATCTATTATTACCCAGTATATACAGACACCTGCAGTCTGATAGTTAAAAATGACATACAATAAAGCATTGCAATACTTCAACATTCCCCACCCCCTATAGCCTCCCAGAAAACAAAAGCCGTTCACCCAATGCTGGTAAAATGTTGGGCCACCATCTGCGACGCTGACACAACATTGTTCCAGCATTGGGTGAAGGTGTCGTGTTTGCTGGGCTAATACAAGCCTCAGGTCAGTGATAGCAATCCTGGTAATCACCAGAAGCTTATCAGCCAAAACCTTATTGCTCTGGCTATGTAAACAGATCTCATCATATTTCCTTATTTATTTGGGACAGATAATGTTGCTTATAATTTCAGTGACGTCTCTCAAGCACTGAATTGTTTTTTATCATGTCTAAAAATAGTGTCTAAAAATAGATTTGCATCTAGAGTTATGATATGTTAACCCTTTAAACCCCCACGATGCATCAAAGCATCATTTCGCATCTCTGAAGAACAGCTTAATTTCCTACACCTAGAGGGTTTGAAACAATTTCGGTCATGGAACTGTTTTAATTATAACAACATATTTTTTCTATTTGCCGCCCACTTCAAGTCATCTTCATTCACTGCAAGTCGAGAATTGCGACAGCAATTCGCGGCTTGTAGAAGATGAAGTTGACAATGGTATATTCAGGTTTGAAAGGGTCAAAGATATAAAAATGTATTACGTAGATCTGGCGCATTACATTTCAAGCAAGTTACAAGAAAAATGAAATGTGGTTGGAATTTATTAAATAATCAGTGGTAGATGCTCAGTTAAGCCCATAACTCATATTGAGACATGTCTAATTTCGATAAGAAGAAATATTATTGTCTGTCGCAGCTGGAAATTTCTGTTAGCAAATCCAACTTTAAATGAATAAAACATAATAAATTGTGATTCAGGAGGACAAGTCTTTACACTACAGAGAATCATTCAAGAAGAGTATCAGAACACAAGTATACATGTATTTGTTATAAAAATAATTATATTTTAAAACGACTTGTGACTCTCCATAATTATAATTTAAAACATGTTGGAAACACTTTATCCTCAATTTTGGTTTAAAGTATGTATATTAAAGAACACATCATGTAAAATGTTTTAAGTGTCTTATGAAACTTACATGAAATAAAAAGCACAATAAGAGGAAAACTATATATTACCAACAGGTCCTCCAAATGCAGCTGCAGCAGTTGTGTAGCGACCTAGATCCACCCGATCTCCCCATTCCATAGAATAGATTTCATGTTTTCTAAAAAAAACACACATTAGTTCAAAACGGGAACAAATATTTTGATTTGTACATGTACTTTACTTTGAAACAGTCTCAGACATAATATCAGTGTCATGGCAATATGGCCGCATACCTCATAACCCCGAATGAGCTATTATCGGTGAAATAACACAAGATTTAAAGATTTTGAATTTTAACCCGGTCCTGGGCTGTTTCGGAAATAAGATTATTTTATGACGTCATTGTTATCTCATGCAATCAGACCCGGAAATCTCCGGGGCTCGTATCTGAATGGTCTCCCTAAATTACAGAGATCTCCGGGGCTCGTCACAAACGGGTTATAATGCGCTTGCTTAATTTTATTAATTAAACCTACTTCACTATATGTCAGGAACTATTTGGCTAATTGGTTTCGAATTTTTCACACAACACTTCTAGGAGGTCTTGATACAATGTACATGCCTTTTGGGGTAACTGTACTTTAACCTACTTTTGGTTCAGTACTAATATTTTGGTCTAATTACTGTTTTGAGATACACCTCCGGAGCATATCTCAGAATTTTTTTTCAAATTTTGCACACAACACCTTCAAGGAGTCTATATGTATCAATTCATGTAGATGTATTTTCATCTAATTTTGATTTAGTAATATTATATGACCTAATAAGATGTGTTGACACACTTCCAGACCATATGTCAGGAAGTACTTATTCCATTGTCTTTATATTTTCCACACAACACATTTTAGGGTAACTGAACTTTGAGCTACTTTTTTTTCAGTACTATGGCCTAAATAGGTGTTTTGACATACACTTACGAATCATATCTCAGGAGCTTGTCCTATTGCCTCAATTCAAAATTTGCAATATCTCTATCGGGTCTAGATGTGCATTTTGGTGAGGTTTCAGGAAGGAATGTCAACTGAAAAATTTAAACTCGATTAAATTCAAAATTACTGACTATCGGTCATTAGCCTTTTGGCCTATTTCCTCTACTGGAGTGGACTAAACCAGGCAGTAGGCATATATAGATTTATTTTTGAATGCCCGTATCAACTTTAACGTCAGGACAAGATACGTTTTTTTAAATCATTTGTTTCAGCATCAATATGGGAGTGGTAATGGTTGACTGAAATTACAATAAAAAACTGTAGAGTGACAGTGTAGTGTAGGCTACCCTCTGAGCTTGACGATAATAAAGGCTTTCGGCATTCAGTATGAGCAAAAATATGATTTAAATGAGTGATGGAGGGGTACAATAGCAATCCCGATATTATTATAAAACAGTTGACTAATATAAACGATTTACATCATTCTAAACGTTCACTTACAGAAAAATTATATGTATCTAGTACAATATAATACCATAGTCTCCTTCCAGATATGATTTGGGGAGGATTTCCCCTGTATTAAAAAGGGTTTATTCTGAAAAAGGGGCAGCAGGGATACAAATTCACATACGCCTGGTCGCGACAAGAATTATGTAAGGGTGATTGTGAATCAGCATGTCACGAGCCCGGCTGGCGAGTGATTCCTCGTGCGTTCTGCAGATATGTGTGGCTATTCACGCATAACTGAGCGCTCGGGCCGCACAGCTGGCACAGGCATCTAGAATAGTTCTAAGAGACACACGTGTTCATGGCGCACTGCAGAGTGTTGTTTCGGCTCACACGTGGTTGTGTGTATCAGAGACCTTAACGTTTGAGGAGCACAGAAGTGCACCTAATTCAAGATTTGGTACACTGAAAAGTGCGCAATAGATGAACATCACGTTCACGGAGTGGTTAAACTTAAAGCGACTCAATCAGGCTAAAATCGTCAAAGATGATTTTATTTTATATATAAAAACTTTTGCAGCTCCAGTCTATGGAATTGTTTACATCATATGGTCATATATAGAAGCCAAAATAAAAACACAGATTTTTTATGATTTTAACCTGAGTCTCTTTAAACAAACAAACTACTGACCAGTAGGGCCTGGTCAATCAGCAGCGCTTGGGCGTGTGTATTGCATGTGGCCCGATCTGCAGTAGCCATGACAGCCCACACCGTTAAATGTCGTTTCGTGCGTGATTCCCAACATTCATTTCACCCGATATTTCATAGTTGAAAAAGGCCCTGATCGACAAAGATAATTTGTCTAGTTTGCGGACACACATGTATGCTGACAGCATTTCATTGCCCAACAAGATGTGTCTGAATAGATATGTCTTCAATTGTTGCCGATTTTAAAAGACCCATTATTGGTCTGATACATTGAGCATGAATCTTACATATTAACCCTTACAGCGCGGGGATCGACTTTAGTCGTCAGATTCTGACGACTATATTCCATCCCCCGCACTGTAAGAGTACAAATATTTCTAATGATCTTAGACCCATAACATAGGTATTCAAATGAATTGAACAGACCAGACCTAACTAAGATATTTATGATGATCTCAAATTGAAATAAACCCTTTCGTCTCCATGATTTTGCAAAATTATTCCAGCGTTGTAAGGGTTACCGTCTGAAAAATGTCTTGCAATTTTGTGTGAATACAAGCTGTGGCTACTACTCCAGATTCAGTCACACATAGGGCTGGTGCATGTAGGACTAAGCTTGGCGCAGAAAAGTTGTGATTAACTGGGGATACTGATGTTGAGACTAAGACGATCTAACCAGGCTAATAGGCCCAACAGAAACTAAATTAGCACCCCCAGAAAAAACCTAAAATGCGCCCGAAATCATCTTTTTACCCCGGTTATTTTGTGCCTTGCTGTGTCATGATACCGTAGATATAAAACAATTTTTATTTCAAGAATTTGACACCATATTTTGTTTAAAATGACTGAATTGATAGCAAGTTATTATATTTGCATAGAAAAGGGTTATGACTTACAGCAAATATTGTTACTTTCAAAGGAAAATAAAAAATATCTCGACGTATGAGTGGTCCGTTTTTTTAAGATGGCCCCCTTTTTTACACCAAAATGGGCCACTTGACCCCTACTTTCTGCAGGTTGGAATAAAAACTGTACAGTGGGCCAAAGTCAGATAAAATAAATTGTCTGTACATGTGATAATTATGAATCATCAATTAAATCAAAATGAATTATGGAAGGTGGAGGGGGGTCGCCACCAGCTAAGAAAATGTAGAAAACTAGAGAAGAGATGTTGGAAAAACAAATATGAAGATCTAGGCCGACAGAGATATTTTCAGCTGGACATATTTGACTGGCTCATTTACTCCAGATCACTTAACTAGAGCTCAACAGCTGCAGATCTACTAGTTAGAACTAAAATGTCCACCTGCAGCACAAGTGCTCAGGCTTAGCTTAAGCAAGATAGTAAGATGGGTCAGAAATGAAAAAAAAATTAATAAGTGAATCAGCAATATTATGCCACAGGTGGCGTCACAAACATAAACTGTAAAATTAAGTGTACAATAAATGTATGTAACTGATATAATACACAGATAAATTCTCCTTTCTTCAGATAACATCACTGAGGTCACAGCTCAACAGCACAGAGTGAATCTGAAGAATGGGAAATCTATCTGTCCATTAAGGTCACTAAGACGCTTCTTACAGACAAACAGTATTAATAATGACATTAACTTGTGTTTATTTCAATGTATTATTCTAGTGGAAATATAACAAACGCAGACGTTTACGGGTGAGTGGTCTATTTTACCCCTTACAACGCTGAAATATTTTTTCAATTCGAAATTATCATAAATGTCTTAGCTAGCTCTTTCCAATTCATTTGAATATGTATATGGGTCTACGGCCATTAGCAACATTTTAATTCTTTCAGTGCGAGGAGCGTCTTTAGAAGTCTGAATCTGACGTCTACAGACAAATAAATGTGATATTGCTTTCATACCTTTATGTACACTCAATTACAGTTCATGCGAGTGTCGTCAAATGTGACGGAAAGAGTTTCTTTTGTACCCCCCTGGGGGATAATAAAGGATTCCGTCATTCAGTATGCACTATGGGCGATAAAATGTGATAACTGAATCATGAATGACTGAGCCTTGGTAGGCTCGGAGATAGGTACAGAGAGACCTCGATGTTCCGTCATCATCTGTTCCCAAGAAACATGACGGAACTTAGAATATGGCAGAGTTTCGGAGCAGCTCCCCCGACCCCCTCCAAGCTGTGTTGGAACCGAGGATATCTAATTCATACTGTAATGTTATTATATTAGTACATGTATTGGTTGTGCGAACAATATAACAACATAAATATGATACAAATATAATATTATTATGTCAAATACATAATTGCATGATTTTATTATTTCGAATATATAATTACATGATGATAAGTGCTTCTTCAAGCTTGCCATATGTTGCTGCTCTACCAGAGCGCTCATGAGACATCCACTTTTCTTTGCTGCGTAAAAGATCACCCACTGTTGTGCGACTCTTCGGCAAAATGAACGGCAATATCAGAGCACGTAGCTTAGGATGAGCGTTTTTGTAAACACAAATTTCTCGTTTTTTTAATCTCTATTGATGTCAGTGCGTCGTCGTTTGCATGGATTCGAGGCCATGGTGAAACTGAATGACTACCATACGCCTATTGTGTCTTTTATACACTTAATCTGTTTATCACAGTAAAAGAACAAAGGAGTATTAATTGCTTTATTCAGTTTCAATTGTTAATTTAACCGAATAATAATGTTTTCATTTGGTAGTCGAAATGACTCCAAGCAATATCACTCAACTTAAGTGTTGACAGATGGCCGTGATCAAATCTAACACATTTCACTGTGTATAGCACCGTGCATGTCATTACTCGGGCGTGTGGCTTACTGCTCTGACTTTCATGTTGCCGGACGTGCGACTATTGTCTTCCTGTTATTGTAGGGCTTTACATTCTGTTCTTTTCACAATGGTAAACCATTTAACGCTCAAATAGGTGTTGACACTTCCTGCTAGCCGAAACACAAGGTATTTACGGCTTAGAGTATAGGCTTAATCTATGAAACTGATGTCCTCAACGTAGATGACGGCATGAATAATTACGATCTGTTTACAAAAATTGTTAGATACCTATAGATTTTATTAACAAAATCAAACATTTCGGTACTGATATCTACACCAGACATATGGAAGGTCAAATTAATTAATCTTTATCGGCTTAACTAGCGGCTATACACACACGAAATTAGACATTGTGCCAAGTATGCCTATGACTGAACATTGTTGCAATGTGCGAGACGTTGGCTTTGACCCAGGAAACATTCACCAAATGTTGTTACAATGTGAACCCATAGTCTCAGACACTGGCCCAGCATTGTACCAATCTAGGGTGAACGTCTCGTGTTTGCTGGGCTGTATCATATTACTGCCGTCAAGAAGTGTAATGTAGAACGATCGGTTCCTCCTTTGTTGGGGATACGGTGTCAAAGGCGGTGGCCCAGCATTAAAACAATGTTCACATCGTGAACATGTGTTTGCCGGGTTTTATTTGCTAATTAGCCCCCGACTAATCTCTTACACGTTAAGTGCATTTAGCCAGCGTTGGGGAAATGTTTTAAAAAGGACATAAGCAATGCCACAATCACTATACAAACAAGTGGTGTTCACACAATTAGTGTGACTGACCGTCATCTGGTGACAAAACTATGAGACGCTTAAGTCATGCTTGATTTAACTCTTTCGTCACAGAGAGTTGATGACGGGAAACGTGACAGAACAACGGGACACTTATTCATTGATTTAACCTTTTCGTCCCAGAAATTTGATGACGGAGGCGGACATCGGAATGACGGAACATAGAAGCAAAAATACATTGGGCAGATACGTTCCCGTCAAAACCGAGACGGATGTAGAAGAAGACGGAACATCGGAGGACGGATCTCCGAGGCCTGTCTGTACATCACAAAATTGTTAAAATTGTTCTATGAAATTATGCTGACCCTTTTTTCATAACTGCTGAAATGCTAAAAGAAATATTTGACCACATCCCACTATTTTCACTGACCAAGAGAAATCCTGTGCTAAATCAAAATCTGAGCTAAATTATTAAAACGTCCAAAAGTTGTGACCTCAATGTCCCTGCTAATTTCAGCAGGGATACAGAATCTAAAAAAATACCCAGACACTTGAACTTTTTAAAGTGGCTGAAGAAACTACAAAGATTAAAAATATTGAGTTTTAGTTTGTAGATACAACAGAGCACCCAATGAGTGCCCCTCAATACAGTAATAGTAGCAAATATAGGCCTACCACATATGCACAAAACAATCAGAAATTTGTGCATAGCCTCCAGCCCCTTTTTTTTCCACGAGGGGGTCATGAAAGAAGAAATTTTTTGATGGATTTTCATCCTTATGGCTAAGAAACTTCCATTTTTGCCCTTGGTGCACCCCATGAGGAACCGTAGGGCCGACAAACAAAACTTCACCCAGGTTTTATCCTGGGCGAACTAGTGCACTCAACTTCCTCATAGTGCAGTGGACATGGTCTATTTTCATTTTGTGCATATTTTTACAAAAATTAATAAAATGGCACCTGTGTAAAAATAATATCAGAAGAGGTCACGGCATGCCCGTTCCACTTACCTCTTCAAGCACTTGTTGCAACTATTGTGAAATTAAAGGCGAGAGCTGGCATCATTTTTTGTAATTGCAATTTCGTAATTTCAAAATCCAATGATGGGAACCCCCAGAAAAGGTGATAAAATAGCCATTCAAAACAAATAAAGCTTTTAATTGTACAATGATGTCTTCATTTCTACCACAAATAATGAGCAAAAAGAACTTGTAAACAAACAGAGAAAAATATGCTTTTTATTTGCACAGTGTCTCACAAATTAACATAAATCATAAAAAAAAACATGAAAAAAACAGCAAAATGACAGTTTGTGATGTACTTATCGGAGGGGTATGTTAACAATGACTAACAATAGTCAATACTCTGACAATAGGCCTAGGCTACTAAAGTACTGTCAATGACAATAGAAATTCTTACCACTGCTGGCACTGGCACTGACCATCTGCTCTGGCGCAACTGACCCGCCTCTCTCCTAATCCCCTATTTGCCTAATAATTATATTATCGACTTAAGTCTGACACTGACTGATAGTATACTCGGCCCGGCCCCATTGACAGGGTCAGGGCCTGACAGTGACAGGGTCTTGCCTCATAAGGCCACACAAATTTATTTAATTGTTTTACCAAATCGCCTCCGAAAATTTCCGAAAATGGCAAAAAAAAAAATTGCAATTTCGAAAATTTTATTTTTATTTTTTCCGCCGTCGTGGATTTATTCATTTCAAAGTTAAAAAAAAATGAAAACTGTTTCTTTCTTACTGTGCCAATGCAATAAACAGTCATTACTTTCGTTGTAAGCAAAACTGACACGCTGCGGTCAGTCTGACACAACTCAACGTGCAGCAAGGTGCCGACATCAGGTGTGAAAAATAGCTGATAGATCAAGGCTGACACTGTGCACGCTATGGTTCTGTTAATGTGTCACATACATTACACTACAACTCAACCCGAAACACCTGGATTGATCGATAATGCATTGCCAAAATAAGAATTAAAAAACAAATGTTATGGATGACATTCTCATTGACATATTCAATGGCAAACAGGCAGTGTCAACTCTGGGCTGGTATCTTTGTTGTTAACCCAGCATTGAAGTTGAAGACAACGCACGCACACAGACGCTATCTGTATGCACGTGAATGTTGTCGGCGCGAGACGTCGAGGCAGTGTTGCTCTAATGCTGGGCCACCGTCGTCAATGATGATCTACATTGGACCGGCATTGGTTTGGCATCTAGTGGTGGCGTGTGCAAATCCTGTCTTACATCCAGATCTGACACACAGCGTCTTGTTGTGCAGTTATGCAGCTGGCTGCGGCGACTATTCATTCACGTCTTATCTCTCTCAGTTTGTCCAGGGAAGATTTTTTCTTGACTTTAATAAGACTAGTTTTCTGTTAAACGAACCTGACCACAACGAACGAACCAGTATGCAAAATCGGCCGCCGTTTCAGCAAACGAAATGCCTTGTCGATATCAAGGAAAGGAGAGTAAATTTTCTTGTTTTTTCAAGCCAGTTTATAGGGTAGCCTACCTGAAAAACGGGGGGGCGTTTATTAGGGGGGAGGGGTGTGTTTATTACGGATAATACAGTATGTCAGTGTTTGTAATTGGCCCAAACCTGGGAAACTCGTCGCTTTCTGTAGACTATTGTGGACCAATCTAAAAAAAATTAAACACCTCATTATTTGATTTTGATTTTTTTTCTGCCACCTGACAGCCTCAATGCTGCAAAAAAATCGGTAAAACAATTAAATAAATTTGTGTGGCCTAATGGATTAACAAAAACAGTATTAACACTGTCACTGTCACAGTTAGCCGTGGATCAGGCGACTTGTTCGCCGATCAGCGCTATGTCATACGAGCCTATGTCACAGTCAGTACATACATACATACATTGATCGGCTTGCTCCAGGATACTTCTGTAGCCGCCTGTGGAGGCCTGCAAAGCAGGGCTCAACCCCTCCATGTCTCCCTTCCCCTTGCGGGGTACCTGGACAGGAGAGGCAAGCATCCACCAGTTTCCCCTCCCCATTCCCCCCTCCCTCCTTCTAGGCTAAGTGTCACTCACTGCCACTTGGCACTGGGTCTGGGTCTGGACTCTGGGTGAGCGATAATAAAAGTCGTTCAGTTAATCGTGTCCACGGAAAAAATGTTTTACAATATTACGAATAAAAAATGTAACATTATGAAGCATAGTGATATTGTACAGATAAAAAAAAGTTTTTGAAAGTTTATCACTGAATTTTAACGTAAAAAAATCACCTATAGAAAAACTCTCCAAGAGGGTTCCACTCAGCTGTCAAAGCCATTTTGGCTTGATGGTCTCACAACACAAAACAAAGTGTGGGCTTACACAAGTCCGATTGGTGATGCGAGGCATCACATAGAAAATAATTCCCAGAACCTGAATAGCCTTGGCAGATAAGATAAGATAAGATAAATTTTATTTTAGATCGGTTCATTTCACAGAAAACATTAGCCAGAGGCTAGTCAGCCGATCGTTATTTAAAAAATCAACAACATGACAAACATAACATATTATACATCACAGATAATTGCACATGTATATAAAACATTAAACATTCCTTAAGATTCTCATTATAAGTCATAAAATACACATCAGATTAATTTAAAAATACTTGTCATTTCGCAACTTTGCATTTTATCACAGATAGCTTCGTTTCACTCTTTATGGTTATATATTATAATAATTTAAAATACATTTGTATTATTTATATAAAAATATATTTATTTACATTCAAAAAAAATTATTTCATACAAATTTACCTACTTACATTTTTATAATTTAGTTAAATTAAATTAAAAGTACATTATAATACATTGTATAGTGAAATTTTAGGATCCCATATGGGTGTACCCATTCCATTTTTTAATAAGGACCTTAAAACCTGGTAGAGATGAAGCTGTTCTGGTTTGTATGGGGGTGTATTCCAAATCCTCGGTGCTTTGTACATAAATGAATTTAGACCATGTCGTGTAGACTTAAAAGAAGGCAAAAGTAATTTTAAATTTCTAGTTGGGGTGATTAGATCTTTTAAATAAGAGGGTTCAAAGTTGTGCATAATTTTACAAGTAAGAGTTGCAATGCTTCTTTCTCTACCAAGTTTCATAGAGGGCAACTTAGATATGGACAGGATACCATTATAATCACTGGTATAGTCTCCATGTACACATCTAAGAGCCCTTTCCAGTATTTTTTCCATCTTTGTCATACTGCCTAATCCACAGAAGTGCCAGACTACACTACAGAACTGAAAGTGGCATAGAGTAAATGCTCTAAATATCGCCATTCTATCATTTTTGTTTATGAATTTAGAAAGTCGTTCGAGAACATTAAGATGATTTCCAGCTTTTTTGCAAATGTGTGATATGTGGTTTTCAGAATTTAATTTGGAGTCTAAGCATTAGATTGCGGGTGAACCATTCTATTGCAAAATTTGATTCAGCCCGCAAAACTTCAACCACCTGTTGTTTTGTTGGTTGTTCTGAGCATATGGTATTATCGTCAGCATAGTTAACTAGATCAGCCCTGGTGATGAAGTGGAACATGTCATTGATAAATATATTAAAAAGTATTGGGCCAAGAATAGAGCCTTGCGGTACCCCTTTTCAAATTTCCTTCGATTCGCTTGTAGCATTGTCAATTTTGACCCTTTGTTGTCGATTAGTGACGTACGATTTCAATAATTTTAGGCTGTTTGTGGTTATTCCATATGCATCAAGCTTTGCTATCAACAAATCGTGATGCATACAGTCAAACGCTTTGCTGAGATCCATAAGAATAGCCCCAGCATTATTTCTAAAAGTTGACTTCCACTTCTCCACCAAGGCTAATAGAGTATCCTGACAGCTGTAACCACTCCTAAAAGCTGACAGTGACTCATGGAATATACCTTCAAAATATTCATTGAGTCTATTCGCTATTACCCTCTCAAATATTTTAGAGAGACATGGCAGAATACTGACAGGTCTGTAATTTTCTTTGGAGAGGTTGTCAGCCTTTTTGAATACAGGTGTAACTTGAGCCCTTTTAAGGCTGTCAGGAAAAATTTCTTCGTCGATGGCATTGTTGATCATTCCGGTCAGAACATTTGAAATTTGAGGCCGAACAATTTTTATCAATTTCGATGGAATTTGGTCTGGCCCTGTAGCCTTTTTAGAATTTAGTGATTTTATAATTTTAGTAATTTCTCCTTCTGTAGTATGCCTAAACGTGAGAGATGAGTTGGGTGCCAAATTGTTTTTTATAGCCTTTATGCTGGGGTGATCAACAAAGCCATCTTGCTTGATAGTTTTGTTTCCTATATGAGCAGCCACATTGATGTAATAGTTATTCATAACTTCGGCAACCTCCCCGTGATCTGTTATAATTCTCCCGTCCTCAAGAAGAGTTAGATCCGAACCATTATGGTGTCCTTTGTTAGTAATAAACGGTTTAACTACATTCCAAAAAGATGACCTATTTTGTTCATCGGATAATTTTGATTTAAAATAAGATCGTAATGATTTTTCTTCTAATTTCGACACATATGTTTCTTTGTAGGGCCTACTCTGTATATAAGAAGCTCGGTGATTGGAGATTCACTATAAAAAGTATCGGTATTAGAAAACTCAATAGCTATTTTCAACCAGCTTCTTTAAATTCACTTGTGTAAGAGGTTGGGGGGGGGTAATTTTTG
Organism: Flabesymbios commensalis; assembly: GCA_964017125.1. Lineage (NCBI taxonomy): Eukaryota > Metazoa > Annelida > Polychaeta > Terebellida > Flabelligeridae > Flabesymbios > Flabesymbios commensalis. The sequence continues at coordinate 34,421,649 of OZ024907.1, read as the reverse complement.
TGATTCACAACGTTTTTCTACCACGAAAACCCGGGTCTTAGTAGGCTACTTCAAAAATATATAAATTAATTTGAAAAAATGGCTAAAAATCACTGGGCGACCAAGGCGTGATGTACCTCAGATGCAATTTTTGTTCAGTAGAATAAGTGAATCCAATGTCGTAAACAGTGGAACAACAGTAGACTAAGGCCACTATGTTTAATTTCTCTGTTTTAGATTAAAAAAATCCAAAATCTAATGAGGGGGGGGGGCGGTAAAAAAAAAATAAAGAAAAAAAACCATTGAACTTATTTCTGAAAAAGTTAATGAGGGCGACGAAATTAAAAAAAATTAAACAAATTTCTAGAAAAGTTCATGAGGACGACGAGATAAAAAACTTTTGATGTGTTTAAAAAGGTTAATGGAGGGCGACAAAAAAAAGAAAAAAAAATAGCTGAAAAAATGTTTTTTTATCTCCTGAAATAAACTGGTTTATTTCGGAAAGTTTTATCTCCCGAAAATAACTGTTTTTTTCAGGTATCGGCAACAATCCGATGCCCGCACTAAACAGAAAAAAAACACATGTTTTTTTGGTAATGCGCTGCATAAATCTAATGCGCGCGCTCATCTAAAACAGAGTAAAAAACATAGTGGCCTAAGTCAACATTGGGTCAATGTATTGTGTTTGATGGGTAGGCCTACTTGAACAAATATTTTATTTTTTTTATGACGATTGATATCACTGGCGGTTAGTGATAATAGAGCCATGAGCTACCCAGTAAGAAATTGAAACCATGTTGGTTTAATGTTGGTGTATTATCTGCGTTGCTGTCTCAACATTATTTCAATGTCTCGTGTTTGATGAATCTGTGCCTTTTTCAATGGGTGCCTATCATTTAGGTAAACAAAACTTCATAAGGTCATATGAGACCAATGAGATGGGTGAGAGATGTTGACCAATCAGAGTTTGAGCACGCCTGTCAATCAGCCCTGTCGTTGAACTATCCATATGGCAATGATTTGTGTCAGCAATGCGAATATGATTCGTGTAAAAATGAAATGAAGCAGAGTTTTAGGCCACTTTTGTGCACATACAGGACAAATTGAGCCAGGAGAACCTCTTGAGGATGGTGAGATGAGTGAGATGACACTGCCCTCCAGACACAGAATTTGAAATTCAAACCCTGGAGATCTGAGGCCGAGCACGCTACTTCCCGGTCACGGAGGCTCCCCGCAATACTAAGTTTTAGGAGTGGATGGGGGGGAAACATTTTTGTTTCTTTCAAACCGCCGAGATAATAAATATTATGATACTATATTATTCATAGGATAACTACCAAGCCTGTATGCCTGAAATGGTTAAACATGCTCCAATAAACTATTCCGACTTTCATTCATGGCTAGATTTCCACTGGGGGGGGGGGGGGGTGGCTAATGGACATCAAAATAAGCTGAACAATACAAAAAAAAGCCTTCTGTAAAAAGCTATGCTCGTAAACTCAACTCAGTTTATACATGTACGTGGCTCATCATATATTATTACCACGAATTATGAAATACGTCGTCCCCATGTCTGAGATACGCGGTTGGTCCATCAATCTGATATATGTCTTCACTGCTTATCGCGGACCGCAGCACAAAAATTTTAAAACTTTTTCAGTTCTAGTCTATGGCCATGTAGAAAATCACATTTTTTTTATTTTAGCCTGATTAAGTCCCTTTAAGTTTCACAGACTTCTTTGTTGTAGATGTTCTTTTAACACTGGGACAACGTCGTAAAGGTAGACCAGCAAGAAACCAGCGTTGAATAATGAATAATCAACTCCACAGACCCGTCTGATGTGAAAACATTCCCAGTTCCCAAACTATTAACACTATACAACAAGTTATTGGCCTACATTCGAACTGTAGGATTTGATGATCATCTACTTTCAGAAACACGCAGTCTGAGAGTAAATTATTGAATATATACATTTTTTTAAATACTTATTTTGTAATCGTATCAGAAATCAATCCATGTGGTTCGCATAAGCGTGGTACGCGACGGCCAGCTTGGGCATTCGTTGACAGCCAGCGTCAGGTGTTCACTGAGAATGCGCGCATTTTCCCATGCCCGCGCCGACCCTGTGACTGTGGCGTGTAGCAGCTATTATGACTGAAATACCCTAACAAAATATAATGGCGATGGTACTCAATCGGATATTCCGATGATTTAGGAGTCCAATATTTGGTTTAATAAAATTATTAGCAGCATTTCATACTCTTCTAACAACGCTGAATACTCCTGTGCAGCTATTAAATCCAGCGATAAACATCTCACAATTTGACAGCGTGGTCCGTAATGGTCACATAGGCCTACTGGCGGCACTATTTAGGTTAAACCGGCACTAAATGCATGCCAGGCGGTTCATTATTGATATAGTGGCAGCGCTGATGTGAATAATCTTTTACTGTGATATTTTGTCGGCTTGGAAATATAGCCTTTTCTTCAAGAAACTCTAAAAAGACTGACTGGTGATGAGCGGGCAATCTGTGTTTTAAAATAAATCTAAAACACAGCGACCACGAGACAATGACCCAATGCAGGTTCAATGCTGGACCACAGTCAACAACGCTGGTACAACATTGAGCCAGCATTGGATCATCGCCATCACTCAGAATAAGCAATAACATAATTACCATATAACAACATACAGTGATTAATTTATGCTTGCTGGAAAATAAATTGTCATTTGCTTCAATTTTCGCGCTAGAGGATTACATAATGTATCAATCTGGGCTACTTTTAGCTGAAAAGAACAAATATGTCATTTTTAATCCTTAGATATTTAGAAATAAAAAGATTTAATTCACAGTCAGTAGCTTAGTCATGTCAAAGTGTAGCCTATTGCATGAGATGCGGCTCTGTGCTGTGACAGGAGGCATGACAGTTTGTACAGGATGATAGGCCTACCACAGACCTGTCTGTATACAGGTATGTACGCTGGAAGGCTCACTATCCCAACGTTATCTCCTCTGCAAAGGCAGTATTTACTTACTTGTTAAGTAAGCAGATACTGCATTTTTGTTCCACACGGCATTTCGTTATCACGTGGTTGCCAGAAGCTGACCCCCAAGCGGACCCTATCAGAAATAGGACACTGACGCGCCGTTGGCCCAGCATTGAAACACTACTGGATCAATGTGAGCTGTTTATTGGTCTATCTCTCTAGCGGTGTGATTGACCCAGATAACGTGTGCGTGATTGGTCAAGGAAGGCTATATCGTCCAATGTTTTGCCATAGATGTAGGTCAGCCTCATTAAGAATTTTTTCACCATGCTTGTAGTTGTGGTATCAGATGCTATTGAGACCCATGGCTAGATTTTAAAAAGCAATATATATCATTGCAAAATATTGTATCGATATCATAATATATTTGCTTTGGAAAGTAGAACATCTGCTAGCTTTACCTAGTTTTAAACTCTCATTGTGGTGGTTTCTTAAGATTATATTGGCCTAGTTTCATCCTAAGGTAGGCATTTTTCTCAGTGAAATCTACTGACTATCTACAAGGTATAGATCAATAGCCCAACACACAGCTCAAAATTTCGAGACCCCTAACTGTCGTACAAATGACGACGGAAATCCTAATAACTCCTAATATTTATGCTTATTCAGAAACAACGCTTCGTGTGCCTACTGTAGGCTATGGAATGACAGAAAACTGAACCTATGTGTTTTGCCGTATTTGAGAAGATGTGAGTGATAGTCATTTGGGACACACATTATATGGACACAAAAAAACAGTGCCCTGAATCCGTTTTGTGAACCATAATAAAACATTATTGGAATGAGTTCCAATAATGTAAAAACGAGCTTTTTTGTGCTTTGGGCTGCAATGATAAACAGTACCACTTTTCCGAATACTTCGGGGTCGAGGAATCCACTTTTAGATAGATCTATTATATTTAGTTGCTTTGAGATGTAGCGGTAGGTCCTATTTCACTCGGAAAAAATCCAAGGCGCCAGCCAAAAAATGGGTAGGCATGAAAGTTCTTGTGGACAATTATAGATGTACAGCTAATTTTTGCATAAAAATATGAATATGAAAAAACGCTGATATAATTCGTTTATTGATTAAACAATCCAATTTTTAGCCAGGCTCCTTCGCCACTACTTTGTACATCTTCGTCTCATGTCTTATTCGGCACTTTGGTCATTAAATTGTGATGGGTCATATATACAGCCTAACCTCGTTATAACGAAGTAACATGTACCTAAAAAATACTTCGTAATATCCGAAATTCGCTTAAAAGCGTGATGTTAATCCCACTCCATCCCCAATCCCCATCTCAGATCGGTATTGATAATGCATGTAGAGTTATGTAGACAGATATGATGGTCATGCGTTGCACGTGTAATGTTGTGAAATCCTGGCGATAAAAGCCATGCCTAGAGTGCACAGGGTCAGTCTTGATCTGTCACATCCATTTTTTACACCTCAAGTCGACACCTGTATTGATAGACTGCACATTGATTTCAGTGCACATAATAAACTCCTGATAAATACGCCCCCCAACTGCGTCTCTGTGTTTACTAGTAGGCCTATATCCAGTCTATTAGGGATAATCGGGTAGGCCTACCCTAATGGAAATAGGTCAAATCTGTGAAACTCAATGACCTCGACCTCCTTTGTTTTCACCGAGCTGGCTAATACAATGAAGTATGAGGGAGGGTTCTTATATAATCTTGTTTTCACCGAGTGACGTCACTGCATTTTACAGAATGAAGCATTGGGGAAGGGGTGTTATATAACCCTGTTTTCACCGAGTGACGTCACTGCGTTTCACAGATAGATACCGATCCATGTGTGACCCTGGGCTGGGACCAGGCTCTGGGACTGTGGTGCAGTTCATTATTCAAAGCCGATCTATTAAACAGAAAATGTTTATATTAACCTGACAGTTTGGGTGGTATAGGTATATATGTTACTAGGCATACCCCAGTCAATGACAGGTGGGGGAAGGTACAAAAAAACGTGTCTAGCAAACAATTTAGTAGCCTAGGCACATTGCATGCTAGTAGACCTACTGCTATTTGCTCAGATGTGATGGCAGTGTGTAGTGTTTTGATTGAAATAACTGAGTCAGGAGACAGATTAACTACTTCCTCTGCCACAGTCGTTGAGCCAATGTTGATTTAATGATAGACCAGCGTAATAACAGTGTGAGACTGCAGGACAACATTAAATAGACGCACTATAATAGAACTCACTATAATAGAACTCACAACTCGACAAGACTAGATATATTGAGATTGCAAAGTTAATATTAGTTAATATTAGCAATAAAATTAGTGAGTTAATAACTTGATATTGAGTTGAAAACAAAAATAGCCTAATTTAAATGTCACTTCTGGGGCTTCGCATATGGCTAGGAGATTCATTAAGCATAGCAGGATTAGGCTATGCATTGCCTGAGGGGTGTTTCTATAGTTTTCAGAACGTATGCAGACTGTAGGCACCAGTAGGCCTAAGTTTTTACTACAAATGAATTGTTTATTTTTGCTGGTTTAATGTTAGAGCATCGTCTATGAATCTCTCGACATTAATGCCACATCGGATGAATATTTGTTTTGTTGGGCAGTTAGTGGCCGATAGGCATATTATAAAGGCCCCATACATGTGTATTAGCAGGCCAGCAGAGACAAGACGTTGAATCAAAGTTGGTTTAAAGTTGGTATATGGTGGACCAACGTTGAACCAACATTGATTCAACGTCTCCTTGTGTCAGCTGAGTGTTGTTGTGTATGCCTCTGGGACAGACTGACCATACAGGCAAACACGCATACCGCTGGACAATCACATGCAGCCAGTGTTGTTTCAATGCTGGCACACCGTCTACAAAGCTGGCCTAGCATTTGGTCAGCGTTGCCGTATTAGGCCTACTATTAAGGACAGGTGCACTTCCCAGCAAACACGAGACGTTGACCCAATGTTTTTTTAATGCCGGGCCAACATTCAAACAACATTGGATCATAGTAGGTCACGTGTTGTATACAGTACTGGCAGGTTGGTATTGCTGTGCTAGCGAGGCAGGTCAAAGCACTGAGGGTCAAAGTGTATTGCTAAGGTCACGTGTCACGCGTGACGTCACCTAACAGACATGGCTGACATTGTATTAGAAGATAGGAATTGATCAGGGTTGGGGCCAAGTACATCGGTACTTATACTTACCTGTACTTAAGTACATTTTTTTGAGTACTTGCTTGTACTTTGTACTTGAGCTTGTACTTGTACCCAAGTACATTACGAAGTACTTGGTACTTGAAGACAAGTACAATGCAATTACATCCGTTTTGTTCCAAAAAAAATATATTATAATTTAATTTTCAGTTATGCAGTGCACTAATTTTGATAATATAAACTTTAAAATAATTCAATTGTTGAACGCAAAACAAATTTAGTTTATCTACATGTATCAATATAAAGCGTTATCACACATTCATATTCTCAGTGAGCTGTATATTGTCCCTTTGATCTTTCATTCATACTTCAAGTGAGCCGTCCAGATAGATGTACTGATAAAATTGTTAAAACAACACACAGGCTTAACAGCAATGGTTTTTGTTCATCGTTATCTGACACAGCAAAAATGAGATATTACCCGAGCGCTGGTTTATTGTTGGGTCAGCGTTGAAGATGATGACTCAATATTGAATCGACATTGGGTTAGCGTATCGTGTCTGCTGTAGAAGGGGGAGCTTTCATTGTTTGCGCGATTACCTCTTATAAACCCTATAATATCGAAGGTCATCTATGTTCACGTTTCGAAAATTACTGTTCGATCAATATTGTAACGTGAAAGCATTGCAATTAATTTTAATTGGTCTGGGGAATATAGTGTCAGCTGTTGTGCTTAAATGATTACAAACACGCCGCATAATAATAAATAAAAAATTGCAGACATCTTAGAGTTAGAAGGGTTAGAAGTGTCTGACTGACCGGGCGCATGTGAGAGCAATTAATAGCTGCGCTAATCACGCTTTCATTACCACTTTCAGTGCGACGAGCTATCATCATGATTATATTCATGATGATCAAATTATTGCCCATCAAATAAATGGGCAATAATTTTGAAAATATAAACGCTGAGTTTACGACACCAAACCATTTCAGCACTAAACTCATTATTGACATTATGATAATTGCTTATCCTCTAGTTAATTGTTTTTAAAGTTAAATAATATTATATATTGCTGAATTACTTCATATTTGATGTGTTTAATTGAGTGGAAAATGTGGTTGCCCATGGTGTTTTTGTTGGCAAACTAAGAATTCTAACAAATTAAGTTTAATCATATTCCTCGTTAATATCTAGATAGATAGATAGATATTTTATTCGACGACGGGAAGTCTATGCGTCAATAAAAATGAACAGTATAAAATATATATGTACATGCCTATGTACAACAGGATTGGTTCCATAAAATCACATGAAAATTAATATATTTTTATATGCATGATATGTAACCTAAAATCCAAATAATATCATATACTAAAACAAGTACAGGGTAGTTAAAATATGCATCATAACAAATTAGAATACAATTAAACAGCACTATCTTAACTACGACATTGAAAGGAGATAAATATTTTTTCGCAACACATAGGTCTTTATGTTTGATGTAAGAGAGATACCCTAATTATTAAAAACATGGGAGCGATTTTTACACCTCCCTGTACTGCACTCGGCGAAGACGAGACGTTGTTTTAGTTGTGGGTCAACATCAACTATGATTACATAGCAGTAAGCCAACATTGGGCCATAGCGCCGTGCCCGCTGTAGTCAACCCACAAAAGACCAAAGTAGTGATCCTCTTCAATACTGGGATGCAAATATAAATATTTTCCCCAATTTGAGCAAACTGGCGTTAGAGTACCTGACTGTCTCTGCATCATTTGTTGCAGTCGAGAGACTTTTTAGCATTGCAGGTAAGGTATCTCAACCAAAGAGAGGCTAGCTGAGCGATTCAATGTTTCAAAAACGTATATTCAACGGATGTAATTCACAGAGATCAAATTGACTGTGAATGTCATTCAATACACCAACGTGCAATGAATTATAAACAATTTAAGGATCTCACATTGACTATTAATATCATTCAATATATGAATATGCAATGAATAAACAATTTATTGAGCTCACATTGATTATTATGATAATTCAATACTACTATATGCAATGAATAAACAAGTTATTCAACTCAATATGACATTTGTTTCTTAATTTATGCATTTACAGATATATTTTTATGAGCTATATTATACATTTGTACTTGGTAATTGTACCCCAAGTACATGGGTAGTACCCAAGTACATTTCGCAAAACCCTGTACTTGTACTTGGAAATTTTTTAATGTACTTGTACTTGTACCCAAGTACTAAGTCGATGTACTTGCCCCAACCCTGGAATTGATGCGTCATTTATATCTGTCCATCTGATCATGTGAGCCCAAATCTCAAAATCTGGCTTCGTAGTGCAACGAAAAAAGTTATTCCTAACACACACATGGAGTTAGATGTGTTCCCAATTCCACAAATTTAAAGTTATTGCCGCGAAATTAATCATACAGAAAACCACTCAGACCCACATCTACTGAAAAAGTAGAGCAAACGCTCTACTAAAAATTATCATAAACAGGTTTCCGCCAGGGGTTTACTGAAATGATCCTTGATTGGTTACAGGTATATAGACATCGACACAAGGCATATTTTATATATCACTCATGGTTCATAAAGAAAAAAAAATTTTGTTGGTACACAAAAACAGTTTATAAACAAAAGCTTTATACACGAAAGAGTAAATAAATTATATAATATATTTATACATATGAAACACACTTTTAATGTAAATATTTTACAAAATTTGTTAGAGTTCGAATATGTAATGTTACTCTAGCTTCTATCGAAAAACGAGATCGAGAACAAGCAATAAATAATTGTTTTCAGTTGAAATAGAACAGCACATTAAATAGATGGCTATTGGTAATCTAAAACATGGTTTTCTGACACTTTGTATCAGTTAAAACGCTTTACAACACGTAATCATGTCAACAGCTAAATCCGAAAGAAAACTAATTGGACTTGAGAAAGATCTCACACCGGAGTGATGTGTATCATTACAATAACATGGCTGTATATGTAGATTAATTCAACCAATATTAAGCAGTGTTTGTAACGAGACTTCAGAAAAAAAATCAGATGTGATGATCGTGGGCTATGGCAACCCTACCCGGATTTTTTTAAACCACAAATGCACTTTAAGCCATTATAAAACTCTTTATAGATTATTCTATTATGGAAAATAAGAGTTTGCTGGTGATATTTTTTACAAGCGAGTTGCCATTTCGGTGTAATAATAATACTGTCTAATATTTCCTTGATAGACACTAGGTCACTAGGAAGGCCTCATACAAGAGATGTGTATTGTTAAATATTGTGATGCTGACTAAATGGCAAAAATGATCTTGCAGAGATATGATGGTTTCACCTTCAAAGTGACCAATGCACAACAATCACATTTTGCATTTTGTCTGCATGAACACTGTTGGAAAACATACATAAGATCAGACAGTCTAGTCCATAAGCTGGCATGGCTGTATATCCAGTTTCAAATTCAGAATAATTCACATAAATTCAAGGTAGATAGTCACTAAAGATTTAATCCCTCCTTGGTGTTACCTGTGTCCAGAAGGTTATGTTTTGGCTGTGTCTGTAAGCAGGATCACTTACAAAGTAATGAACGGATTTACATGAAACTTCTACCTATGGTGTGCCTCGTACCAAAGAAAAATCCATTACATTTTGGTGATGATCCCACAATTACTTCACAAAAGGATAATTGTGTGGCATGATCAGTGAGCCTATGTTGCTCGGCATAGCTTTGCAGTCCCGGTTGAAATATGTTGTGGCAGTTAATTAAGACAAGATTTATTATTTAGTAAATTTCATCTGGTTCTCAGATCTACAATTTTCTTTACAACAGTACGACACACCAGTAACCAAAATGTTACACTGACAGCACCTGCAACATAAAATATGCAAATTAGCCTAAGATATGACGATAATCATTGCATTGATTATGTACCAAGTACATGCATCACCTTATAATTTGAAACAAGGAAAGTTTCTTTCTGTAAAAAATATTAATGATGAATAATTCGGCATGCCTAGGACAGTGAAAGCGTGAGTCATTAAAATCATGCAGCATTGTGTACTCAGTTATAAGACAATTACCTAGATCAAAAGGAAATACAAGTATATTCTGTTCTCATACACCCCCCCCCCCCCCCCAAGTCTGAAACTTACCAGACAGTCCAGTGGGAAATGAGATAATGGGATTCAATGGATACAGCCAGTCATGTGGTAATTTGAGAAGTGCTGTAGATCTATATGTATAAATTATTCCCAGGAAACAAACCATCTATAAATATAAACTTTATTGTTACCTAACAAACATAATTATATGCTAGTTCTGTATAATTCTTGACAGATATGAATTTTGATAAATTTAAAAAATTGGTTTATATACTGTATGTGATCAGTCTCAAAAAATAATATATGACATCCTTGCTCATCAATGAATATTTATATCAAAAACATTTGCATAAAGACCACTTAAAATAGTGTTCTGAGTTTTTCAAAACAATTTTCTTACACTAGATGATGACGTTTGGAAGCAGGATTATACTATTTTGTGGTAGATGCCCAATGAATCAAATAATGCAATACGGGAGAAGTCTATTTTTCATAAATAGAAGTATGTTTTGTCATTTAAAACTGCAAATTGAGTAGCAAATTCAGCTTTAATTGAATAAAAAATAGTACCAAACAATTTAGAATGACTAAGTTTTTTCACAAAAAATTCAGAAATCACTTAATATAATTTCCAACCACATGAAGTTGTAATCATAATCTGAGGCTGGTTCCACACATTAAGTAATTTTAACGCTTGGAAATTTGAATAATGGTACACAGTTTAATTATAAGTGGGGTATATACATCTTACAAGATGTCAATGGTGATATAAAAAAGTACACGTAACAAATCTTTAAAAATCATTTAAACAAGTTATTACAATATTTATCTGTATAAATTTCTAAATTATATGAAATTCCTTTCACTTCCCATAAAATCTAGAAAGTTTACTTAGGAAAAACTATGATGATGATACTTACTTGGACTACATGAAAAAAAGCATTGACACCAAGTTTTAGCTTAAGGAAGACATCTGATTTTGATTGATCTGAGAAAGAAGAAAATTAACAATTGCATTATAAAATTATATACCTTAATTGACCCAGTTTTCGTCCGTCACCAAAATTATAAAATAATATAGGTATACTGGTACTGTTAGAAGAAAATAAATTACACAAAGACATTCATTACAACACATTTTAGATATTGTAAAAAAACATGTGTCACTAATACCACATTAAGTTTTTACTAGTGAGCAATCTATCAAGCCTTTTCCAAGATATGGCCTGGGAAAGCAATCCAGATGGACAGATTTTTAAAACATAGATGGTCAGATTTGTAAAACAACTATTAGCCTAATTATAAAACCTAAATTACCCATTTAGAGCTCCTGAAAATCATACGTATCAAGTATGGTAACAGTCCATCACTTATTTTCTGACATCAAAAACACACAAAAAAATAAAAAACACCCAAATCAGAGCATGCAGTACCTATATGCTTTTCCTGCTCATAAACATGCATACCCTTATTTACGAGTGAAAATCACATGTTTTCAGGGTCTAAGTGCACTCCTGTTAATAAGAGCTCAATTTGACACAATAAACAGTTCTGTCAACAACCGGCATGTGCACAGGTGCATCTGTGTAGATTCAAACTAATGCCAAAAATTATGGAGATAAATCTACACTTTGGAATTCAGTAGACTAAATAGATCTCACAAAGGGGTTATTTTGAAAAGATATTATAGTGGCAGTGTTTTCTTCAGGATTTTTCCAAGAAGTATCAGCTTTGTGGAAGATCAGATTAACATTTTTTAGCTGAATTTATGGTCAGTTGGAAAAAAACTTGGAATTAAACAGGAAGTTTTTAAAATCTCGGCAGAAACAGAAGCATCTCGGTAACGAGTCATGTAGATGATTTGGGGAAGACAAAGTAGTGGAGAACTCAGAAGGGATATATGCCATTTAACTTCATGAGTGTTTTGGCTGGATTGGTTTAAAATATTGCCCCTTCTTACATTACAAAAGAGTTCAAAAACGTTTTCAGGAAAACTAATATTGAAACAAGACTACATAAGTCCAGGAGCTCCCGCTCCAAATTAGAATTTGATTTAAGCAATTTTGTGTAGGGTTATTAATGTAGTCCTAGGCTAGGTCAAAAATCAAGACGCAAGACAACCAGGTCTAAGAAGCCCAGTCTAAGAGTAAGATAAGAACTAGACAGTCTGTCAGAGATTGCAAACCTCCATTGAAATTAATGATCATAATCAGTATCCCAGTAATGACCTATCTGGCCAATCGAGGTATCTGGTGAATGGAATAGAAGCTTCACAGTGGTCACACAATCAAAGCAATACACATGATCATGATGATGAAGCAGGCCTAGCGATGCCTGACGAGTAGATTATTATTTAAATAACATTAATAAATGACTTTATCGGATATTTAAAAGACAAATAAATGCTAGGTTGTTATTTCACTAGACATCTTAAGTGTATTAGAAACAAATGGTTTCATTATAGCTGCTGAAGTAATTTGCCATTTTTGGGCGAAAATACAAGGAGTTAGGAGATCGCAGTTCACTTGGGAGACGTGAGACTGCCTATTTATCAAAATTTTGGGTGACAAATCTCAGCAAAATCAATATATTGTACGCATCGGTGGATAGTACGCACCAGGCCAAAAACGGGCTCAAAAAAGTACATATACGGTAACTTATAGCTGATTTACGGTCATTTTGAATTCGATATAAATTAGTTAAAAACTTAGGGTGCATCTTCCCCCGAAACCTCAAATTTTGTTTTATAGTAATGGACTAGCATCTAACACAGTTTGCAAAATATTGGGCATGTGAAAGTAAATAATGGCCGATAGGGGGCCATTTTGAATTTGATCGAGTCAGAATTTTTCAAGATGCATCCTCAGCTGAAATCTCACATTTCATTCTATAGTAATCGTCTAGCTATTTAGCACGGTTTACCAAATATCGGCCATGTGAAAGTGAATAATGGCCTGAAGGCGGCCATTTTGAATTTGATCAACTCGAAATTTTCCAAGATGCATCCTCAGCTGAAATCTCACATTTCATTCTATAGTAATGGTCTAGCCATCTAGTACGTTTACCAAATATCGCCCATGTGAAAGTGAATAATGGCCGATAGAAGGCCATTTTAAATTTGATCAAGTCGAAATTTTTCAAGAAGCATCCTCTCCTGGAATCTCACATTTTGTTTTATAGTAATGGTCTAGCCATCTAGTACGGTTACCAAAAACCGGCTATGTGAAAGTGAATAATGCCTGATAGGCGGCCATTTTAGGTTTGATCGAGTCAATTTTTTTCAAGATGCATCCTCTCTTGTAATCTCACATTTTGTTTTATAGTAATGGTCCAGCTATCTAACACGGTTTACCAAATATCAGCAATGTGAAAGTAAATAGTGGCCGATAGGCGGCCATTTTGAATTCGATTAAGTCGAAATTTTTCAAGAAGCATCCTCTCCTGAAATCTCACATTTTGTTTTATAGTAATGGTCTAGCCATCTAGTACGGTTACCAAAAACCGCCTATGTGAAAGTGAATAATGCCCGATAGGCGGCCATTTTGAATTTGATCAAGTCAATTTTTTTCAAGATGCATCCTCTCTTGTAATTTGCATTTTGTTTTATAGTAATGGTCTAGCTATCTAGCACGGTTTACCTGATATCAGGCCTACAGAGGTAAATAATGCTGATTGTCGGCCATTTTGAATTCGTAAGTTAAAAATTTTCAGGGTGCATCCTCCCCCGAAAACTCACACTTTGTTTTATAGTAATCAGGTAATGGTCTAGCCATCTAGCACGGTTTACCAAATATCAGCCATGTGAAAATGAATAATGGCCGAAAAGGCGGCCATTTTAAATTTGATCAAGTCAATTTTTTTCAAGATGCATCCTCATCTGAAATCTCACATTTCGTTTTACAGTAATGGTCTAGCCATCTAGCACGGTTGACCAAATAACGGCCATGTGAAAGTGAATAATGGCTGATAAGCGGCCATTTTGAATTTTATCGAGTCGAATTTTTTCAAGATGTGTCCTCTCCTGAAATCACACATTTTGTTTTATAGTAATGGTCTAGCCATCTAGCACGTTTTACCAAATAACGGCCATGTGAAAGTGAATAATGGCCGATTGGCGGCCATTTTGAACTTTGACAAAATGATTTTTTTCAAAATACATCCTCTCCTGAAGCCTTACAATTTGTTTTATAGTAATGGTGTAGATATCTTGAGCGGTTTTCATGATATTCCACAATATCAGGCCTGTCGAGGTGAATAATGGCTGATAGGCGGCCATTTTGAATTTTATCAACTTCAAATTTTTCAGGATGCATCCTCTCCTGAAACCTTACAATTTATTTGATATTAATGGTGTAGCTATCTTGAGCGGTTTTCATGATATTCCGCAATATCAGGCCTGTCGAGGTGAATAATGGCCGATAGGCGGCCATTTTTAATTTTATCGACTTGAAATTTTTCAAGATGCATCCTCTCCTGAAACCTCAGAATTTGTTTCATAGTAATGGTGTAGCTATCTTGAGCGGTTTTCATGATATTCCGCAAAATCTTTCAGTCGGATTTACCGATGTTATAAATTAGGTCAAAGTGCTGGGTCAACTTCAAGGTCAAGGTCCAAAAACCTGAAAGGCACAACTAGGGACCTTAGAGAACATGTATGTGCAATATGACGGTCATTGGCCCAGTACTTTTCGAGATCGGCTCCGGAAACGAAGTGCGCGTCAAAACGGCTAAATAGGTCATAGTTCTGAACCAGAAGTAGGTCAAAGTTCAAATACCCCAAAAGGCACAACTGAACCCCCTAGGGGTGTTGTGTGTAAAATTTGAAGACAATCGGACAAGTACTTTGAGAGATATGCTCCGGAAACGAATTGTTTACGGACGGCCCAACGCCGTAACCTCATCATTTTCTCCTCTGCAACCTTGCGTATTGAATTCAGATTAAAAATATTTTAACCCGTCCATTAGCCACCTGGAAGTAACCCACATACCAAAAATTGTTATCCTAGCTTATTTTCTCACAAAGTTATAGGCAAAAGAAGAGGCCAAAAAAAAACGGAGGTAGAATCCATAGCTCCCTTCGCTCACCTACGGTGACGGCGGGAGCTAATAATTCCATCCTTCAACTTCACACCTTGAACTCCACAAGGGTATATGCAAGCTACAAAGGTGAGATACCTAACTTATCTGAATATCTCACTTTGTCTATCTCATTTCACCAGAAAATGTGAAAAATACTGGACACTGATCATGCTAATGGGGGACAGAGCTACTTTCAAGTTGAAAATAGATAAATTATACATGTATGTAATTAATTTATTCCATACACATTGGTGGTTCAAGTGTGTGAATAAATAATGAAAATTAGTACTTTTCAATTGCTGCTTGTGTTTTCAAGTGTGTGAATATAAAAATAAAAGTATCAACGTTTTTTTTGCATAAATATCATAGATCTTTATATGAACTTTTTGCAACCAATATTGAACTATTTTGCGAAATGGTTATTAGGCCTGGTGTTTGAATTTTTAGATTTGTGAATTCTAAGAAATGAGCAATGCCCGTTGGAGACAGAGATAGGCCTCAGCCTCTAACCAGACAAGTGAAAATCATTTGAAAAAAACGTATTGTTCCAACTTTCATACAATAAGTTTTCAATTTAAACTATAACTTTTAAAATTTTGACTCTACTATATCTCATGATCATTAATTTTAAATTACCCGGTAGTCATGTTAGACAGATAACGAGAGAGAAATTTACATTTTTTTGGCAGAGATGTCAAAATAAAAATTGGCTGCAAGCCAGCGATTTTGAATTCGATCGAGTTGGGTTACTTCAGGGTGCGTTTTTCCATGAACTCTGCACATTTGTTTAATAGCAATGGTCTAGCTATCTGACACGGTTTTCCAGATATTATGCATATTAACCCTTTAAGCCCTCACGATGCATTAAAGAATCATTTTACATACCTGAAAAACAGATTTAATTTTGCTAAAACTAAGGGGTTTCGAAAGGAAAATATAAAAGAAACTTTTACCAAAACATGGCAATTTTCTAAAAAATTTCATCCACGTCAAGTCATCTTTATCCACTACAAGTCGAGAATTGCGGCAGCAATTCGCGGCTTGTAGTGGATGAAGATGACAATGGTAAATTCAGGATTGAAAGGGTTAAAGTCAATAATGGCTGCAAGTCAGCTATTTTAAATTTGATCAAATCAAAAATTTCAAAGGCATATCCCTCCCTGAACCGCATGATTTGTTTCATAGTAATCGTATAGCTATATACATCATGGGCATATTAAAGTGAACAATGGCCGCAAGTCAGCCATTTTGAATTTGATCGAGCTAAAACTTTTCATGGCATATCCTTCCCTGAAACCGCACATTTTATATTATAGGAATGCCTAATGGTCTAGCGATCTAGCAATAAACCCCCAATCCCTCGATTTTAAAATGAAATCTACAATCATGGTACACTACATAGACATAAGTCCTATAGCATCCCTACATTATGGACATATTAAGAAGCCAAAATAAAAATAATAATTTTGACCTAGTTTTGGAATTTATTGCGACAACAAAAATTATAAAGTTGATCTCCATTTTGATATATGGAAGTGGACCAAAGTTTGCTAACCCCCAGAAGACAAATTTATAGGATCATTTGTACCAAATTCTGTAACAATCCAAGATATGAAACGAATAATCCAAGATATGAAGCGCAAAGTACTACTTTGCGTTTCATATCTTGCGTTGTTACATAATTTGGTACAGTGATCCTTTAAATTTGTCTTCTGGGGGTTAGCAAACTTTGGTCCACTTCCATTGCTTTACTTTGCTTTTCCTACTACTACTACTACTACAACACAACTGGGTCAAAATACAGCACTGAACAGGGGCGGATCCAGGATTTGAAAAAGGAGGGGGCGCAGGTGGCTCTGGGGCGGGTTTTTAGGAATTTTAGGTCAATTTAGGGGACTTTTTAAAGAATTTGGCGCAAAAACGGGCCCCCCTCTGGATTCGCGCCTGCTGAAAAGGACTAAGTGAGGCAACACAAATATTAATTCAAATAAAGCAAAAAATAAAATTTGAAAATCACTAACTTTGTTTAGAAATTTCATCTTTTAATTTTTTCAACTTCCTTTCAGCTCTGGCATATTTTGCAAATTCATCAACCATGCGAATATTTCTTATCTCATTTTGTGACTGTTGATATTCTTCCCTTAATTTAACATCTTCAGTTGACTCAGTAACAACTAAGTTCACCATCTAAAACAACAAGCAAAAACAGGAGATAGAATGTGTACATGGCACATTAGCTTTTAACTGTCCTGCAAGAACAATATACATATTATACATTTTCAAACACGTTCTAAACAAAATAAAATGTCACTGAAACTGATCAAATAGTTTGTGACAGATGTGCCTGGTTGTCATGGAGGCCGACGTGAAGTACATGGTTATAATGGAGGCTGATATGATGTGCCTTAGCCCTGGTTGTGATGAAGGCTGGTGTCATGTGCCTGGTTGTGACGGAGGCTGACATAATGCATTTTTCAAAATGGCAGACCACTTAATTATACTGAGATGTAAAGTCAAATACACAACTGGGTAAAAATACAGCACTGCAAAGGGACTACTGAGAGAACACCACATATGTCTTGAGACACTATCACGGCGCAGAGTGTGCACTGAGTCACAACTGTTTCTAAATTTAGCCTACTATATTGTTTTGTTATTTTCCTGATCACGATCCAACGAAAAAGCCACTGCTAACCACTGCTTTCATGCCATCTAGGGGGTTGCAACAATTCACTATTATGTTTATATTTATTTTTATACTGCACAATGCTTTTGTACTTCTCTCATTTTTCTATGAATATCTTTTATTTTATTTTGCTGCTGCTGAACCGGGTATGTGTGGGTTGTGGTGGTTGTCTTGGGGTTCTGGGGCAGCTTGTTCGGCAGCTTACAGCTTGGAGTTCTCATGACTGTTGATGTAGCTTTATACAGGGCAAGGATTGGTCTCTTTAACAGGTATAAGCATGTGAAATCAACCATTTGTTTTACTTTCTTACCATATGCACTGCGAGTCCTGTTAGCGCAATTAATTTTAATAGTGGCCTTACTTTTAATACGTTGTGGTGACGTTGAAATAAATCCCGGTCCAATATCATCTAACATCTCGCTGTGGAGTTCTAATGTTCGTGGTCTAAATTCGGACTGGATTGACTGTCTTCTGGCAGACGTTGCCAATAAACATGACTTACTCGGTATATGCAAAACTTTTTTGAATTTAACTAGCAACGTTGAACTATCAATCCCTGGATATTTACCAATTTTTAGGAAGGACCGACTGACTCATGGAGGAGGGGTGGCTCTCTAGTCTCCGATTCATGTACTGCCAAACGTTTATATAATTTTGAAACGCCCACGTTAGAAGCCCTTTGGGTCGAGATTAAAACTCAAACACATGTTCTAGCTGTTTGTGTTTGCTATCGATCGCAGACGGAAGGTGAGATTTTCTGGGAAAACATTCAAGACTCTGTTGAATCTATTAGAAATGCTGGTTACAATAACCTAATTATTTTTGGGGATTTCACCGCGGATCCTGGGAACAGACCCATGTGAAACAAATTTAGGTATTTTTGCCAACCTGTTTCTCTAAATTTTCAAATTAGTGAAGCAACTCGGATAACATCAACGTCAGCTACCACACTCGATCAAATTTTAATTTCAGATAACATAAAACCAGATAGCATCGCAATTCACCCACCGCTGGGACGCAGTGATCACTGTCAGGTGTCAACTAATATTCCTCTAATTAAAGTACACAGACCATCGACATATAATAGGTGAATTTGGCAGTACGACAAAGCTGACTGGGATGGTTTTAACGAGGCCCTTTTAAATAATGATTGGAATCCTTGTTTTGTTGATATTGATGTAGACGTTTGTGCTTCAAGGTGGACTGACAATTTTATAAATTTAGCACGCACATTTATTCCCAATAAAATGACTATAATAAGACCTTGGGACAACCCTTGGTACACTTCAAAACTTCGCTGCTTACAAAAATAACCGTACTATTCAAACCTGGGAACTATATAAAGTAGTGCTAAATAATTATGTTCATGAACTAAAATCCGCCTAAGATCATTTTAAACAGAGGCAAGTCGACAAAATTACCAATTTTCCTTCATCTAGGCCTTGGTGGCAGACCGTAAAAGGTCTGTTTAAAACTAAAAATAAATCTACTGCTATTCCAGCACTTAGCCAGCAAGATGGCTCGATCACAAATGACCCATAAGAAAAGGCTATATCTTTTAACAATTTTTTCTTAGAAAACTCTAAAATAGATACAACAGGGGCTACCCTTCCTGATACCAAATTTCTAAATACAGCTAGACTAACTAGTATAACTTTCACGAGAACTGATATTTTAGATATATTGAAATCACTTGATCCAAATAAAGCCAGTGTTCCCGATTACATCAATCCCAAAATGCTGAAGCACACAGCAGTGCATATTTGTTCCTCACTAACTCGCTTATTTAATATGTCCATGCAACAAAATAAATTTCCTTCTCTCTGGAAAAAAGCCGATGTCTCGCCACTTTTTAAAAAAGGTGATGCATCACAGCTTAACAAATATAGGCCTATATCCCTATTAAGCTGCGTCGGCAAAGTCATGGAAAAAGCAGTTTTTAAATATACATTTAACTACATTCGAGATAATCACCTAATTTACAGCAATCAATCTGGCCTTATGCCAGGGCACAGCACAACACATCAACTTGTACATTTATACCATGTTTTCTGCGAGGCGTTGGATAATAAAAAAAAATGTCTTAGTTTTTGCTGATATTTCCAAAGCCTTTAATCGAGTGTGGCATGCTGGTATACTGCATAAATTGAAAAATAATGGCATAACTGGTTCTCTGAACGAATGGTTTTCTGACTATCTAACCGGCAGAAAACAATGCGTTGTGATAAACGGTCATTCTTCTGAATATGGCACGTACAATAGAAGCAGGAGTTCCACAGGGGTCTGTTCTCGGTCCCCTATTATTCCTTATATCCCCTATTATTCCTTATATTTATAGACGATATTAAAGAAGTAGTTTATTTGCAGACGATAGTTTGTTTTATATGGTTTCAAATTTACACAACACTAACAAAGATGTCCTGGACAGAGATCTCGTCCGTATTGATACCTGGTCCAAACAGTGGCTTGTAACTTTCAGTATTCAAAAAACTTGTGATATGTCACTTTCTCTACGACCAACCGCAGCAGTTCCTATGCCGTTATCTTTTTCTGGAGCTAATTTAGAGTCTGTCAGCGATCACAAGCATCTAGGTCTAACATTTTCTTCTGATCTAAAATGGAATAATCACGTTGATGACATAAATGCTCGTGCTGATAAAAGACTGTGTCAACTTGAAGCGCTACGTTTTAAATTAAACCGAAAAACCCTAGAAATTTTATATATATCATATATTCGGCCAATTGTTGAATACAGCGATGTGGCTTTTGACAACATATCTGATGGTGACAATACACGTTTTAAAAGAATTCAAAAACGTGCTGGTAAAACTGTTTCTGGTGCCATAAAAGGTGAGCCACTGCACTTTTAATCAACGGAACGAGTGGTATAGGTCTGATAGTTGATTCCACCTCAGCAAATGGTCCTCTATTCAGAAACCCATTTCTTACAAGTACCGGTTGGTGCGAAAAGTATTTTTTTAACGTTTTTTTTACTTTTCGCGACCAAAAAAAGGCGTGAATCTTTTTTTTCAAAAATTAAATATTTTGATTTTTTCTACTGTCACTCAACTCACCTTAATATATCCCAACTGACCCAAAAATATAAAAAACACAACTAAAGACGTTTTGGTAAGCATTGAGCCGATATTTAGTGCCAAATTCTTCATTTTTTATAAAAAAAACTAAAATTTCACTATTTTCAGAAAAGTTCAAACTATTTTAAAAATGACAAAAAAAACTGGAATAGTGTCTCATTTTACCTTAAAAAACTCCCCATGGTATATGGTATTGAGATAAAAATATATTTTAAAAGATATAAATGTATAAAAACTGACTGGATATGACGCATGACCTCCACCCCAAAAGTTTTAGTTCTCGCGACAAAAAAAGGCGTGAATCTGATTTTTTTTTCAAAAAATAAATATTTCGATTTTTTTTTACTGTCACTCATCACAATATATCCCGACTGACCCCAAAATATAATAATCACAATAAAATGCGTTTTGGTAAGCATTAAGCCAAAATTTAGTGACAAATTCTTCAATTTCAATTTAAAAAAAAATGCAAATTTCACTTTTTTCAGAAAATTTCTTATTATTTTTAATATTACAAAAAACTGCAATAGTGTCTCATTATACCTTAAGCAACTCCCAATTCTATATGGTATTAAGATAAAAATATTTTTTTAAATATATAAATATATAAAAACTGACTGAATATAATGCTATTACCCGGTACCACTACCCCCGAATTTTTAGTTTTCGCGACAAAAAAATATTACAAAATCAGGATATATATATTTTTTTTAGGAATTTTTTACTCATTGTAAATGATCATAATTTTTTCATTTATGACTGAAATATATAATAAGCACAATTACTTATGTATTGATAAGCATTAAACCGCAATTTAGAAGCAAATTCTTCTTTTTTTCATGAAAAAATGAATAAAATTGAACTATTTCAAAATGATGTTACAAAACTATAAAATAATGTCCTATTGTACATTCAAATATTTTTTTGGCTATATGGTATTAAGAGAATAATATCCAAAGAATATATAAATATAATAAAATGGACTGGATATGATGCTATAATATTACCCATGCCCTCGGTAGGTATTTAGTTTACGTGACAAAAAAAGGAATATCATAATTTTTAACAAAATAAATTAATAAATTTTCTTCTCACCGTCATCATCATGATATTCTATAAGTGTCTTCCCATGTTGTATATGGTTACACGAAAAAACCCATCATGTACAAAAAATTACTTAAATATAATAAAACCGACTGAATATTATGATATTCCTTTAACTTGGGAAATGGTAACCTTTACACTTGCTTATTTATTTTTATTTGATTAAAATTTTCCCAATCGCTTTCAACAATAATATGAAATAATATATGATCAAATAAAATATTCCATGCAATTAGCGACATAACATAATGTAATATCCCTCACCCCTACTATTTTAGAAATAATAACTTTCAATGAACATGGTGAATGGAAACTAAATCTGTTTTTAAATATATGTATTTCTAGATTTTTTTATTGCAGCAAATATAACATTCACTTGAATAAACTGAAATTATACTTTATATGTATATAACACACACATTTCATTAGTAAATGTCATCAGTGCCTGGTTCATATGAATCAGCATTGTAAACTTCATCATCATCGTCTTCACATTCTAGATTTTGTATAGTCAACCTCTAGGACAAAATTTCAGGACCCTGCCTCCCGTAAAACCAATATATGGAATATCTTTCATTTTTCACTTCCCAACCATTTTTTTCCACATTCCACAAACAAGTATGCTTGTTTATCGAGTTACACGAAACACGAAACAGTAATTACTAATTGTTGACAACTTCCATACATCTTACATACAAATTCCTGTGCATAATAATTGAGTAAATGGGCATTAAGGATACAAATATAGGGGGACGTACATGACATAATTGTGGCTTTCAGATATATATTTATTAATTATTTTACTTGTCAGATGTCCAATGGCCAATGTTCTTCACATACACATATTTATGTTTAAAAGCTTTTAAGCTTTCTCATGTGATTGGAAATAATTTAAATATTATAAAGCCTGATATTTTGTAAACATTTATTTAGGTCAGTACAAATAACAAATTAATTGTGAATACAGTCATTGTTTATTCAGCTTCAATTCTAACAGTGACATGGCAGATGTTCCACTTGAAGCCTAATTGGAGAAAATAAAATAAAAAGTAAGGTTCAATTGTTTTTTTTATGAAAAAACAGCCAAGTCAATTTGCACCTTACACGGATGTTGTACAGCGCTGGCCATATTACGACAAGGGTTACTACATGTAATCAAGCCCTCAGAAGTTGAGACTTATAGAGGGTATACGTATTACAATTATTCCAATATACAACTAAGGCAATTACAATGGTTTACATCTGCAAACAGCAGTAATGATTTATCCTGAATAAAACTGGGTTAAGGTCATCAATATCCCACCAACTGATTCAGAAGAACAATTTGTCAGGTTATCATCATCCAGTCTGTCAGACAGATTCATTCTGGAGTGATGTACCAGTAAATTTCAAATTTAGTTTTATCTTCTGAAGATGTATTATTCCGTTGCAGCTGTGCTGCATTTTCAGGGACACTAGCCTGTCCTGGACTGTAGTGGATGAAGATGACAATGGTAAATTCAGGTTTGAAAGGGTTGATCAAGTTAATGGCAAATCATGCAATTTAGCCGTTCAGGTATGGAACCAACCTAATTAGGCTGATTAAACTACAGCAACTTAAATTCAAATCGCAAGAGGCAAGGTGCACACAATTACCAAAAATCATCCGATTATCGCTTACTCAGAATAGGTGATCTATAACTGATAACGTGATCAAAATATCAACAATGCAGTGTAAAGAACAATAAACAAATAAAGCTTAAAACACAGCTTTGCTGTGCCCTGGACCTGGTTTCTTCTCAATGAAGAATAAAATGAAACACTGATGTATTCGTATTTATGTGGTCCATAGAATAGACACCTCATTTTCCTTTCCATAGTTATCGGTTTCTGAGATATAGCTCAAAATAAGTTTTCTGGTAATGGCGGCTATTTTGCATATTTTATGCTAATTAGTGATTCTAAACTTTTTTAAATGTAGTTTATTGTCATCGTTGACCATGAAAACCATTGTATAGACACCTCATTTTCCTTTCTACTGTGCTTAGTTTCCGAGATATACCCGGTAGCTCAAAATTTGATTCAATTAGACATAAAAAAATTGCCATAGATCCAAAGGATATATTGTGATCAATTCAAGTACCAGATTTCATTAAAGTATTTTCAAATTTCACAAGTTATATGCATTTGAAATATATAATTGCCAACTGATATCATATAATGACCAATTTTCCTGCAAATTGCAATGGCGGATTATCACAAAATAGCTAATGGGGATTAGAGGGTTAATTGGCTGAAAAAATTGCTCAGTTTTTTGGACATAACTTTCTTAATATTGATGATAAAGACATGAGCAATACATCATTTTATATGTTTTGATGAGCTCTAAATATAAAATTATACCCGCCGTCAGATTAACTTGTAACGCATGTTTTGCGCTGATTTCTCAGTCAATTCTCAATCGATTTTGATGAAATTTTGCAAGGACTATTTTTGAGTCACGCGGCGACTACCGTGAAATTTTTATTAAAAAATATTTTGTAGTTCAAAAGTTAGACCATTAAACATGTAGTAAATTTGAAATTACGACGTCCCTCTATAAACCCATTTAACTGGTTAAATTAAAGTTTGTTTTTAGCCCTGAATTGCATTACATGCCAGATGATCTAACTTTTTAGCTATACAATATTTTCCGATGAAAATTTCACGGTAGTCGCAAAAAAAACATACAACATTTCATGAAAATCTGTTGAGAATTGACTGAGAAATCGGCGAAAAACATGCGATACAGGTTAATCTGACGGCGGGTATAGACAAATCTATTATTTTATTTTTTTATGCCAGTCCCTAATGTGGATAGGTCTAATCAATTTTTTTTTCGATGATTCAAATATGATATTTTTTTTTTCGAATCAAGCATGACCGGAAGTCAGAGTAGCCCAGTGGTGATGGCCAGTTCTGTCGCCGCCTGTGGAGGCCGACGCACATACATACATACATTGATCGGCTTGCTCCAGGATACTTCTGTAGCCGCCTGTGAAGGCCTGCAAAGCAGGGCTCAACCCCTCTATGTCTCCCTCCCCTTGCGGGGTACCTGGACAGGAGAGGCACATAAGTTCAAGTTCAAGTTCAAGTTCAATGAAGCAACTCCCAGGGGAGTGCCCGGTCCCGACTTTAAAAAGACGCCCGAAATGCCGGGGGTTCACCAAAATGACCCCTCCTTGTCTCCCTGCAGGCGTGAGGAGCCTCTGCACGTCCACTTCACCGGCACTTCACTACCAATGCCAAAGGCTTAGGCTGTAAAATAGCAGTAAAATAGCATACAAAAGCAATTCCCAACCGCCGAAAACAAGAAAGAATCAAGTGGGGGCAGACCTCGTGTATTCCCTACTGTCCGTAGTGGGCAATTCCACGGTGTCGGACGTACGTTTCGGACACTTATTTTATGCCTGGTGCCCCAACTGGGAATGAGAATTATATTAAGTTGTTGCTATTTCATACACACAAGCTCACTGTATCATGTGGGACATTTGAATATTTTATGTCATTCACACATATCGGCTATGAGCCAATATAAGGGTGGTGTCGGACGTACGCAGACAAATTGATATTTTGTAAAATAAATCTTCAGTACCATATCTGTCTGAATCCTTGGGTGACAGCAGAACAATGTGGCCTGATACTGATAGAGGATAGTGTTGTCTTATTATTACATATAAAATATTTTTCATTTTCATTTTAATTGTTCTAGAAATTATTGGATATCTTTGGTGTCGGACGTACACTCACTTGGTGTCGGACGTACATGTCTGAAATTAGGGATTTTGCTCATCCTGCAACACCCACAAGCAAAGTCAAAAATGTTGCAAATGCTTTTTAACAATCATTTTGAGGGGTTGGCATACAAAATTACATAATTTATCAATATATAAGTATAAGATGTATAATAATAGCAGTAATTGGCCATGCCGTAACCATATCATAACTGTGTTAGGTAAGAGTGAAGTATATAGTGCTAAGTTAACATCACTTTTCGGCTGGATTTTAGTTTGTAAAAATATAAACACTGTAACTACAAAATTAAAATGGCAAGTGAGTGTTTTACAAATCAGCCTTGATGCTGCCCAGGCTAACTGGGCATGGTCCAAAGTTATTTACATGATTTTATTTCCGTTATCTATTGACAGATACGTCGGGTGACTTCCCCCCAGACATCATTGATAATCGATGTTCAATAGTCGATGAGGTACCACTAGTTTAGATGTTAGGCCTTTAATATTGCCGATTGGTGTTTTCTTGGTTGGTAAATATAGAGAGATGCATTAATTCACCATGTTCATGAACATTCATCAAGCTAGCTGTTCTTATGAACGCTAGCAGTGGTGCCAAATTCCAAGGTATTTGGCGACTTTGGCTGGATCATATTGTCTATTAAATGGCTTAAATTATCAACAGAGCACCACATTTATTTATCAAAATGCAGTTAAATGGTCATTCAGCACTCTTTACATAATTTTATAATGATCTATGTGCTGCATCTGGACTCCCAGATTCTTTAGAATATTCATCAAGAATTAAAAGACCTTCACCATGTCAACAGAGATTCAGTGTTATACATGGTGTCGGACGTACACAAATATCGTGTTTGGCCTGTAGTGAGTTGTATATTCAACATGCAGCATTTGTACTATTGCATGCAGT
The DNA here is from genome assembly GCA_964017125.1 of Flabesymbios commensalis. Taxonomy (NCBI): domain Eukaryota; kingdom Metazoa; phylum Annelida; class Polychaeta; order Terebellida; family Flabelligeridae; genus Flabesymbios; species Flabesymbios commensalis. Next base: position 34,394,727 of record OZ024907.1, on the reverse strand, counting down.
TCTGATTGCATATTTGCATTCAGGGTACTATTTGTATTCAACATATTAGGTAAATTAAAGTAGATATCCAACTATCATATCTAAAAAATAAAATAATTTACTATTTTGGTGTCGGACGTACAAGCTAATTCTCTTACGCATACTTTACACTACTTTGCCATTCACAATTGATGAATAATTTCTCTTTCTGATATTATATCCATCCATTACCTCATAATAAACTGACATGTGGCTCATTGAGCCATTTAGTGGGCATGAGTATACTAAGCAGCCTTGTGATTGACGCAAGGTGTCGGACGTACATTACAAAAGTGTCGGACGTACGCTTGTTTGCATGGCGATAATCAAACAGGCAACCATCACAGTGACTCCATGTTGCATAGCTGGGGTAATGGTATCATTTCTGTTTTGCATAAGGAATTTTAGAACACTGGATGTGGTTTGTCTGCTTGAAAAAAAACATTTTGATAATATTTGGTGTCAGACGTACATATTCGTTTTTATCAATTTAACACAGAATTGTCACACCTGAAAACCCATGTTGAAGACGAGTACAGCCATCAACATATATATTGTTTTCAACAGACATCTTCTACTGATGAACAAACACTAAATATTTCCTACTGATGGCATTTCTTATGTCATAGTGCAAATAATACAAACAGGTGACAAATTGTGTAATATGTTACCAATGCCAAATAGTGTTTAAATGTTCAAGATCAGCGCGATTTTACATCAATGTAGTTCTGTTTCCTGGCCAAACAATTATTGAGTCACAAAATTTCACAAGTTTTCTATGAAATTAAGATATGAAAATGGGAATCAGGCCATTTTAAAAGTTTCACACCTAGGTTGACACTTTCATGGAATTGCCCAGTGACGATTTACCCTGCCCAACCAGTGAGTCAAGTGAAGTAGCCTATATCATACGTCTTGCAAGCCCAGGCCAGTAGTCGGAACACCTCTCACTGACGCTCTTTGGGTGCGAGGAGCCTCTGGATGCTAGAAAAGAATTAGCCTCCGAATCAATTCTCACCCTCAAGCGTGCGGAAAAGTATAATGACCAATGGACAAGGACTACACGACCCTTGACATCGCTTCGGGTAAGAGGAGCCTCCTACCGTCAGACGCTAAACTACACTGTATTAAACAGCCTTTCACCCTCACCTTTGACAAGGCTCTGCCCCAGCCCAGAACACCTTTAGAAGCTTGGAAAAGTGTAATGGGCAAAGTCAAAGAATGCAGACTTGTAGCCAGTGTCACTCACTCAGTCTCAAGAGTCTAGAGACCCAGTCAGTGACAGTGTGATTAAAGATTTTTCGTTGTTCCCTTGTTCATGTTGTTGTTGTTGATTCTCTCTGCCATGTCCATGAATGTCTGAGACTGTCACTGTGCCTGCGACGGACTGTGATGATCAATTTTGATGCCTGAACTAAAATTAAACCTACGTTTTACGTTAGTAGTCTACAGTTAGCCTAGCCTGCATAGCGAGTAGTGGACTAAAAGTTAAATTTATTCATTAATGAGCCTGGCCCTAGCCTAGCTTAGGCCCTAGCCCTAGGACAATCAATCATGGCAATTAACTTTATTATTATTAAGCAAAACTCCAACTAGTTTAAGTGACCCCACAAAATTTGTTAGATTAAATCTAACGACAGCGAGCGATGATCGGTGGAAAACGACGGCGGAACCCGGATGGACATGGCTTTTCGCGCAAAAAAACAATCAAGTGAAAAAAATAACAGCATTAAAAAGCCAAGAAATCTATAATTTCTCGACTTTAACACTTAATAGGTTAAAAAACTCGATGAAATCATAGATAAGTGTCAAAGATTCTGAGAGATTTCTTAGAAAATTGAAAACAACAATTTATAGTTAACGTAGAATAGAATAGAATAGAATCTTATCGACCCGCTGCGAGCTAATTACGCAGCTGTCTGTGGTGAGCTGCTCCGCAGGGCTACAGTAGGCACTCTCACAAAAAATCAAATAAACAGAAATAGTTAATTTAACTGTTTAATATGACAGAGGAGAAAGTTTATAATGTGTAGAAAGTTACTTTTTAAAAAAATATCTAGTAGTTTTCGAGATATGACACTTTTTGTACTTCAAAGTAGGTGTATTTTTTCTGTCGGGACTTTTCACTATAACATCATATAAATACCAACGACTTAATACGTCAGATTTTTATCATTTTTATGAAAGTTTATGAACATCAATAAAAACATATATATTGACTCAAGACCATATAAACCATATATATTATGAATCAGTTTTGTGTTGGCTACAAAATTATTAATGCTATTCACAAAACCCGGAATGACCTTGAGATCTAGGGGTCAAGGTCACACAAGTGTAAAGGTTAAAATGTAATAAAAATGTGTGATTTTTACTTAATATATATCTTTTGGTTCTTTGAAAATAGTCAACATTATGAAAAATTATTGATAAATTTGATCACTAATAGGATGACAATACATAAGAATATAAATAATGATATGACCTTGACCTTGATGTAAAGAAAAGGTCAAATTTTGATATTTTTGCTCACACAAATTGATTTTTATTTCAACTTTAGTGGAAACATATTAAATGAGTCAAGGAACTGTTGTGATTAATTTATGGTTCAGTTATGTGTTGGCAACAAAATCATAAAATGTTATTTACAAAAAAGTACTGACAACTTGAAAATTGGGGGGTCAAGGTCACACAAGTGTCAAGGTCAAAGAGTACTGGGTGATAAATATCTGATTATTATATTACAATGTCTTGCCATTCTTTAAAATTTGTCAACAATTATTTAAAATTATCGACAAATTTTATCACTAAATCAGATAGTATAAACAAGAATAAAAAATAATATGACCTTGACCTTGCTATGAAATAAAGGTCATTTTTTTTAGATATTGTAGCTCAAACTAAATAAACAATTTTTTTTTTTTTTCAAGGTCAATGGAAACATAGATTTAATTATAATGATTTAGGAAAATGAACATTTATCTTGTGCCTGATTGAGTTACGGTATGATTCAGTTATGTGTTGGACACAAAATAATTGATTGTTATTATTATTGTTACCTACTTGAAGTTTAGGAGTCAAGGTCATACAAAAGCTAACAAGTGTCAAGGTCAATTAATACTTAAAATTTGTCTTTTCATTTGTTAAAAGGAATAAATGTTATAGAAAATTATTGACAAATTTGATCACTAGTCTGATGATATTAAATACAACAATAAAAAAATGATATGACCTTGAAATAAAATAAAGGGCAAATTTAAATATTTTTGCCCAATAACATCAAGCAAATACATTTTTATTCCAAGGTCAATGTAAATATATACCTATAGTTGATGATTCAATGCTGATATAACATGTATTTAATGATTCACATAACATATGATATAATTATATGTTGGCCACAACATCACTGCATGTTATTTACTTTAAAATTTCATACAAGGTCATACAATTGTCAAGGTCAAAATAAAAAAAAGTGATTATTATTTGAAATATGTATTTACATGCATAATTATTACATGTATGTAAAAGTAATGACAAATTTGATCATTGTCAGATGACAATAGGCCTACATTTTTAATGAAAAAATGATGACCTTGACTTTGGAGTAAAATTGTCAAATGACAATACATTTATAATGACAAAATGATGACCTTGACCTTGAAGTAAAAAAAATAATTGAAATTGAAATTTAGGGGTAAATTTAAATAGCTTGTTCATATATAAATAAATATCTAATAGGCCTATGTACAGCATAATAGTTGATTTTAAATAAAAGCTATATTAAAAAAAAAAAAAGAATTACACATGTATATTGTAATTTAAATATTTTTATAATAAGATTATTGAACACATGCATATTGTAATTTAAATATTTTCATATTAGATTATTAAACATTCAGTTTAGCATGAACTAGACTAATAATCTCAATCTTCTTTCTCGCAGATAATATGATTCCATTTTTTTTTTAACACATTTTTATGAGCATTTCTTAGAATTCAGAAAAAAACAAAAACAAATTCATTTGTAGCTGAGCCTACACCTGAACTTAAGGATGGAGCATCTCATCACAGCATTGGGCCCCATATGTATTGATATGATGTTGGCCCTGGTTTTAGGGAAGACAAATCGTGCTGCAGTGGAATACTGGTATCCGGTACTTCAATCTCACACTTCAATTCATAGAGAGGAACGTCGTGCAATGGTTTTAAGAGTGTGGCACTTTGCCAATGTTGCTGCTTGCTGTGAGGTACAGGATTTTCAGAGAAATCTCACCTCTCAATATTAGCTAGGACAATCAACATTGTTTCGATGTTATATCCTCAGGCAAAGATCTTTATCATCACATGCCCACATGCTTTACTTGGTGTAAATAAGTAGTGCCCACCTGATATGACAGCGATGGCAATTTGTGGGATAAGTTCAATAAGCCACAAGGGTTGTACGACTGTATATGCCCTCCGTAGAGTTGAAATGGCAAACCATAAACAGGTGTAGTGACAAAGTGGTATAATGGAAAGTCGGTTACCCCCTCTTTCGCCATGGATCCTCACCTGGGGCGCGCTTTATGAAGCTTAAAAGCAAGAGCTTTTATTATTAATAAATTCTTGTAAATTTTGCTTGCCGTTTGGGAGAATGAAAAAAATTGGCTGACTTTGCTCGTAACGTTTGTCTTTCCCTAAGAAGTAAGCCCTAGCCTATATGCAGGAAATAGCTATAAATTTTTAAAAATATGTCAAAGAAAAGGCTCTTGGGCTAGTCTATGTTTTAAATAAGGACAAATGAGTAAAAAAGTAAAATGAGTAATATACTGGTGGTAGATCTATGCTCAGTAAATCAAATAATTCAGTTCGGGACATTTTTTTTCAAAAATAATATTATTTTTCATTCATTTGAAGTTGGAAATTGTGTTAGCAATTCCAGAGTTTCAAATAAATTTCACAAGTTTTTTTTACAGTTCAGTAGCACAAGAGTTAAAGTGACCAAAAATCATTCAAAAGCCGAACTTTTATTTTCGCTTAAATTCTTTATAATTATGTGATAATATGTCAACATATCCATGCAATGGAATTGTGGAGGTCGTTTTAATTTTGGGTTGCTGTGGCAACGTAGTAAGTGTGCTGACAACCCCATTTATCAGTTATTCCGATATATCAGTTATCTTACTTTAGATGGCTTTCTGTATTCGATGGGGCGAGGCGAAGCTGACGAAACGAAACCACCATCAACCATCTACAATTCTGGTCACACTATCAACATTGGGCAAACGTCTCAGAAATTTGAGCCATGGCATAGTCGTCTCATGAGCTTAGTCTTGTCAGTTTCGTCGATTACAGGAACCCAGTTTTGTCGGTTACAGGAAACTAGTTTCGTCAGTTTCGTTTCGACGATTACAGGAAACCAGTTTCGTTATGTCAGCTTCGTTTCGTTTCGCTGAATACAGAAAGCCCTTTAGACATGCATGTCCTAAATTTAATCTTGTCCTTAGTTCTCATTTAACTGGCAGGGATTCCACCGGGGGGGGGTGGGGTTGTTTCGAATCCCCCCACTCAGCACCCCCGGGTGGGGGGAATATCCCCCCCCCTTGTTGGCAGAGAATATTCCACACTTTGCTGTTATTTCAGTTAAAATAGGCAATTTTGAGCATTTAAATTTAAAAAAAAATTCTCCTGGGGGAGGTCCCCTCCTTTCCCCCTCCCCCTTCTCAAAGATTCCTGGCGGAAACCCTGTAATCTTCAAACAAAAAATTTAAAACACACATGCAGTTCTGATCTAAGGTACATGTTGACATATTATGGACATATCAAGAAGCAAAAATTCAAATGATGATTTTGGCCTGATTGTGTCTTTTTGAACATGTCTAAATTACAGTAGGCTAGGGTCTAGGCCTATTCCGTTCCAGGCTCATTTAAGCAATTTCATATTAAAAAATAAATATTTTTATTCAGCAATAACATGAATACATTTATGAACTAATTAGACTATCCTAACACTAGGCCTACCTAGCCTATAGCGACTGGTTGCTCAGAAGCGGAGAAGTTAAACAAAAGAAAAAATATTAATTATTTTTTTAGTCTAAATTGGCCTAGTTTCAAACTCCTACCTACAAACTTGAACAAAATGGAAATTGTTCATTAAAGATAATCTTGGAACTAGGTCTAGAGCCTAGTCTATACAAATGTGTGGAAGAATACAATTGCAATGTTTAATGGGTTCAGGTTATGATTAGCAGGTTGTAGCGCTGAAAGGGACAGTTATCTTATTTACTGATTCACTGAATCAGTGTTGTCTGCAGCTTCCGGTTCCAAATTGAGGAAAACAAGTTAAACTTCAATGCCTCTGAACGTCAAAATATTGATATGACACACCTCCGAAGTTCGTTCTAGTCAGACATAGATTAGGCTAATGTGTTTTTATTCAATTCCCTTTACTACCAAACAGTTTAGTACATTTTGGAGACACGTTTTTATGACCGCGCGGCAAATAGCGTCAGGAACAAAATGGCGGCCGCAACGCACGCTGTCATGGAGTTTACTAAAATACGACGTCGCGGAACATTTTTGCGATCGCGGCGGTAACACAAAATTCTGCGGATGCTAGGAATATGACTGCGGCACCTCCGATCGACCCAAAATTTTGATATTATATTCTAAACAGATTAAGCTGTCGGGTACGCTATTTTTTAAAGGCGGCACTCTGGTATGAGTAGTGAAATTTAGAGCGTGAACATGAGCCAAAATAACACGCAAGGGGGAAGTCAAAATTTCGCCCATTTCTGCCGGCCGATTTTCTTGCAGAAAACATCAACTGGATCCACATAAATGTTGTGCTTTCAATAAAACACTTTAAATAAAGATAATTATTATATTCCGGGTGCTACATTGATTTTTTTGACATGATGTTTTTAGCGCAAATAAAATTTAACGCAAAAACCTGCATTGGCAAATGACAGAAAAATATGACGTCGTAAAACATTATATGAGAGTGCCTAGCTACAGCGACTCCAAGCCTCCATGGGCCTGGAGAAGCGAGCATCCACCTATTTCCCCACTCCCGTACCCCCTCCCACCTTCTAATTTTTATATCTACTTTACTCCCCCCGCCTATTTTGCTTTAATGGGGTCCACACCCTTGGGTCAGTCCCTCTCCCTCTTCTTTGTTTCTTCTCTGATCATGAGTTGTACCCCCAGTTAACCTGAGAGTCCGCATAGCACCAGATAAATCTGGGTACAGGGCTCCCACGGCCTGGCGAGTGCTTGTCCGTAAAAAATGACTTTGACAGTTTGAGCGATAATAAAAGAATCTATAAATAAGTATGATTTACCATTATTACTGAAATTAAAAAATAACAATTCCCTAGCAAATACGATCATATAAACAACTTTATACCTTTTTTGACAAAGCTGGTAGAAATTCGGGAAGAATATTGAAAATGAGCACCAGAAAGAAAATCAAAACCAAAGCGAAAGCCATTTTCAACTGCATATATTATCAGTAAATCAGTCAGCTAAAAGAGCTTCCACTGGCGGGTCTGCTTTGCAGTGCACCATACAACCGGCCACAAGCATATTCTTGCAATGAATGGTAGCCTATATTAACTTAAGAACTTATTGTACTTTTTAATAAAATAACAAATTTGAAAGCGGTAATCATGCAGTTGAGCGGTACTATGTCTCAACGTCCTGTGGACCACATTTTCGTTCTATAGAGGAAGATGATGTGTTCCATTGATTATTCAAACATTTACCGGTATCTTTATTTAGTTTTTTTCTTTGGGTGAGTGCACCATATTTTCTTCCAGCAATACGTTACATAAAAAAAACACTTCTTAAAAAAAATCTAAACTATTACTTGTAGATCTAGGCCGAAGTTAGTATCTTTACGCATAAACAAAATAGTTCCTTTACTGAATGACAGAAATAATTGAAAGTAAGCGTCAGAGTGTAAGAATCTCGTCATTTGTGTGGGACACAGTTGACATTTCTGAGAAACAGTCCTTATGAACATGTCAAATATAACGTTTGGTGTCACTAGGTCAAGTAGTTGGGTGTTTAAAAACTGCTAAGAAAAAAATATATTCACGAATATATTCGTGATTAGGGCTTTAAGGGATAAAGTTGGAATAATATTGGCCTAGCATCACAGACGGTGGCCCAGCATTACATCAGCATTCGGCCAATGTAACGTGGTATCTTGGTAGTGCCTCTTCTGTCAAGGTGAGGAGCATAGCGTCACCAGCATAGCAGTCCAAGCAAACATGTGACAATCACCCAATGCTGTTTCAATGCTGGGCCAACATTGAAACAGTATTGTGTGAATGACATTACATCAGCATCCGGCCAATGTAACGTGTCATCAGTCCAAGCAAACACAGGACTACACAAAGCACTGTGTATAGTCTTTTCCAACCAGACACAGACGGCACACGCATCTCTAAATGCCAACACAGGTGTATCACAGGTGTATGCCTCACCCACCCCTCCCCCTCCATGAGATGTGTACACATCTGCGCTAGCCACTCACAAAACTCTTAGCAGGACAACCGGCCAATCACAAGCTCACTACTATCAATCAAAAGTTAGAGTGGGGAAAATTGGGATGCAGTGTCTAGCCGGGGCAGTGTACACGGGACAATCACCCAATGCTGTTTCAATGTTGGGCCAGCATTGAAGATGTTGGGCCAACATTGAAACAGTATTCTGTGAATGACACACTAAATATACAGCAGATCGACCCAGTGTTTGAGTAGTGTTGGGCCAGAGTCGTAGACAATTTGTCGGCATTTAACCACTAATGGGCTGCGAAACTGGCCCAGCATTGAAACGAAATTGGGTGGGTAGGCCTACATCGTGTGTATTGTAGAGACACGGGCAGCACGATTTACTGGCAAGTATTGTATGGATGCTGGCCAGCACCGGCCCTGGAATGAATAAAGGTTGAAGATATATACTTTAACTTGTCTCCTTGGTTTTTCCTTAAATTATGTCCGGGACATTCAGGATGCTGGCCCATGAAGAAGACCAATACATTTATGTTTAAAAAATACAGAGATACCTCGATGTTCTGTCATCATCTGTTCCCAAGAAATATGACAAAACTTCGAGTTTCGGAGCAGCTCCCCCACCCCCCTCCAAGCTGTGTTGGAACCGAGGATCTGATTCATACTGTAATGTTATTATATTAGTACATGATTGTATTGGTTGTATGAACAAAATAACAACATAAATATGATACAAATATAATTTTATTATTTCAAATATATAATTACATGATTTTATTATTTCAAATAGGGGCCTATATAATTACATGAATTTTTTAAATAACATTTGTTTCAATTGTTAATTTAATCGAATAATAATGTTCTCATATGGTAGTCGAAATGACTCCAAGCAATATCACTCAACTCAGGTGTTGACAGATCGCCGTGATCAAATCTAACACATTTCACTGTGTATAGCACCGTGCAAGTCATTACTCGGGCTGGTGGCTTATTGCTCTGACTTTCATGTTGCCGGACGTATGACTATTGTCTTCCTGTTATTGTAGGGCTTTACATACTGGTCTTTTCACAATGGTAAACCATTTAACGCTAACACTTCCTGCTAACCGAAACAATTAATTAATCTTTATTGGCTTAACTAACGGCTACACACGAAATTGAACATTGTGCCAAGTATGACTGAATATTGTTTCAATGTGCGAGACGTTGGCTGTGACCCAGGAAACATTCACCAAATGCTGGTACAGTGTGAGCCCATCATCTGAGACACTGGCTCAACATTTTTACCAACATTGGGTGAACGTCTCGTGTTTGCTGGGCTGTGTCATATTACTGCCGTCAAAAAGTGTTATGTAGAACGAGCGGCTCCTCCTTTGTTTGAGATAAGGTGTCAATGGCAGTGGCCCAGCATTAAACCAATGTTCACATTGTGAACATGTGTTTGCCGGGTTTTATTTGCTATTAGCCTCTCACTAATCCCTTACACGTTAGGTGCATTTAGCCAGCGTTGGAGAAATGTTTTGAAAAGGACATATAGCAATGCCACAATCACTATGCAAACAAGTGGCGTTCACACAATTAGCGTGGCTGACCGTCATCTGGTGACAGAACAATGAGCCGCTTGAGTCATGCATTGATTTAACCCTTTCGTCACCGAGATTTGATGACGGAGGCGGACAACGTGACAGATCAACGGGATACTTATGCATTGATTTAACCCTTTCGTACCCGAAATTTTGATGATAGAGGCGGACATCAGAATGGCAGAACGTAGAAGCAATAATACATTGGGCAGATCTGTTCCCGTCAAAACCATGACGGATGTAGAAGATGACGGAACATCGAAGAACGGATCTCTGAGGCCTGTCTTATCTGTATTAAGCCACCTTTTTGTCAATACAGCCTAAAGTCGGGCCTCGGAGTTTGGAAACTCCTTTTCTAGTTATTCTTGAGGCTCAATTTCGTGAATTCTCTAAACGTAGAATGGTATCAGTAGTAGTAGTAGTAGTAGTAAATCATTGCTTTACGTCACTTCTTGGCACAAATGGTCTTTCAAGTGACATTGTAATACGATAAAAAGGTTGTAGTCAATCGATGAGATGAATGATGTACAGATGGTGATGTGAGGGTGTTAAGGCATGGTGGGTTATTGAGAGTGTTTTCCTCCGCTCGCTCGATAAGGGGTTCTGGGCATGTCTATGGGATCTACCCCCAACCATGCCCAGACGGCCGGAGATTTGGGTTTCGCTGTGCAATTTAATGCTGAAACTCTGCATTTCACACAGCTCCGCTATCCTCGGGTGAGATAGTCCCCAGAGTAACAATAGGAAGGGTAACTCCATTCATTCTCCGTGACTGACCTATTAGGCTAATGCCATCAAACACGCTATTGCCGGTTATTTAAGGCTACCACGGCCTGCACCAGTGCCAGCACTGATGCGAGATCTGCATTGGCACCGCAGTTGAGCGGAGGAACCAGGGTACGCCACTGGCAGTCCGCCCGAAAATTATGGCCAGATACGAGGAGGCTGCAGCTTCCCTTGGATGATTGCTGTAGACTAGTGCTTCCGTACCATGCTAAACAGCATGCAACTGATGGAACAAATCCCTAATGACCCTCTCCAGATGGGGGCGAAAAGTACTACTACTAGCAATCATCCTAGTACCCCAAAATAGTATACGGTCGTTTCAGCCTCTTACCTTTCGTCCCTCACCCCCTCCTGTTCGACCCCTTACTCGTTTGGCCAGCTCTTACCCGTTCGGCCCCCTAATATGCTATGCTTCCCCTGACTAGTCAGTCAGCATGGTCAGAGCATTACCCGCTCGCCCCCCTGCCATGGTATACAGTTAATATATACCGGTAGGCCTACCATACTATAGCCTATATATGTGAAAACGGGCTAGATAATTGTCATATTTCTTTCATATTGTTCTGTCATATTGTTCTGGGTTGTGTAGAACTAAACTGATTATGTGTGTAATAGTATGCATGTATAATGGTAGCATGGCGAAACTCTAGGAGGCGATGAGATGGTCGATACAGCAGCGGCACGTCCAGATGGATGATCCGGCCACTGGGTAAAAAAGCATGATGTGGAGAGATTGTTCAGAGGCACAGAAGTTTATTCCAATTGTCAATATTATCAACAGTCGGGCCTGCATAACTTAATTCAGGCAGTTGGTACAAGGTGAAGTGCGGTGATAGGTCAAGCTGTGACTTATAAACTCAATACGAAAATCCCAAGAAATCATCATTAACCAATTATAAGAGGATGTGCCATTACAGCCACATTATGAATCACTGGAACATGAGGTGATGTGGGTCCTAACACACGAGATTAGTCCATCAGAGTTTTAGTTAGATGTGAGACGTCACAAGCCAGTAAATAGATTTTGCCGTCGTCATCCCGCGAAGATAATATGTTCGCGTGGGAGACAGATATCACAAGTGACAACAGTTGTGATTTGTCTATAAAGCTATTTGAGTAGAAAACCTGCATAAATGGTCCTAACCACAAATTCATCAGAAAACAAAATACAACACCTCTCTTTGGTTTCCGCCAATGTTTAATCCTGCGGCACAATGCCAACCACGCCATTTGCCATCCGCCAATGGTTTTGAAGTCCCAATGTCACTTTTGTCATATGTTTTTCCCCGATCGTATTGCCAACATGCATAATTTATTAGACATGGTGACTGTTAAATAAACACTCTTGGTTGATAAACAATCACCGCCTCTACTATGGTTCATTGCACACACACGGCAGTGGGCACAGGCGTTCACACATGCGGGAAAGTGTGACTGAGATAAAACACTGGGTGGGGACGTAATAATTAGGGTATGTAACAGAACATGTTTATCAATAGGCCCACACTTGTAGGTAACATTTCATAACAGCAAACAATAGCAGTTAGCCGAACGTTTATTTAATCTTCACTATGTTCAACCACTGAACCAATGTCTAACTGTCTGTTGTAGCATACACTTGTGTTGACACAAAACGATCCAAATTAAATTGTTTCTCATTTATCTGATAGTCTAGCTGATTTTGTTATTCCCATAATTTATTATTTAATTTTTTTTTTTTTTATATTCAATACAGCATTATTCACAATAAAATTTTAATAGTGTGTTTTGTATTATCTTGATCTACACGATTTACAATAAATAAATCTGTCTTGTGCATTGACCTGTAAATACATAAATACATTGCTGACTGGTGGACGATAATAGGTGCATAAAAGCTGTACATTTTGCGGAATTGAATGTGAATCATTATTACATCTATTTTAGAGCTGCCGTTATGCAGCTGATTTTTGAAGTGAAGTTGAAAAGTGGTGCTTCACGAAAACGTGGGGGAAAATATGAGCATAAAAAAAGATTGTATATTGGTTGGTAATTCTAATTTTACGAATCTTCAGAATCCTATTTTAATATTAGCTAAATATTGTAGCCTATGTATGCAGCAAGGTGCAACAATTGTAGCGAAAGTGTACATTACATTAAACGTTGAAGAAAATATTTTCAGAGAAAATTTGAGCTCTCGGAGGCTGATGCCTGTACATTTTGTGGAATTGAATGTGAATCATTATTACATCTATTTTGGAGCTGCCATTATGCAGCTGATTTTTGGAGTGAAGCTGAGCAGTGGTGGTTCACGAAAACGTTCAACAAAACACCTTAAACAAATTTATTGATAAATGGAAAAGCCTGGTCTAGATTTAAATGATATTGATTGGTAGTGGTATTCTAAAGTTGTATGTGCTATGATGTCTGTATGGATTGTGTATGTTGTATGTTTGATCGGTAAAATAAAGAATTGAAAAGAAAAAAACTAATTCACCATGAAATTTTAAAAGTTTTTTTTGTATACTCTAGACCAGCACGATTTGCAATAAAAAAATCTGTCCTGTGCATAGGCCTGTAAATCCATAGTTCTACATTGCTGGCTGATATACGATAATAGGTGAATAAAAGTCAAATCGGCAAGCTAGAAATATCGCCATCTTAAACATCTTAACCTTTACTCTGGTTAAAGCCGATATATCGGATCATGGGTATTCTTGCTAAAGCCGATATATCGGCTCCAATTACTGTATGCACATTTTAGTACATAAGCTAGCCATAAGAATACATTTTTTAAAGCAAACCTTCAAAAATGACGAAATACTGTATACAAGTTATATTAATTACCTCAAAAACACTTTTATTCGTAAAAAAACGTACTTTCTAATCGAATCCGTGTCATGTGACACGCGATTTTCAAAATGGCGGCGTAAACATGCTGAATGGCAAAATGTGAGACTGTTTTTTTTTTAAATTTTGTTGCGTGTACGCTCCCCAGACACGAATCAACGAACAGAATGTTAAGATTTGGAAAGCAATATTTACCCATGATGAGATTGATAGTGAAAATGACAAGATAGGTTCAGATGAAACCGATTCATAGAGTAAAATGTGGGCCGTCATGACACGGCGTGGGCGATAATGCAAAGAGTCAACGCAAGCTGGGATCGGCGATGATTTTAGAATGCGTGAGCTGCTGCTGCAACCAAGCGAGCCTGAGCAGCTGTGACAACATTTCAGGTAGGCTTAAATTAATATTGTATAGTCTACATGCCTTCCCGGGGAGGGGGGGACGGTGGTTTGAGGAGTGAGAGGATTCTTAAAGGGGGGGGGCGTAATTTTTTTTTTTTTATAAATCCCATCATAGAATTATAATTTATAATTATAAGTGGGGAAATGTAATTGAAATAACAGAAAAATTAACAAACGAAGCTCAGCGATTTGAATTATTTTCGAGTGATGGTAATTTTTAAATAGGTGTGGGGGGGGGGGGGTCATGGAGAATGTAGGCCCTACAAAATCTTGGAAAGAGTCGCTACTTTCTACATTTTTGCTACATTTTATACAGTGATATTTGGTGAATCAGCACCTTTTTATTTTTGAACGCCTGGTAGGCCTATGCACCCAGTCATGTATTTTTTATAGACCATAGATGTCACCAGCCTATATATGATAAAAAATTGGTTGCCATTTTTTTTGTGTCTTCAGGCCGCTAGCATGGCTAATATTATTTCTAAATTCAAATATTTCTTGAAATATTTGTCGAAACACATTTCATTTTTCTTCAAATGCAAATGAAATGAAATGAATCGGGCTTTAGGCCACCTTTGTGCACATATAGGCTAAACTGGGCCAGGAGAACCTCCTGAGGATGGTGAGATGATTGAGATGACACTGTCCTCCAGACACAGGATTCGAAATTCGAGCCCTGGCGGTCTGAGGCCGAGCACGCTACCTCTCGGTCACGGAGGCTCCCCACAATACTAACTTTCACACGTGGATGGGGAAGAAACAATTTTGTTTCTTTCAAACCGCCGAGACCGGGAACCAAACCCCGGACTCTGGCGTGAAAGGCAGCGGTGCTAACCACTACCCTAGGGCCCCCGCCCTTCTTCAAATGCAAAACCCTAATAGTCGTCACAGTAAAAGATGTTTTCGACCGTGACGGTTCCCACCCTCCCCCATGTATCCTACAAGTTGAGGCCCCAGCCTGTTTTCCCCTACACGTTCGGCCTCCTATGTACGCTTACTTAATTTATTTCTGAGGTACTACGACATGATAAGATCATGTGGTACAAAAATGTAGAGACGACGCTGGCCATTCCATTATTTGGCACGTTTACCCAGGTCACAGTGTCATGGATCATTATTTGCAGCCGGTCATATACAAATTATTCTCAAACATGCTAAAATATTTTTGTAAATATATTTTTCAAACATTATCGTTGGCTGTCACAGTTGACTATGTAATTATTGTCTCTCTATGTATGGTCTATTTATAATATAGACTGGTTAAAATTATAATAGACCTATATCATGAATGTTTCAGGTAGCTATGTGACGTCTATGCTAAAATGTCCATTTTGTTTTTATTCCAACTTAAATTGTTATTGCATGGATTGGTGAAGCAAAGTGAAAATAATTGTACCTATTGTGTAGTTATATCCTATAGGACAATACATGTGTGGGTGCGCGGAATGTTATATGAATGTGTAAGGGGTTACAAAATTAAATCATGTAAAATATTTGTATTATCTGGAACTGTTATGTTAGATGAAATGTACTAGCCACTTAATGATTTGTTTATTGTATGTTTCAGAAATTATACCTGGAGTTGTAGATGTTAGATTAGCCTAACTTAGTGGAAAGGATGTTGTCGATCCAGCTGGCCAGATGATCGACTGCAAAACTGTCAAATAGTAGAAATGCTGAATGCATATATGTAAGTTACATCATTATAAAGTATATTTAAATTTGCAAAGCTCATAAATTGTCTGATTAGGCCCCCATCTTATTTATACATGTAATATTTCTGGAGAAACCACTGTCAGGTACATACATGTATCAGTAAGCATTGTTTGTTTAAAATTCACAGGGTACTGTAAATTAATGTAAAACATTGGAAATATTCAAACCAGAAATTACAATACATTTAAATTAACCAGGGTCGTTACATTTATGATACTAGGCTGGGTGAAAACCTGATATGTGTATGGTACCTAATTAACCCTTTCAGCGCAGGAACCCACTTTAGACGTCAGACTTATTCTTGTGTCTATAGTAGATCCCGGAACTGAAAGGGTTGAGATCCGGGCATTGTCGTTGATGCTGGCCTAAAAATAAAAGCAATTATAGTGGTCCTAGAACCATAAAAGCGGTATTCAAGCAAAGCAGAACGAATTAACAAAGGCATTTATGATGACTTGGAATTGAAAAAAAAATTGCTCTCTATGGTTTTTATGAAAATATTTCAGCGTTGTAAGGGTTAGCATTTTTTGAGTACATGTACATATTTATCGTCACCTCTGCCTAATCTAAACCAGAACATTGTCATATTTTGCCTTGGAACATTAATTTCAATGATATACAATACGGTTACCAATATCAATGTATTGTTATGTTTGTAGGCTGACTCTCAAGCAGACAAGCACCTTTCACACAAGCATTTTGTATTATCAGGGAGAGGGTCTTGGATGATTGTGAACCACTGTAAAAGAATAAGATACAGCCTGTTTTCCCGAATGTGTACAGTCCAGCTGACAGAGAGTCGGCAAGCGTTCATCCTATGAGTGTACCTACCGTCTGCCTAGCTCTTTGTGTTGGACAATGTTTCAGAACCTTATATTAGACAGTGCCTGATCTGTTGCTGGACATTTGTCATGTAATTTGTTCATTATTATGTATACATGTAGTCGGTCTCAATATTATTAGCAGCGCTTAGTTTTTGCTGATCTCTTTATCAAATTATCAACCATTTTTTTCATGACATTTTGCAAGAATTTTGAAGTCATCCGACAAGAACAGTATTATATGACAATTTAGCAGAAATTTAGTGAACATTTCAGAAAAATTAGACCATTTGACATGACTAGTATTGTAATTCTTTGATTAAAAGTGAAGGAAGGGTCTGTAGAGGTGGGTCACAGGGCCTGAAATTAAAGGGTGCCCGCGTGCCCGTGGCACCCTAAATGTGCTACGGGCACTCTAAAATACTGACACACGTGCCCTGCTGGCACCCAAAAAAACGGATATAAAAATATTGATTTTTGCACATCTAGATTGATTCAATTATGATGATTCTTAGTCTTCTCTTACTTTATACTTCGGACATGGGCAAGAGTTATAAAAGCATTAAGTGTTGAGTTCAATACAGGCCGCGGGATTGCGTCATTAGCGGCCAATTGCGGCACTGTGAGAAATTCCATTGGGCCACTGTGGCGTGTATAGCGATAAACATCGTCTTTTGGGGAGTTTTTTGTTTGAGATAGCCAGCCCTGGTATAAGGCACCCAGGCCTTCCGATCATAGATAGCCAGAGTCAGAACTATGAATATTCTGGGGTTTCGTGTGTTGTGCTCATGGCTTCCCTATGTGACCTACGCGGGCCAATCAGGAACCAGCTTACTTCTGGATGATTCTGGGAGCCGATCACATGCACTGTATTAAGTGTATATAAATGATAAATCAATTGAAGAAATCTGCTGCCTAGCTGCTGTTCGTGTGGGCCATGTTTTGTTGTGTTATGATAGTCAGAAGTCATTCAGACCAGTGGAGTATCAGGTTGAAAGCGTGTTGCTGCTTGGAAGGCAGGCAGACCTGTGTGTTTTGAAGGCAGACAGGCCTACTGAGCTGATAGGCCTTCACTGACAGTATATACTGATCTACAGTATAAATTATCTGCTATCCATTCATGGCCATGCCATTCGTTTTTGGTTGACTGCTCTCATAACTTTGATTTAATGACAAATGTAGCATGAGTATTTACTGGTCAACATTAAAAATGTCCCAGTATTTGAAATTGTTGGGAGTTAAATGTGTGCTATATGCCTAGGTGTACCGCTTAGTAAATCTTCGAGACACATCTCAACAGTTTATAATAACTGATATTCCACTTCTGCATCAAATTCTAACACAATAAAAAAATTCTCACAACTTTTGAATTTGATAAGGGGTATTTTCACCCTCAACCTGCTTCCCTAGTAGTGCATCTAGTGCCCAGGTGCATATTTGGGCTAAGTGTCTCAAGTGGGAGCTACCACAATTTAATACTGCTACTTATTTCAAGCATTTGAAAAGCCCTGGGGTGGGAGGTATTTTAGTATTGGCCCATAATTTTATATGTTGCCCCTTTTTTCAACACGGTATGGGCCACATGGCTCCCTTTTTTTCACTCTGTATTGAACACTGTAATAAATAAATATTAATTAAATTTATGTAAGCCACTGACTTTAATGTTTTTATACGTGCAGCTGTTTTTAAAACTTATTGGTTTTAATATACCATTATAAATCTTTTTTCATAATATATGAGAAATTTTAATAGTGAATTAAAATTGCTGAAAAAAAGTGTTCCTCGATGTTTGTATTATTTTAAAAAATAGGGCACCTAAAATTTTAGGCGGGCACATAAAATATTGTATGTGAGTGCCCTGCTAGCACCCCTCCAAAAAATTTAATTCCTAGCCCTGGGTCATAAGAAAACGCTTATTATAGTGGTATAGTAACCTTTACAATATGCAATATAAATTTTATGATTATTTATGAATTTGTTGAGGTAATAAAAAATAGTGCTGAAACAATCCCATGAAAATTGGTTGAGAATTGATCGACTAATGTACACATGTAGATAGTATTTAAATTAATTAAAAAAACACACTAAACATGCTAAAGGTCATTTTTAAATGACCTTCATATGACACTAGTGTAACCTATCAGCAATAAATATGCAAAGTAACAAATATTGTCTCATGTTATGTTGTGTTTAAATGGCAACATTAGTTGTGTAGTTTTAAATCAAATGAGAAAAGTGGTATTTTCATTAGTAAGTAACATTGCTGCCAGTGAAGCAACATATTAGTGTGTGAAATCAACTTAGGTTATAAATGTATATCACTCGTCTCCCACTGTGAAAGTACAGTTTTTCCATGTATTTTACATTGAAATGACCCTGATGTGACCTTGGGTGATGAGCTGCTTCAATTATAGCCCTGGTTTGTGCGACCATTGTTACTCAGTACTGATATTGGCTTACACATGTTACAACAGCATAGATGTGTAGGCCTATTTGCGTTGGTCTCCAGCAGATTGGTCCAGATATGAAAATCTACCTGTTATTTGTTACATCTTTGCATATCAGATGCGGTGAAATACCAGTGCTTTGAGCTGATTTGACCTAGCTGTGACCTTCAGATGAACTTGCTGTGACCTTGAGTAACACTCACATGGAGCACAACCCATTTCACCATGTGTACTAGCGTTGGGCTTCATCAGCTTTAATGGCAGTGCTGGTCATTTGTCCAAAAATGACAATCTGCCTGTTATTTGGTCCATTTCTGCCATATTAGAGAGGGGTGACATAAGGGTGGTTTGATGGGGTATTACCCTTCCAACCCTTATATTAGCCTCATAACCTCTTGGTTTTTTTTGGAGTACCTCAGTGTTCGGGCTTAGGTGGGTTACAACCATCATAGACATCTCAAATGAACATAATTAGAGCAAAAACTACAAACATAAGCTATTTTCACTCAATTTGAGCTGATTTGACCTTGATGTGACTTTTCCAAGACCTTGGGGTAGCACCCCATTTAGCACAACCCCAACCCTTGTCACCATGTGTGCTGGGTTTGGGCTTTATCAGCTTTAAATGGCAGTGCTGGTCATTGGTCCAAAAATTGACAATTTGCCTGTTATTTGGTCCATTTCTGCCATTTTAGAGATGAGTGACATAGGGGTGGTGTGATGGGGTATTACCCCTCCAACCCCTATATTACCCCATAACTTCTTGGGGTTTTTCGGTGTACCTCTGTGTTCGGGTCTAGGTGGGTTACAACCATCATAGACATCTAAAATAAACATATTTAGAGCAAAAACTACACAAATAAGCTATTTTTACCCAATTTGAGCTGATTTCACCTTGCTGTGACCTTGAGATGACCTTGCCATGACCTTGGGGTAGCACCCCATAAAGCACAACCCCAACCCTTGCCACCATGTGTACTAGGGTTGGCCTTCATCAACTTTGTTGGCAGTGGTGGTCATTGGTCCAAAAATGACATTCTGCCTGTTATTTGGTCCATTTCTGCCATTTTAGAGAGGGGTGACGTAAGGTTGGTTTTTGATGGGGTATTACCCCTCCAACCCCTATATTACCCCCATAGCCTCTTGGGGTTTTTTTAGTGCACCTCAGTGCCCGGGCCTAGGTAGGTTACAACCATCATAGACATCTCAAATAATTGGAGCAAAAACTACAAAAATAAGCTATTTTTACCCAATTTGGGCTGATTTGAACCTTGCTGTGACCTTGAGATGACCTTGCCATGACCTAGAGGTAGGATCCTCATGAAGCCCAACCCCAACCAATGTCACCATGTGTAATGGGTTTTGGCTTCATCGGCTTTGATGGGATAGCTGGCTATTAGTTCAAATATGTCATTTTTTTATGTTTTTGGACAAAATCCCTTGCCAGTGACACAATGCATATGGCATATTCTCATACCAGAGTAGGCCTAAGGGTTAAACATGTCATTTTAATATGCAGGATATTTAGCACACTTTTTTATTCATATTGTATAAAATACAGGTCATCAAAGTGTTTTTTATCTAGCTTCCAACGTTTTGACATAAAAACTTCAGGTGTAATTCTGAATCCAAACATTTTACGCGAATGTATAGCTTTAACTTTTGGAAAACGTTTCCACTTATCGTTATAGATAGATAGATCTATTCAGAATTCACATATACAATAGGGTATTACATCAGTATGATAAATACATTAAGCATTCAAAATACATTTGTGTCTACCATTCTGGAACACCAGGGATACAAACACTGAAAGTATCCTGATGCACTTATTTCCACAGTCACAGTTTTCCATATAAGCTATTCCGTTACTTAGGGCCTAGTGTTGCTTATTGTCTTTTAGTGTGAACCAAGAACATTCTTTCTTTATCGCCCACTTGCACTCCATGATCTCGCACAAAAAAAATACTAAATACACAGCTACAGGTATACAAGTACTCATTGGATACATTTCCTATTTTTTTGCATGGTTTATAGACATAATAGCGCTATTTCGGCCTACGCGGAAAGATTTTGTATTGTAGCCTATCCTCCGAGGCTTCGTCATTCAGTTATCTCATTTTATCGCCCATGGCCATGCGCTGGCCATACACGGGCCATGGCCATGCCATGGCCCATGGGTAGGGAGGTCAAAGGAATGCGCTGCGAATCGCTTCAGCTTCAGAATGCATTAGGGATAGAGGTGTAACAAAATGCTGTTTTTTGTTTATTCTTTTAATGTTAATCTGGGATACAATTATATTAATCGGTAGATAAGTTAATTTGCCGCAAATGACGAAAATTTCAACTTTGAAAGAATTGTCAATATTTTGTAATCGTCGCTGGATTATCGTTCAATTTTGATTGTTGACAAACATGGGCGCGGCCATTTTGGACAACGCTCTCGCGGCTCATCTCACTAAACCGCATGTCGCGAGGTCACGTGGTCTTCTGCTGTAATTTTCCATGGTTCGATGCAAAGAAGATATGCCGTTCTTCAAAACAGTATACAAATTATGGTAAGAAAATAATGACAAGTTAAAAAAAATACAGATTAAAAATTGGGAATATTCAAGGAACAAATAGAAATAGTATTTTTCATCGAAGAAATTAGATGAATATGCCGAAGTAAAGATAAACATACACTCTTGTGCCTCGAAGTTAAATTGGGTCAAAAGCATGTAGCGCAAATGAGCGCGAGCCTTTTTGCCACGGCACCCGTCGTTGGCTGCTGTCATTTTCACGCCCCGCACCACTGACAGGAAAGCACGTGTCAAACTCCAGCCTTGTTTACCTCGCCACAACAATGCTAATCAAGCCATCTCATACCATTCAATAAACCTTTGGCTTTAGCTTAATAATTTCTTTATGCCTTAAACTGCTTATAGGTCTAGATCTATACTTATTTTTGACATAGACCTAGCTTATTTTTGTTTTTTTCGCTCTTGGCCTATGGTGTCATAACATTAACAACAATGCATAGGGCCTACATCAGACTTGAAATAAAAAAGCCTAGCTATACATGTTACATGTATGCACCTGCAGGCTGGGAGTGCAATGTCAATGGTTTTTAGTTAGTAGACTGAATAGGCCCAGATATGGTTAGCCTATAATTGATGATTATCATTAAATAAAAAAAATTAAGCCTGAATTAGCTTTTACTTCACTGAAGTACCAGCTAGTACTATCTAGACTAGTATAGGCCCTAGTTTACCCTACAGCTAAAAGTAATAGCCCAGTCAAAAATCTTGCCTCTGGTGAGCTCAAGGTACACGTGTATTAGCCTACTGATATTACCTTGGCTTATGATTTCTACTTTAGATTGTCAATCAATATTTACAAATTTATACAATGATACATTTTGCTCATATTACAGGTACCCTCTCTTACCAAATCACTTGACAACATACCCTCAAGCTGAAGATGAAACTCAACCCTAGGATATTTTTTAGACCATATATATAATAGACTGTATGTATGTATTATATATAATATATAGGGATTGTAATAATAGGGATTGTAGTATTCCCCTAACAGGTAGGCCCTAGAGAAAGGAGACAGAAAGAAGAGAGAGGATAAACATATTTGACTCTCTTTTTTCTTCTCCACTCTCTCTCTTCTCGTTCTCTCCCCTCCTCTCTCTCTTTCTCCTCTCTCTCTTTCTCTATATCTCCGTCTCCTCTATATCTCTCTATCCTCTATCTATCTCTCCTCTATCTCTGTCTCCGCTATCTCTTTCAGCTCTTTCTCCCATCTCTGTCTCTTATCTCTCTCTCCTTCACTCTCTTTCCTCTGTCTCTCTTCTCGTTCTCTCCCTCCTCTCTCTTGCTCCTCAATCTCTCTCCTCTCTCTATATATCTCTCCTATATCTCTCGCTCTTATCTATCTAT
Organism: Flabesymbios commensalis; assembly: GCA_964017125.1. Lineage (NCBI taxonomy): Eukaryota > Metazoa > Annelida > Polychaeta > Terebellida > Flabelligeridae > Flabesymbios > Flabesymbios commensalis. Next base: position 34,371,695 of record OZ024907.1, on the reverse strand, counting down.
TTCTTCCCTTTATCTTTCTCCTCTCACTCTCTCTAATCGCTCTTTCATCTCTCTCTCATCTCTCTCTCTCATCTCTCTCTCTCTCATCTCTCCTTCATCTCTTTCTCTCTGATCTCTCTCTCTCATATCTCTCTCTCTCTCCCTCTCTCAACTCTCTCTCTCATCTCCCTTAATCTCTATCTCATCTCTATCTCATCTCTCTCATCTCTCTCTCTCATCTCTCTCTCATCTCTATCTCATCTCTGTCTCATCTCTCTCCCTCATCTCTTTCTATCATCTCTATCTCATCCCTCTCTCATTTCTCTCTCTCATTTCTCTCTCATTTATCTCTCATCTCTCTTTCATCTGTCCCTCTCATCTCTCTCTCATCTCTATCTCATCTCTGTCTCATCTCTCTCCCTCATCTCTATCTCATCCCTCTCTCATTTCTCTCTCTCATCTATCTCTCATCTCTCTTTCATCTGTCCCTCTCTCTCATCCGTCCTTCTCATCTCTCTCTCATCTCTGTCTCTCATCTCTCTCTCCCATCTCTCTCTCCTCACTCTCTTTTTTTCCTCACTCTCTTTATCTCTCTCCCTCTCTATGTCTAGCTTGCTTTCTCCTCTCTTTCTCTCTCTTCTCTTTCTCTCTCCTTTTTCTCTCTCCTCTTCTCTCGTTTCCTTCTCTCTCTTCTCCCTCTCCTCTTTTTCCCTTCTTCTTCTCTCTCTTCACTCTTTTTATCGCGCTCTTTCCCTCTATCCTCACTTTTTCTCCATTCACTCTCTCCTCACCGTCTCTCCAGACTATTTCTCTCTCTCCTCTCTTCTCTCTTTTACTCCTCTTCTCTTTCTCCTCTCTCTATATCTCTTTCTCTATATCTCAGGACTCTCTTTCTCCTCTCTCTTACTCTCTGCCCTCTGCCTTTCTTCACTGTTGTGGGTGACTGTGGGGGTAATACTACAATCCAGTATATACTGTACAACCAGGGCTTTGTTCTGGTCATTAAAACAACGAAAACTAGGAGGCATTAAGCAGTAACAATTGTAAGCTTGTTCTTCTAATATGGCATGTAGTTGTTTTTTTATGCATCAAACATTTATGGATTACCTATAATATCATACACTGATGTAACTAATACACAAATAAAATATTTTTGTGTTTAAAAATCTGTGTTATGTGTATTTATAACATTATGTAACCACCAAGAAAAAAAACGTGAAAACGAGCAGAAAAATTAACAATATTCAAAATTTGAAATGGCTATAACTCAGTGAATTTTTCACCTACAGCATTAAATGAAATGTCTATCTTATTGTTATGGCAATACCTTTAATGTGGTATAAAGTACGATATGATATTTTCATATTTAAAAAATGGCCTGACCACCCTACCATGGGCATGGGCATGGCCATACGCAGCTGTTGTTAACTCATGAGTCACTAACGTTATCAACTAGGGCCCAGGGCCATTCATTTTTGTGCTTGGGACTACGTCTTCACGCGGATTGCAACAGATCACGTCACCACCCCCTCTCGTGGCATTCTTGTCACATAGATCACAGTAAGCACAATGTTAACTTAGGCCACTATGTTTTCTTCTCTTTTTTAGATGAGCGCGTGCATTAGATTTAGGCTGCGCATCACCAAGGAAAAACATGTGTTTTTTTCTGCCCAGCGCACGCATTGAATTTTTGCCGATTTTAATTTTGGTAGATAAAAAAAATCCAAAAAAAAAACAAAATTCATTTTAGGAAATAAAAAACCTTTTTTCCAACTTTGTTTTTTTTTTGCTTGTTTTTTCGTAGCCCGCATTAACTTTATTTAAAATAGGTAAAAAATGTTTTTATTTTGTCAACTTTTCCAGAAATTTGTCCAATGTTTTTTTTATTTGGTACTTTTTTGAAAATATGTGAAATGTTTTTTTTTCCTAAATGTTTTTTTTTACCGCCCTCCCTCATTAGATTTTGGATTTTTTCTGATCTAAAACAGAGAAATAAAAACAAGTGGCCTTAGTCCGAAGACGTCATTTTGGTCTTTTTTTCGTGTTTTTTTTAGGATTTATGTGAATTTGTGATACACTGCAATAAAAGACATATTTTTCTCTGTTTGTTTGTTCTTTTTGCTCACCATTACTGGTAGAAATGAAGCCATCATTGTAGAATTAAACGAGTTATTTGTTTCGAATGGCACTTTTATCACCTGTTCTTTCTGGAGGTTCCTATCAATAGATTTCTCACAATTACGAAAAATGATGCCATCTCTCGTCTTTATTTTCATGATAGCTGCAACAAATGCTTGAAGAGGTAAGTGGAACAGGCATGCTGTGGCCCCTTCTGATAATTTTTTACAAATGTGCCATTTTTTTAATTTTTGTAAGAAAACACAAAAAAATGAAAATATACTATGTCCACTGCCCTATGAGAAAGTTTTGGAGGACACCATTAAGACCGTTCGGACAGAACAATGTGGGAATTTGAAAGAAATGAGATACCCGGGGAAGGCTGCACTAGTTCGTCCATGCTAAAGCCTGGGTGAAGTTTTGTTTGCCTACCCTGCACTTCCTCATGGGGTGAACCGCGGGTAAAAATGGAAGTTTCATGGCTGTAAGGATGAGAATCCAGCAAAAATGTTCTTTTTCCATGACCTCCTCGTGGACTTAAAAAAACAAAACGGAGGCCGGAGGCTTTGCCCAAATTTCTGATTGTTATGTGCATATATGGTATATTTTCTACTGTTACTGTATTGCGGAGCACTCGTTGGGTGCCCTGGTGTATCTAAAAACAAAACTCTCAACAGCGACATCTTCCCAGTAGTTTTCTTCAGCTGTGGAATGTAGTCAAATATTTCTTTTAGCATGTCGGCATTTACAAAAAAAGGCTCAGCATAATTTTATTGGACAATACAAAAATTTATTGAATCTACCTATCTTAGTATGTGGCCTGCGTTGTATAAGTGCAATTACAAATGTTTTGTGTTTACTGGGATGTCGCTCAAATCAGATCACATTCTTTAAATAGATGGCCCCAGGTCACACACCTGATACGTGGATGGCCCCATGCAGGCCACACACTTGATAAGGCGATGGCCCCAGGGCCACGCCACACACTTTAAATAGATGGCCCCAGGCCATACACTTCAGCTTAGTATGCGGCCTGCAGCCACACACTTTTTAAGTTGATATGGCCCCAGGCCACACACTTTCGGTTGATGGTACCAGGCCACACACTTTCAGTTGATGACCCCAGGCAACACACTTTTAAGTGATGGCCCTAGGCCACACACTTCAGAGTGATGGCCCCAGGCCACACACTTTCAGTTGATGGCCCCAGGCCACACACTTTAAGTGGGCCCAGATAACACCAAGTGTACATGTGGCCTGGGGCCATCTATTTGAAGTGTGTTACCTGGGGCTATCTACGTATCAGGTGTGTGGCCTGGGGCCATCTAAGCACGATTTATTAAAGTTTAAGTAATCCTAATTTGAAGGCCACACACTTTGGAATTGATGGCATAGTAAAATATCGATTCAAAAGTAGTCCTTAGTTTATAAGATAGCCCTGGGCCCTAGTTGAGAGTAGAATAACAATGACTGCTGGCCATACTGAATGATGGAAACCTTTATTTAGGTACATTCCAAACAGTCATTTTGATGGGTTTTTTGTGTTTTTTTTCGGAATTTATGTGAATATGTGATACACTGCACAGGGTTGGGGTCAATTATAATTGTGATTAATTATAATTGAGCCATTTTTTTGTGTAGGCCTAATTGAAGGAGTAATTGTAATTGAAGGAAATAGTTATAATTGTTTTTTATAAATATGTATAATTGTAACTATAATTGTAATTGAAAAAAAATGTCAGTAATTGGTCAATTATATTTCAATTACAGTTCAATTACACATATATTTGTGTCTTTAAATTGTTATCCTTAAATTGATTATTGAACATATTTTCAACAATTTCTTTAACAATAATGGTGGAAGATGTATATGTACTACGTAACAACTACATGTTTAATACCTGATCAACTTTAAGCACTTTTTAATAATTTACTGGATATAGTACAATTATTCATAATTATGAATTATTTGAGAATGTCAAACTATCACACAACATGGTGCCATGATCAGACCTGAACAATACTTAACAGATAAAGAAATAAAACGGGTTTATCAACAAGTCAAGTGTCAAGATCAGTATGTCTTTATCACTGATTATATGCCTGTGGTAAAGGGACATGCCCACGCTAAAATCTTTTAAAAATCGGTGATTTTATTTTGGCTTCTTAATATGACCATATGATGTAAACATGTCCATAGACTAGAACTGCAAATTTTTTAATTTTTCGTGCTGAGCATTTATCAGTTAGGCTCGATATAGAGTCGAAATTCCTGATTTCTAATTTTTGACAACCATGTGATTTTTTGATGATTTCAGCGTGGGCATGTCCCTTTAATCACCGCTGGTGGGGTGAAAGATCCTACCCGCTAAGGACGAGGCATTGCCACAATCACAGCTCAAAGTTGGGCCGACGTCTGCGTAGATTTTTCTCTGTTTGTTTGTTCTTTTTGCTCACTATTACTGTTAGAAATGAAGCCATCAAGGCCGTTTGGAAAAAACAATGTGGGAATCTCTAAGAATTGAGAGGACCTGGAGAAGGCTGCACTAGTTTGCCCAGGGTAAAACCCGGGTGAAGTTTTGTTTGCCTGCCCTTCGCTCCCTCATGTGCGCACCGAGGGTAAAAATGGAAGTTTCATAGCCATAAGGATGAAAATCCATCAACTTTTTTCTTTTTGAAAAAATGCCCAAATTTCTGATTATTATGTGGTATATTTGCTCTGTTACAGTATTGCAGGGCCTGTATTCAGCTAATCTTAACGACCCACCTACAGTACTTAGTGGTAAGATCCATGTTAGACCGGCGTCGCAGACGGTGTCGCCGCATTAGTTGATTAGTGACGGCTGATAATTATACACAATTACGTTCAATTATCATTTTAGCTGAATAAGCAAGTCGAGTCACAGATTTTACAGTCCAGTCTCCCACTTGAAGAAAATGAAAAAGTCTTCTTCTGAATTTTGTGACAAATTTTAGTTTTCCATTCAAGCTAGCTTCAATGCACTAACTTACAGAACAGCCATTTTTTTCTACATTGTCATTTAATTTTCAGGCAAATAATTATTTTGAAACTTTTATATCTCATTTGTAGCTGTTTTCGCTGTGTACGCTATCCAGTACAGACTGCCGTCCCATAAATTTTCCAAGTCAATTTTTAGTGAAATTGATGAAATAGATATATAAGTAGATGATAACCATGATAACTTGATCACTCATTATGTGGCTACATAATAAAGCTCTCAAAAATGTTCAGAACCGCAAGCTTATTGTTTATAATAATTAATACTCATGTTCACAATGGGGATGAAGCATTAATGGATAACCCCAGATGGGACATAGTTCAGTGGCATATTGTTACCTTGGGTGTAATCTTTAGAAAAAAGTTTTTTAAATGTGCCATGTTATTTTACCAGATTCCCATATGCATGCATGTTTTTTAGGATGGAAACAGTAACATCTGTTTCACATTATTTATGTCGAATTAGACTTACTGATGAAACATTCCAGTCTTAGTGTACTGAATTTACTGCTGGTAAAATCTCTCAGTCTTTGTAACTCTAATACTGTACTGAATATACTTTTCTGCATTTCAGCTGCCTTTATTGGGATGGAATAGAAAATTCAAGTGTCATTCAACAGTTAATGGTACCACACTTCCTTCAAGACTTGCTCTGAATTGTCTGCTTGACAACTTAGTGACAGTCACTGAAAAGAAACATCAAAAATGCCGAAACGCAAGGTGTAAATTTTAGATTTTGTTTAGTTTAAATCTAAATTTCTTTTAAAGAAGCCTCATATTTGTAGAGAGTGGATGGCAATATAGTCACAAGTGAATCAAATATTTTTAAAAATTGTAATGAAAACAGATATTCTTTGAAACGTATTCTATTTGATAATGCAATCAACATCTACACATGTGGTCAAAATACTTTTAAGTATTTTCAGGCAATATAAGATAGATAGATCACACATACCAGCTTTTTTATTTTTTTCTCAGTGAAAATGAAATATTTTTTTCTACACTTTCCAAAACTAAGTTTTATTAGGAGCAAGAACATTTTTTTAAGTTCTAGGGTTATCCACTGTTATTTTATATTAAAATACAACATAGGCCTACAAGATAGTTATTCTAATACACCATACTTTTCGACAATCCTGGGACAATCTCAAGTGAAGGAATGTTCATATTTTAAACTTGATTGGACACCCAGAAGTGTAAGTGAAGTTTTGTCATTATATGAAAAAATGTATACCATGTATATAAGTGAAATGTCAATTTAAATAGATCAGCTTCTATATACCTTTTTAAGCAAATAGTGTTTGCAAGTTTTGTTTTGGTACACTGCCTAATGCAGTTTACATGATTTAGTTTTGGGTTTCAGAGTACTGATGCCAATGAAAGTGCAGCTAAAAAATCAGCAGAAAAGGTGAAAATGATACATAAATTCCAATCATCTTTGTGTGTAAACTTCATTCTTTCTGAATAATGTAACTTATTTTTAACTACTGTAAAATTTCTAATTGTAGCCGCATCTTCAATAGAAGCCGCCCTCTCAAACTTTCAAAATTAAAAAAAAAAATTGACAAAAGTTAACTAATTGGAAAACATACAATTGAAGCTGCAGGGCGACTTTTGAGATTTGTCGAGGACCAAAAAAATTTCCAGCTGAAAACATATTTAAGATTACTGGTATCTTAAAAAGACAATGCCCAAATGTTGATCAAACGTGCCGCAAGCTACGCTAACCATGCCAACAGGGCACACGCTATGTAAGCCCAGATAGCTTATAACCCTTCACAGACATGAGGCGTTAAATATTCATATTAAATATGTGACGATAAGGCAGGTAATGTAGCACTATAAGCGCTACAGCTGTTGCCACATTAAGCCTACTTAATGGTCCTGCAGATTGAAATCGTTTTGGGTTGACTTTAAACTATTTGTTTACATATATGTAGACTTAAATGAATATACATTGTAAAATACAAATGACAATTACATTATACACTTTACAATAGTTATTTGTCGTCATCAACCTATGGCACCCATACACATGATACAGGTAAACAGAAGGAGCTGACTAAATGTTGCTTCAGGGTCAACCCAGCATCGCAGTCTGGAACAGACATAGGTCTACAGAAACAGTGTGGGGAAGTTGATTTCTTCCCAGACAGTTGTTCACCATTAGGGGAGGGAGGTGGGCCTTGCGCTCGCTTGCTTCTTATTTTATATGTTTGTGCCCTTGTTATCTTTCGGTGAACCTGCCCTTTTTCTACCCTGGATCCGCCCCTGGCGCCTGCCAACTGAATTTCCAGTTCAATGGTGACGAACATTGGTCACCTTCAGCCAACGCTGGGTCAACGTCAAGTGCCAGCTGTTCGCATTGCAGTCTGGAGAGGGGTGTGCTTGCTGACTGACAGCTGTGTATGACATAATTATGACGGTGTCATACGACGATGTCTGTCTACCAACCTAACACACAACTGAATTACTTCAGGCATTCACTTGTGATATAGACATTATTATTAGCTCCCGCCGTCACCGTAGGTGAGCGAAGGGAGCTATGGTTTCTACCTCCGTTTTTTTTTGGCCTCTTCTTTTGCCTATAACTTTGTGAGAAAATAAGCTAGGATAACAATTTTTGGTATGTGGGTTACTTCCAGGTGGCTAATGGACGGGTTAAAATATTTTTAATCTGAATTCAATATGCAAGGTTGCAGAGGAGAAAATGATGATGTGACGGCGTTGGGCCGTTGGGCCGTTGGGCCGTTGGGCCGTCCGTAAACAATTCGTTTCCGGAGCATATCTCTGAAAGTACTTGTCCGATTGTCTTCAAATTTTACACACAACACCCCTAGGGGGTCTAGTTGTGCCTTTTGGGGTATTTGAACTTTGACCTACTTCTGGTTCAGAACTATGACCTATTTAGACGTTTTGACGCGCACTTCGTTTCCGGAGCAGATCTCGAAAAGTACTGGGCCGATGACAGTCATATTGCACATACATGTTCTCTAAGGTCCCTAGTTGTGCCTTTTCAGGTTTTTGGACCTTGACCTTGAAGTTGACCCAGCACTTTGACCTAATTTATAACATCGGTAAATCCGACTGAAAGATTTTGCGGAATATCATGAAAACCGCTCAAGATAGCTACACCATTACTATAAAACAAATTGTGAGGTTTCAGGAGAGGATGCACCTTGAAAAATTTCAAGTCTATAAAATTAAAAATGGCCGCCTATCGGCCATTATTCACCTTGACAGGCCTGATATTGCGGAATATCATGAAAACCGCTCAAGATAGCTACACCATTAATATCAAATAAATTGTAAGGTTTCAGGAGAGGATGCATCCTGAAAAATTTGAAGTTGATAAAATTCAAAATGGCCGCCTATCAGCCATTATTCACCTCGACAGGCCTGATATTGTGGAATATCATGAAAACCGCTCAAGATATCTAAACCATTACTATAAAACAAATTGTAAGGCTTCAGGAGAGGATGTATTTTGAAAAAATTCATTTTGTCAAAGTTCAAAATGGCCGCCAATCGGCCATTATTCACTTTCACATGGCCGTTATTTGGTAAACCGTGCTAGATGGCTAGACCATTACTATAAAACAAAATGTGTGATTTCAGGAGAGGATGCATCTTGAAAAAATTTGACTCGATAAAATTCAAAATGGCCGCTTATCGGTCATTATTCACTTTCACATGGCCGTTATTTTGTAAACTGTGCTAGATGGCTAGACCATTACTATAAAACAAAATGTGTGATTTCAGGAGAGGATGCATCTTGAAAAAATTCGACTCTATAAAATTCAAAATGGCCGCTTATCGGCCATTATTCACTTTCACATGGCCGTTCTTTGGTAAACCGTGCTAGATGGCTAGACCATTACTATAAAACAAAATGTGTGATTTCAGGAGAGGATGCATCTTGAAAAAATTAGACTCGATAAAATTCAAAATGGCCGCTTATCGGCCATTATTCACTTTCACATGGCCGTTATTTGGTCAACCGTGCTAGATGGCTAGACCATTACTGTAAAACGAAATGTGAGATTTCAGATGAGGATGCATCTTGAAAAAAAATGACTTGATCAAATTTAAAATGGCCGCCTTTCCGGCCATTATTCATTTTCACATGGCTGATATTTGGTAAACCGTGCTAGATGGCTAGACCATTACCTGATTACTATAAAACAAAGTGTGAGTTTTCGGGAGAGGATGCACCCTGAAAATTTTTAATTTACGAATTCAAAATGGCAGACAATCAGCATTATTTACCTCGATAGGCCTGATATCAGGTAAACCGTGCTAGATAGCTAGACCATTACTATAAAACAAAATGTGACGTTTAGAGAGAGGATGCCTTTAAAAAACTTTCGACTCAATCGAATTCAAAATGGCCGCCTATCGGCCACTATTTACTTTCACATTGCTGATATTTGGTAAACCGTGTTAGATAGCTGGGCGATTACTATAAAACAAAATGTGAGATTACAAGAGAGGCTGCATCTTGAAAAAAATTGACTCGATCAAATTCAAAATGGCCGCCTATCGGCCATTATTTACTTTCACATAGCCGGTTTTTAGTAACCGTACTAGATGGCTAGACCATTACTATAAAACAAAATGTGAGATTTCAGGAGAGGTTGCATCTTGAAAAATTTTGACTTGATCAAATTCAAAATGGCCTCCTATCGGCCATTATTCACTTTCACATGGGCGATATTTGGTAAACCGTGCTAGATGGCTAGACCATTACTATAGAATGAAATGTGACATTTCAGCTGAGGATTCATCTTGAAAAATTCCGACTCGATCAAATTCAAAATGGCCCCCTATCGGCCATTATTTACTTTCACATGCCCAATATTTTGCAAACTGTGTTAGATGTTAGTTTATTACTATAAAACAAAATATGAGGTTTCGGGGGAGGGATGCACCCTAAGTTTTTAACTAGTTTATATCGAATTCAAAATGACCGTAAATCAGCTATTAGTTACCTCGATTGGCCTGATATCGGGTAAACCATGCCAGATAGGTAGACCATTACTGGGATACTGATTAGGATCATTAATTTTAATGGAGGTTTGCAATCTCTGACAAAAACTGTCTAGTTCTTATCTTACTCTTAGACTGAGCTTCTTAGACCTAGTTGTCTTGCGTCTTGATTTTTGACCTAGCCTAGTACTACATTAAAAACCCTACACAAAATTGCTTAAATCAAATTCTAATTCGTCGCGGGAGCTCCTGGACTTATGTAGTCTTGTTTATATAATTATTCATGGCGTATCTTCTTATTACATTCCCTGAACAATTTAATACTATTATATTGTAAAAAAATGTTCAATTAGCTCTATGCCAAATAAACAATTTTATAAACTTTCGCACTAATGTGAGCATTCAATTGATTCATAGGGCATATCTTTATTTGACCTTTGGACATGAAGGGCAGTGATTGGGAAGGATTTTCTGTCAATGCCCCAATGGCCCCTTTCCCAGAAAAACAATGGGCCATTTTGAAACCAAATGGGACATTGACAAGTTGATTTTCCGTTTAAATTGTATAATGGCTAAATATGATTTATACCATGTAGTATACATTACGTGTATATATAAGGAAGAATTGCAATTAAAATTTGCAACCAGGTCCATAATTTCACCCATGACTGGGTAAAACGTCTGACAGGGGTGGATGTAGGCCTACATGTGTAGCCCCCCTCTCATCAGCACTTGTGTTCTCACTGACACTGGACACAATCCATCTTCATCTATCCAGTTTGACTGTCAGACCTGATGTGGCAAGAATATGGTCACAGCCACATGGCAGTTTCTTTGTCCTGTATGTCAATGACTTGAATATATCGGCAGAGCCAATTTCAGACTGGGTACCCATATTATCTCCCTTACTGGCCTCAGGCCTGTGCCTAGTATAATAAGTTAGTACCTATTTAATTGAAAAGGCCTATCTGGCACAACTGCAGCCAGTAGGCCTAGCATTGTGACTTGTCAGGCCAGGCTATGTCGTTAGTCAGAGAAGTAGCAGGCCTGGCCCAGCATGATGGTCCTAGTCCACATGAAGGTTTAATATATTTTTTTCAGCGGCATGTTGGCTGACACTATGCCCCATTCTGAAGCATGTGACTGGATTATCTACAGGTATAAAACTACGTGTAGGGTCCATAAAGGCATTGGGATTCTGATATTCCAGCACATGTTTCACAAGCATATCAATGCTGCCCGCAGTTAACATGGTTAACCGTAACAGGTGGTTAACAGCACAAGACGTTAACAGCACAAGATATAAAGTTATTTTAGGTGTAATGTTGGCCAGTGTTGCAAACGGAGGCCCAGCAGTAAACCAGTCATGGCTCAACATCGCGTGTTTACTGATAGGCCACGTCTTGCGTGTACATGTACATACATGGAGGTAACGCGCATCACAAGTGTTGTCATAGTTGACACGTCACTTGGCCTACATTGTGTGTCAGCTACATTGCGGCAAGTCTAGCGCTAGCAGTGTGAACACGCTCCCCAGTCAGCTGCACTATTCTGCCACACTGTGCAGGTGACACACTATTCGCATGTGAGAGATTGTATCACTGCGTGTTTACCAGGTTTACTAGTAACTGTTAAACTGTATTTTTTCACGCGCGCCCATGGCGCAGCCTGTTATAATACAATGGGACATTTACCAAAATTATGCGCCAATGGCGCAGGGCGCACGTCCTTCCCAATCACTGGAAGGGTTGGGTTCTACCGGCAGTTCAGTTCAGAGTGATAGACGCGCAGTGATTTAATTTTTCACACAAAACCTCCAATAGAAGCCGCAAGTAGACTTTTGGCATTGGGCAATGGAGAATAACAATTTTCATTTTAATTAAAGCCGCGGCTACAATTAAAAATTTTACGGTAGTTTTTTATTATGATTATCATTTACAACTATTTCCGAAGATAGATTGTAAAAAAATAGAGCTTTAGTTACTACTTTATCATAAAAACTGGTATATGTAAAATAGGAGATAATAATAAGCTTGCTTTGTAATATATTATTTAAACCATTTATTAATTTTAATGCAAATTTACTCCTAATTTAGTTCTTAAAATATGATCTTCAATTGCAATACATACTGTTATTGTATACTGTTATTAAATGTTACTTTTTATGATGTTTGAAATAAAATCAACCATATGAAAAGTTAGTATGTGATTCTAAATAATCAGGCTAAAATCATCAAAAAATCAGTATTTTTATTTTGGCTCCCTAATACATGTATGCTCATATGATGTAAACATGTACATAGACTAGAACTGCATAAGTTTTTTATTCTTGTGTTGCACATTTACCAGTTGAGATATAAAGCAGAAATTCCCAATTTCTTATGTCGGACATGCATGTCTAAAATAAGAAATACATGAATTTCATCTTTATATCTTGCTTAACTGGTAAATGCACAAAAAAAAAAAATTAAAACGCAGTTCTAGTCTATGGACATGTTTACATCACATGGTCATATTAAAGAGCCAAATTAAAAATATTGAATTTTTTGATAATTTTAGCCTGATTGTTCCGCTTTAAAGAAAATAATTTAATAATTGTTCGACATTTTTGACTGTAAGATGGAAGCAATTCTAATTTTCACAGAAAGCAAAACCTGCAATCCCAGATGTCACAGAATTGGACTTCTCATCAGAAGCAAAAACTTCTGATGGGAAGAAGTGGAACCTTAAGATTTCCTCATGGAATATCAATGGCGTGAGAGCGTGGATGGAAGTGGGTTTTCTTACCAATATTTTTTTCTACTTTTTGTGTTGTTAGGATTTGTTCACTCTGGCACCAAAGAACTTTGGAATCAGGTTTTATCTGGTAAAATTTTTGATGGCCTAACTTTGAAAGAAAACAACATAAGGTTGCATTATTCTGTATGTGGTTCTATGCAGCTATTTTTCAGATTAATCTTACAGTACTGTGCAATTGAAACAAACTTGTCGTGAAAACAAAATTCCCTTACATTTCCCCCACACAAATTCCCCAGATGGGAATTTTGGTGAAACAGTTTCCCCTCATTTTCCCACTTTTTCCCAGACGAGGGGGAAATTAATTTCCCCGCCAGGGAATTCTGTTTCCTCATTGGGGAAACACAATTCCCCAATTTTCCTCCAATTTCCCCCCGAATTTCCCCCGAATTTCCCCTGAATTTCCCCTGAATTTCCCCCAAATTCCCCCTGATTTCCCCTGATTCCCCAGTTAGGATCCTGTACAGTTTTCAATACAACTTCGCAAACTTGTGTACATTGTCTCTGAGCATTATGCCTATTTTATGCATATTACATGTATCTTTGAAAATGAGGATTCCACATTATGCAAGACAAAGAATTATAAATCTGGGGAATTCTGGGGGAATTCTGGGGAAATCAGATGAAAAGCTTTTCATTTTTTTTCACTTGTTTTCCCAGGTGTGAAATACATTTCCCTCTTGGGGAAATCTAATTCCCCTGATTTCTCCAGTGGCTACCGAGAAAACTGGGGAAATCTCCAAAACTACTGGTTGTATTACAGACATATTCCACATACATGTAGTTGATCTTAAAAATTCCTAGATGTTCCTTTTCATGTCATCGTAACTTATCTATCGACCCAACACTTTGGCATATTATACAAAGTAGTACATGTATTCAATTAGATAGACTATTAATACAAAACATAATAAGATGTTTTTGGGAGGGATACACTCTTAAAAATTGTTAAAATTTGAAATTACAAGCTGGAGGCCATTTCCCCATTATTTACTTTAACCCTTTGACCACCAAATTTTTCAATTTGAATTTTCACCCACTTGAAATTGTGTTTCGCTGACGAGATCCACAACTTGAAGTGAGAGAAAAATATTTAGATTTGACCAAATATAGGTCAACTATTTTCAAATCTTACTGATTGGTGCTACGTTTTTTTTCAACCTGTTTAAAAACTGATAAGTAATGTGCTAATAAAAAATGTTAAAAAACGAATACAATGGGTACTGGCGGTTTAAGGATTAATATGCCTGATATATGGCAAGTCATGCCAGCTATAGCAATCTAAATTTGTACTTGTAGAATTAGGCCACAACTGTACGATTATCACAAATACCCCAATGACATTTGTTCACTGGCAGATAATAGCAGGAAATATTTTATTTGAAAATGCTTGATTAACAATTTTATCCTTTTAAAGCATTATGTAATTCTCATCTTGATATATATATATAAATATTCCACTAATCACATTCTAATTTAATTAGCAAATGTGCAACATTGTCTAGCCATGTCAGACTGAATAAAATAGTCAATGTTCCATGTGTTAATGGAAACAGTCTGCGATTGTTTATGCTGCAGCAGTTACTACTCATTTAAATTAAGAAAATATGTTGCCTGGAAATTATCCTTAATGGATTATTAATCTTCCACATATTTTTTAGAAAAACGGGCACAGCTATATCAAAGCAGAAGATCCAGATATTTTTTGTGTCCAAGAAACAAAGTGTAATAAAGAGAAAATCCCAAAAGATGTGGAGGTAGAAGGCTATCATGCCTATTGGTATTCGGCAGAAAAAGAGGGTTATGCAGGCACAGGGCTGTATTCGAAGAAAAAACCTATTGACGTCACTTATGGACTTGGTAAAATTATTATTTTCATCAAATTGGGTATTTGTAATGTGACTCGAATACTTCAAATTAGAAATGTTTTATCCAATATTGAAAGTCAGTTTGTGTATTGTATGTGCAGACCACCATGTTTTAAAAACAAGGGGTACCAGAAAAACTGCACAAGATTTTTTCAGCATGAAAATCACATCTATAGCTGAATGGAACCTACCTTTACTACTCCTTAAACTTAGCTATTTTTCAGCCATATCATTTTAAATAATTTACACATGTTGCAAGCTCTCATCCACATATTCATATTACATCAAATTTGAAAATTGCTTTAAAATAATATTTATGTGCGCCATTTCTGAAGTATTATTGTGCAAACACAAACAACAGTATGCACACTAGCTATAACATATTCAGTATTGAGCTGCATTTTTATCATTTCATACAAAATTTCTTATATTGACAACAGTTTTGTGCTTTTATGTAGGTATTGGAAAACATGATGATGAAGGGAGAGTTATCACTGCAGAGTATGAGAACTTTTATATCGTAACAACATGTAAGTAAATAACAGATAAAATTGGTAATTTGTGGATCAGTTGTCTTGAAAGTTGTGTCTCTCTACTCTGTCTCACAACTCACTATGTTCAAAGAATTGAATTATGTGATATGTACCTTAGTATATGATTGTATACATACATTGCATGTGGGATTGCTTTTTGCATATTTTAAATGGTCTAAGTGCCAATTAAAATGCCACATAAACTTTTTGTTTATCTTATTCATAATGTGAAGCTGGGCTGTAACAGTAGTAGTATAAAGTGGTGTACCCTCTTGACGCTACATGATCTATTTCCAGTACTTGTCACATTGATTGGTGAATGTTAATTCCAAAGATTGCTGTTTAAATCAAACTAAAGTATAAACCATGAAATAGAAATATTTTTGTTATAACATAAACTACTGGTATATAAAAGAGATCCCAATTATTTTTAGATTGTTGAACGTTTCTAACAATACATTATGTTTTGTGCATAAAATCTTTATTAGCTGTTTGGTGAATGATGTTTAGATACACCTTGACTTCAATATATACTTGGTGGTTCAAACAGTATTATGGCTTTGTGAAAAGTTAGATGAAGCATTGTAACGAGTTTGTGCGGCTGGCAGGAACAAAAAAGTATTATGTTATTGACAGCCAGTTTATCAAACATAGTCTGATAACAATGAGTCTTAAACAGATAAAATATCTTTTTTATTTATTTTTATTTTTTGCAAATTTGAAAGACTAAAATAGACCAAATATATGTACATGTATGTTCAAAAACTAATGGAATCTGAACACATTGAAATCATCTTATAGTACCCATATCTGAACATTGATCAGTCAACCGTATATATGCGGGCCTAGCAGGACAAGGATTGAGCAAACTGCAAAATTATAAAAAGAAGGACTGGACAATATTTTTAATTTTTTTTTTTTTTTTTTGAAAAACATTTATAACAAAACAAGAATATCCATCAAAAATCAAAATTTTTGCCAAAAAGAGACAATGGTCTAAATGTTTGTGCTGTCATCCCACACCAACTAGCCAGGTGTTATAGCCAGCTCCCGCTCCGACCAGCAATCTCTGGTTGTGTTCACTTGATGGTATATAAACATATCCCCCGCTCGACGAAGTTGGATGGGGAGGCTATAGCAATATAGCATCACCTCAGATTTCCGTCCGGTTGTGTCTCCGCATTTTCGTTCCTTAGGGAGTGTGGATGTGCCTTTCGGGGTTTACCTTCAACCTACATCGCTCTGCCAAATTAGCCAAATTTTTTTCAACTTTGCTGGTATTGTGCCAGATAGCTAGACCATTACCATAAAACAAAATGTGCGGTTTCTGCTAGGGAGATGCCCTGAAAAATTTCAACTTTATCAAATTCATAATGGCTGACTTGCGACCATTATTGACTTTGATATATGTAATATACATGGAAAACTGTGATAGGTAGAGAGAATTTCTCACAAGAGATATTTTAAATATAAGAACAAGTGCTAAATGAATATGTATTTAAGCCAGACTTTTTTATTATGTGTTTTATGGGCGGAAATTGAGAGTTTTCATAAGACAAAAAATACATTATGTAGAATAGCACATTGGTGTATTGAAAAATAATAAAAAATGAACAAAGAAATGGAAAAAAAATGAAAAAAAATAAGTGACCTGTTGTTATACAGGGTGAGACAGATGAAAAATAAATGTGTTACTACTACTACTAGACCATTCACTGTAATGGACGAGGCGGGAGATTAATGTGGACGGCTGGCCTCTTGTTTGCTTTGCAGTGATTTGATTTTTTCTATGAAGGGCTTTACAAAATATAGTTATTTAAAAAAATGACTTTAAAAGTATCTACCGTACTGAAAGGTTGAATCAGAAATAAAGAAAGATTAATACTTACATTTTATCTCACAGCTGGGCATGAATTGGAAGAATTGAATGAAAATTAATAAGAGATATATGTGGTGGATACAGCATTGACATATGAATTCTTGTATGATTTTAAATGGGGAAATACGGTAATACGATTGTACATGTATTGTTGTTTTTTCCAGAAAAAGGTAAAAGGATTACCTATATTAGCAATTAGTATGCAATGCTTGTAAAATTTCCCTTGTTTGCTGACTATTTCATAACTTCACAATCTGAATATTTTTTACTTCATATACATGTAGGTTGTATGAAATGCAAATGTCTTAATCTACTAATTAATATTTCAAAAGATGTTCCAAATGCTGGACGAGGACTTCCACGCCTTCCATATCGCTCTAACGAATGGGATCCTGATTTTACAAAATATCTCAAAGATCTGGATGAAAAAAAGCCTGTCATTATGTGTGGAGACCTGAATGTAGCACATACAGAAATAGGTTAGAACAAAGAAGTCATGTATAAGAAGTCATGTATAATCTTTATTTATTGAAAGAAAGAGAACCGCAATATGACTACTAGATATGCTCTCTTAAAGCGACGCAATCTGGCTAAAATTATCAGAAAATCAGTATTTTTATTTTCGCTTTTAATATGTCCATATGATGTGAACATGTCTATAGCCTAGGATTGTGTAAGTTTTCTTATTTCAGACATGCATGTCCAAAATAAGAAATACAGGAATTTTGTCTTTATATATCTTGCTTAATTGGTAAATGCGCAGTACAAAAATTAAAAAATTTACGCAATTCTAGTCTATGAACATGTTTACATCATATGGTCATATTTATGGTCAGATTTTTTGATAATTTTAGCCTGAATGTTTCGCTTTAATATCAGGATACCTCAATGTAGAACTTCCTATTAAAAAAAAAATCCCTCATCTATTAGGGACTGGAACTGGTAGACAACAGTTTAGATTCCGAGATAAATCATTGGAATCATTTCAAAAAGGCTGATGCAACATCTGAATAAAGGGGCACCAGAAACTTAGTGAAGTTTGGAGGCATCATTTTCTAAAAAAAATTCGCAAGCTGATATATACAGGGATAAGAACAGGTGTAGAAAAAACCCTGTACATGACCTAGAATGACAAAATGACCTTGGCAGATGTTAAAAATGCTGGAAACCACGAATCTGCTGGAAATTCTCATCCCTGTATATATCTATGTCCAAAAAGAAAACAACGTTACATGCCCTACAAGCCCCGTATTAAGAATGCATTTATCTGCGATAGGGTGCATAATGAGAGGATTAGGCTCTAAGTGAAGCCACTCTTATTCTGAGTTTGAAATTGGCATGGATTATATTCGAAAAGGCTGCTGCTCAGACATAAACAGCTTTCCTTTGTAAACACGATTGACTGGAAGGTTTTTATTTGATTGTTCTAAAACATTGGGTTGCGTAATGAGAGGGTGTTGTAATGAGAGGGTTAGGCCCTATGCAAAGTCTAAAAAAATGTCTATAAACGTCTTCTGTTTCGGTATTATTCTGAGTTTGAAAATGTCACTGATTAGTTTCAAAATGGCCTCATCTCAGACCTAAAGCATGCTTTATCTGCGGATTATTCCAATGTTTTGAAAATAGGCACACATTCTCACCCTACAAACTCACCGGACAAGTTAAAAAATGACACAGTCTGACGGATCACATTCAAAATTGCCAGTAGGCCTATTTGGACAATTTTAATTTTTCTTCGTAAATGTTATTGAGTCTCTCAGTTTACAATTTTTAATAAAAAATTTTCATACAACGCATGTCCTAATATTGATAATAACGGTGAACAGTCCATATGGTGGCCATTGTTGTAGCAACTTATCTAGTCTTAACTATGGTCCCCTGACTTTTGTTGCTATGTTTGCCTGTATTTTGTTATTATGTATTGTTTTTTTAATGTTTTTCCTGAATTTACCTTTGCAGGGACAGTATATAGCTAGTTAAGTATTATTGTGTTAAAATAGTAACAAAAACAAAAGATAATTTATACAACAGTCTCCAAGTGAACTTTTTTAGCAATTCCAAAAGACACTGAAACTTTTATATCGCATCTTCTATACATGTACATGTATGATACTGTACTTTGCCTAATGGAACTTTCCAGATTTAGCGAATCCAAAAGGAAACAAAAAAAATGCTGGCTTTACCCAGGAAGAAAGAAGTGGGTTTACAACATTACTTGAAGAAGGCTTTTTGGATTCATATAGAGAATTGTACCCAGAAGAAAAAAACAAATATACATTTTGGACTTTCATGGGAAATGCTCGTGGCAAGAATGTTGGCTGGTGAGTCCTTAGATGTGCTATTTAATTTGGAGGTATCACTTTATCCAAAATATTGTTTTCTGAGCGTATCTTTATTTTTATTATCCTACGGTCGTTTTTTTTGCTTATCTACTCCTGATTGAGTATCTTCGGGTAGTGAGGTATTCTGTCATCTCGTTACTAAGCAACCAATAGTGTGCTGATAGTGGTAAAAGACATCCCACTGAGAACTCATTAACACACTGGCATATCTCGATAACCATGCATCACCTGAGGATAAGGATGAATTAAATTTCGGCACTCCGGGTACTCGCGGGTGTATATAGAGTATTAGTTGGGCAGGAAGAAGGGGGTATCGTGCACCCCCCCCGGAAATCAATTTCTAATTGATGTTTCTAGATTGGAAAAATACCATAGAAAACGATTTGCTATGTTAAAAAGTTGACAAAATGTCCCACATACCATTTTTATGCAAATTAATGACGACATTACTGGAAAATGTATATTTCGCCATATCTGAGCTAATAGTGCACATAGCTCAACAATTAAGGTGTCTAAGCCCATGTTTTGAGGGTCCAAGAGCATTATAAAACTATTCTTGAAGTGATCAGATGTGTCTAATATGTGTTATTGCGCAAAATATTGCCGCCATCAACGAAAAGTCTATTTTTGCCATAGCTCGGCCAATATTAAAAATAACTGAATATAACAAGTTTCCAGACCTATGTTTTTGGGGTCAAAAGACATAGTAAAACTATTTTCAGAACTCCATGAGAGGGTACTTGTATTCGTACTGGAGAACTTGCTCTTGCTATCGTCATTGCACTTGCTCGATGTCGAAGAACTGAATGGCTATGAAGAATCAGAACTATCAAGCTGAGAAACTGTTGGAACGGTTACAGAATAACCCAATAAAATATCACGTCAAATTCAAGAAATTCTCAAAGAGCACACATGTTGCCTTTTCATGTTGGCTTCTGCACAGTTTGGTCATCGTTCTTGTTGGTGCTCTTGCACAAGCTTATATTCTTAGAAGTGCGAATCAGTACCAGAATGTCGTTGTCCTTTTTGTCGTAACATTCCGTGAGCTTTCACAAGACCAGAATGTCGTTGTCCTTTCTGTCGTAACATTCTGTGGGCTTTCACAAGACCAATGGTGGACACTAAGATTCGACAATATGGAACTCAATTCTGAAAAGCTGACAACAACAAGATCAACATCACTTCCTCACAGGGAAAGGTAATCAATTAAAATCCCATTCAGAACTATATCTATTGTTTTTTTTCTCAAATGGTAAGCTGTGTCAACCTGTGTTACTATGTGAATCTATCATCTCAAGTCATCCAGTACCAGGAGCAAAGCAACCTGGCATACCCGCTCCTCGTAAAGTCTAAATGAACCAATAGACTTGGAAGAACTCATAACTTATGGCTGTACCTCCTTGGCTTGAGTCACCAAATGGCTTTTCCTCGAAAATCAACAAAGTCTCCCTCCTTGACTGGGCTTACCTTCTGGAAGACGCTATCCCCGACAATCTGCCATACCCCAAGGAGTTGACGATTTGCTCATTCAGGATGGCATGGCACTGCTACATACTTTTACTTTACTTTTAGCCTGTTGTGAAATATGCATACAGATTCTCGATCAGACGGCGATCTCGACTGACAGTTAGCATCATGGGTCTATCAAAACGCAGGAGAGGTTGAAACGTAGCAGCCCAGAGATCATTCCAGCTGGATCAGCTGTCAGGCAGCCATATTATTCCAAGAGATTCCATGCAAACTATGAAACAAAAAAACACTCATGTCAGTTATGCTGTATGGAGTGGTAAGCTGGTCTGGCTTCCAAGCTGGACGGAACAAATATGGCAGTCCTCATTGGGGAAGGTAGAATTCATCAATTTGTTACAACATAATAGCTAGGTGTGATTGTGGTATGTTATTAGTCTTGCTATTGCATTGTCTCTTCCCATAATAGTTTGCTTTAATCATGCCAAGTGTTTCAATTTATTAAAACAAAACACAAGTGGAGGTGCAGTACCACACATATTTGTGACACTACTGCAACATGCCCATTCAATCAATATGATTGTGTGACACAGGATCGGAGAAGCACAGATAAATTGTCAACATACAATTACCTCGCGTGGCTGAGTCTCTCGGAGAAGACTATTAACGTACTGTGCCAATCCCGTAGACTAATGTGTTGTCAGTGGAGAGGATTGAACCAGTTCATTCAAAGGCAAGGGAAAGGTGGGGCCACCTAAAAAGCTGGAAAAGAATACCAGGTTCTATAAAACATTTAGGCTAATGGGTGACGACGTCAAATGTCAAGCCTTATGTGATGAAACAGCTGGAGCAATGTGCATACGTATCTGGTGTACGGACACATTGGGAAATCTTCTGTGAAAGCCGTCCATGCCAAGCTGCCACACAAGATGGTGAGAGATGAAAAAAAGTTAATTTCCAAGTCCAGAGTCGACCTGTCTCGCCTTCCCCGTACCAGTCTGCTTTGGAGCCACACATCCAGCATGTGAACCACCGAGTCGCTTCGTGCATGTACGAGGAGCAACAGGGGTGGATGAAGACTGACCTGGGAGTCTAGGAACCGCTGGGATCATGTTGTCCTGTCCTAGCAACCTCGTAGGTTGATCTACTGGATGCTGGTGATCGGGAAGGAGATGACCAGGTTGATCATGAAGAATACGATGACAATAAGTTTCTATGAAAGTGATGAGTGATGAGTAAATGGTTGGACTGGACCCTTCAGAATCATCTTGTCAGTCCTAACTGTTCTGTTGCAAGTACAGCATGCTCTAGAAGACATTCTACATATCACGTACTCAGCGAACCGAGCTCAGAGGAGCACAAATCCTTAGCGTGATCATGTGTCATAATCGAGACCAAAGCAGGTTCGTCAACAGGGAGCCAGGCTGCTGAGGAGCTAGGGTGGGAAAGCCAGATCAAATAGGTGAGATTTAAGTAATTTCCGTAATGTTAAAACTGTTTCGGCATTACATATTGGCACAGGCACAGTCCCATAAGGCTGGGCCAAATACAGAGAAAGCTCTTGACCCAGTCTTAGTTTTTATACGATGACCAACAAATTGAGTTGAAATTGTAGTGTAGATATTTTTAACATTTCGGACAAACAAGTAAGTCAGCCAGATATGCAGGCTGGTTGTCTTTTAGGGTTCGGAAAGTTATTGTGCATATTTTAAAATTAATGCGAAATTTGACAGGAAGCCACTGTAATCGTTTAAAATAGGAATGGAACAACTAAAACGTGGGGGCCTTGGTTACCACTCTTGCAAGGCAGTTCTGAACGCGTTGTTGAAGTTTAGTACCAATGAGAAGAAAGTCTGTCTTACTAGGATTAAGCTTTAGCTTAGACCCTGTCATCAAGGCCGACACGGCCATTGCACAATGTTGCAACTTCTCGAGAGATTCCTTAGCGTTGGAAACGGATAAAGACATGTAAATTTGAGTATCATTGGCATAGAAATGGTGTTTTATGTCAAAACTGGAGAAAATAGTGCTGAGTGGTGTAGTGTATAGGATAAAAAGCACTGGTCCCAGCACAGAGCCCCGTGGAACTCCATATGAGAGTGTGACTTTATCTGACATATTGTCTTTAATTTTTACGGATTGGTGCTCATTTTGCAAGTAAGAAGAAAATCAAATTTGACCCTGCCCATATGTAGATATTCCATACCAATCTCTATATCTATTCCATACCAAAGTCTATTAGGTAATATAGCATGGTCAGTGGTGTAGAAAGCAAGGTCAGAGCTGTAACTGGACCTTGGTCCATACTAATAATATCGTTTTGTAATTTCATTGGAGCTGATTCTGTAGAATGATGTTTCCTGTAAGCTGATTGTAATGGATTAGATTGACGGATATTTTTTATATGAGCCTGCAGCCAATCGGCTACTACCTTTTCTAAGATTTTGGAAATGAAACTCAAGTAGGATAAAGGCCTGAAATTTTTTCAGTTAATTTAGGAAGATATGTTACTTGTGTCCCTTGAAATGTTAATTATATCAGTGTTGGGAGTTACTAATATATCAAGACAATTTTTCCGCACGTTTGTGGGAATGGGGTCCAGAACACATGATTTCGACGATGAGCTCAGAATAAGTTTTTTAATTTCATCTTCTGTCGCACGCTCAAAAGAGTTCATTTTGGATTTGATTTCTGGTTTTTGCACTGATGGAATATTATGTGCTTTATCTGGAAATTTGGAACGGATAATTGCAACTTTATCCACGAAATGTTTAGAAAAATGTATAGTGGTAATATGTGGTAGAACGTGCTGGTATTCATCCTAGGATACATTCTACAACATTTTCATGTACTGCGACACATCATAGTGTTGTTATGTGCTAGGACATACTAATGTGCATCCTAGTATACATTCTACAACATGTGTACTAGGACATAGTGTTACTGTGGTATGATTGTATTGAACCTTCAGAAATACAACAGGTATAGATAGATAGCGTGTGCAGTTATCAGTTTTTATACGCTAATGATGGGACTAAAGTGCATACTATCACATGCCTCGTACATATCTGATCTCTTGAATATTAATATTTTTTATATTCGTTGAGCATCAGAACATACGTCTAGACGCTTTATGTCAGCATAATAAATGAATAAATGAAATGAATGATCATAGGCCTAATGCAGTTATCATTGATATCCGCGAAGATATGGGGAAAGTTAGATTTTTCGCTAATGGCGGAGATATTTGGCACGCTAGCGTCTTTTAAACACATCTGATCATTTCAAGAATATTTTTATTATGATCTTAGACCCTCAAAACATGGGGTTAGACACCTTAATTGTTGAGCTATGTGTACTATTAGCTGAGATATGGCGAAAATATACATTTTCCAGTAATGGCGTCACTAATTTGCATAAAAATGGTATGTGGGACATTTTGTCAACTTTTTAACATGGCAAATCGTTTTCTATGGTATTTTTGCAATCTAGAAACATCAATTAGAAATTAATTTCCGGGGGGTGCACGATACCCCCTTCTTCCTACTAGACTATATGGTCTCAGGCCGTTTGCATGATGGTACAGGTACATCGTCTACAGTGGATTCCGTAACCAATGACCCTGCTTCTGCCAGACAAAAAAAAAGTTAGTGACAGTAAGTCGCTGGTCACAGGAATGGGTTTTTACTATAAAATTTGCAGGTGCGGCGGCTGGCTCAATGCCAGGCTAATGGCGGCGACATTCACCCACCATTGACTGGTAGTCATTGTGGATCAAAACACGCGGTTGCGGCAAATGCCTGTTCATATAGAAATTAACCCTTCCATTATCACTGATTATGACGGTGTTTTTCAGAATGGTCATTATCTACTCTAATCACGCTAACAGAGCACACGTTATATAAACCCAGATAGCTTCTGACCCTTTACAGACATGAGGCGTTGTATATATTCACATTAAACGTATCACGATAGGGCAGGTAATGTAGGCCTACATGTATTTAAGCGCTACAGTTGTGGTCATGTTACATCTGCTTACTTGGTCTAACAGATAGAAATCGTGGTATAAATAAATCTGTTATACATCAAAAATTATCTTAGTGCTCATATATGCATGTTTCTCAGATGTATTACAGCTATGTTAATTGATTATTTATACCATTCCTTTATAGTAATACAAATAACTGGTGAAACAAAAAGGTAACAGTTATTCATTACTGCTGAATAATACACATGTGTGTTTACAGCACTCGCCCCTATATATGGCTGGACCACGCTGATATAGGACGTCGCCACATGTGAATAAACAGGCATGGAAATAAAATGGTGTTTTAGACCACCTTTGTGCACATATAGGCTAAACCGGGCCCGGAGGACCTCCTGAGGATGGTGAGATGACACTGCCCTCCAGACACGAAATTTGAGCCCTGGCGGTCTGAGGCCGAGCATGCTATCTCTCGGTCACAGGGACTCCCCACAATATTGAATATTTCAAGTGAGTGGGGAAGAAACATGTTGTTTCTTTGAAACTTGAAAGCCACAGTGGGGTTCGAACCCGCGATCTCCGACTTTCCAAACAGGCAGCTTTAAGAGGCATGAACGGCTCATTAAGGCAGGGTATATTGTATTAAAGTGACTGGGGGGGCTAGTTATGTCAATCATGTTATGTCCCGACTGGATGTTGTTCTAATGTTGGCCAACCCTGCATCATCGTCTGGTGCCAGCTGTATAGTCACCCAGTAAACACCAGGCGTTGACCCGATGTTGTTTTATTGCGGGCCAACGTCGAAGATAGTGTGCCAACATTAAAACAACATTGGGCCAATGTCTTGTGTTTGCTGGTCAGTCTGGAGAGGGGTGTGCTGTTGACTAATAAGGCTGTGTTTAAAAATATCATGACGGCG
The DNA here is from genome assembly GCA_964017125.1 of Flabesymbios commensalis. NCBI lineage: Eukaryota > Metazoa > Annelida > Polychaeta > Terebellida > Flabelligeridae > Flabesymbios > Flabesymbios commensalis. The sequence continues at coordinate 34,345,801 of OZ024907.1, read as the reverse complement.
CCGCTGTCTACGAGCCAACACACAACTGAATAGGAGTTGACATTTCGTGTGCTATAGACAATATTATTTGTATCATTAAGCATGGCGTATCTTCTTATTACATTCCCTGAACAATTTAATACGATTGTATTTTAAAACATATTTAATTAGCGCTATGCAAAATTAACAATTTTACATACTTTCCGACTAATGCGAGCATTAAAATTATTCATAGGGCATATCTTTAGTCGATCATTGGACATGGAGGGTTGGATAATTTTCTACGGGCGGGGGGTGGTGATATTGCTGTGCAGAAACAGCGACGGTCTGAGGTAGATAGGCCTATCGCGACAACAGTCTGATCTAACAGCCTTATACCTCTCTGTTAACCATGATATACACACAGTCAGATCTGACATGCAGTGGTTTGCTCATCTATGTTTCCAAAAGTCGTATGACGAAAAAGTTAGGCTCGTTTGACACAAATAGTATAATGACCTTTTGCCAGATATTTGAGGTAGCAAGTCCCGTTAGACAGAAAGTCGTTTATCACAGGTCGTTAACTATAGGAAAATGTTCCACGCAAGGAATAAAAATCGTTGATAGCAGGGTCGTTGATGACAGGATCTACTGTATTATCACTCATTGATTTTAATAAATTGCTCTATTTTTAGTTAAATGCCTTGAAGCCTCCATATATATTTAGTTTTTTAGGGTCTGCGAGTCTATCAACTGATTCTGTATTTGTGTGCAACCGTAAATGAGGCTGTGGCAGACATCTAAGATTTAGCAATTTTACAAAATTAAGCTTAGATTCAGTTGAATGGCTTGAAACCTCATATATATAAATGCTTTGATTGTTACCAAATTTGGTACAGATGATCATGAGGGGCCCTAGATATGCCTTTTGGAGCTACAAGTACTTTATTTTAGTCTACTTTCAGTGCTCTATCCAGTTTCTTGTTTTTGACTTTTCATTTATCAGCGCAAAATTCTGTACCAGAGTTCCAGTTTGTCAGAAGATAATTCACATAGTGTGGGTGGGGGCACATTACTTATATATATATATACTGGAGTGGTCATGGACTGACCCGGAAATATCTCACAGGATGCTTTTAATGGTTGTGTGCCGAAAACAGTTACATCTACTTATCACAAGAACAGAATTGGTCGACTCTATTTTTTTTAATAAAGTCCACACTTCTTTAAAATGCTAGGTGCATTTTTTGGAAGATCCATGCCTGAAAAAGCATCGCATTATTCACGGAACAATACACTACTTTACTTAGATTTTAGTTGAGATCTATTTTCTCAGGTTATATTACGTGTGTGGATGTTAAAGATGGTGTTAATTCACTGTAGCTATATATATTTGTTTGAATATAATATATTTTATATCATTTTTTTATATTATTCACAGGCGTCTGGATTACTTTGTTATTTCCAAAAGATTGAAAACTTCACTGTGTGATAATCTCATAAGGTCAGATGTCTACGGAAGTGATCATTGTCCCATTGTGCTACTTCTTCATTTAGACTGACAGCCATGCGTGGCTGATGTACTCTTCACAATGAGGAATAATGATATTTTTACTAAAGACCTGTCTGATGATAATAAGAATTAAGTGTCCTAGAAGTGACTACAGACAAATATGCTTTGAAGACTGTATCTCTTGTGTATTAGTTTTGTAAAATGTTATATGTATGACATAGTTATTTTTCGAGGTTTTCCATCAGCACGCTTTGACATTGTGAACACTTATTATCTGCAGCATGGGGTTATCTACATTCAACCATATGTCTGACTGGAGAACTTACATCAATTCTACCTTTTGTTTATCAAATTTGGAAAAATTTGTGGAAATATTTCTACCTGGATCTGCTTTCTGTAATAACAATGATCTCAATATTGTGCTAAGCACTAATATAGTCGTTTTTAGTTTGTTTTATTAGCAGGTTAAATCACAACTACCAGTATTCGAAATGAAATGAGTGTATTAACATAAGATTTGAGCAGCGGTAGCGAAACATACCAGTACTGCAATATAATTATAAATATAATTTAATTATTTATTTTAAACTCTCTATATCTTTTTCTTATCCTTTATCTTTACCACAGAAATAGAATAATGTGCTTTTTTACAATACATATATCGACATTCCATTTTACATTGTCTAAATATTTAAATACATTACATGTCGAAAGGCATGATGGGGAGGGTTACTTGCACCCAACCACAATATCAATCTCTACATAGCATCTGGAATGCATTTAATGTACTGGGCAGTGTCTCGTGCAAATGAAAATATGCCAGTAATTATGATAAATTATGGTGTTTTTCACATTCCGGTACCGGTAGTCTTACGCCTATTGTGTAATATTAGCAAATTACCTAATAAATATCAAGTCTCCACCCACTAATTTATATTGTTAATACTATTGTTCAACAATTCAACGTAAGCACTCATTCATCCGATCTTCACAAAACTTTCTCAGACCATTCTGACTAATTACCCAGTTTAATTTCTAAAAGTGACTTATTCGCACATATATCCAAAATGGGCACCACTAGAGTTTCTAACAATTTAATGTAGGCCTAACCATTCTGCATTCGCCAATTATTATCTGATCTTCACACAACTGACTATTACCCAGTTTAATTTCGGAAAGTGGCTAATTGGCATATCCGAGATGGCCGCCACAGCGCTTCCTTAAAATTTGATGGAAATGCTCTACAGACACCAGTATTACCGATCTCCGCGACACTATCTCAGACCATTACCCTGATTACCCTGTTTAAGTTAAAAAATTGGCTTATTATCATACGCAAAAATGCTCGTCACAACACTTTCTCACAATTCTACTTAAATACAGAAGTCACTATTTATCCGCTCTTTGCAAAACTTTCAAAGGCCATTATCTGAATTATTTTCAAAATTGGCTAATTTGCATATCCCATAATGTTGCCAAAATATTTTCTTGCAATTCTACATTTAAACGCTCTACAGTCGCCAATATATTTTAATGGATTATAAAATAGGCTGATTTGCATATCCAAGATGGCCGCCTGGGCGCTTCCTTACACATCGAAGTTAACACTCTACAGTACTGAGTTGCAAATATTCATCCACTAATTCAAAATTTCATCTGAACACTAATGGATTATAATTTAATTTGGACATTCAAGATGGCCGCCACGGCACTTCTTACGTATAGCCTCAGCGTTAATTGCATTCGCAATAAACTTTTGATTGTGGAAAGTGGAGACTCATAACATCTAGTTTATAAATTTTTACTGTACATTCATGTGGTGAAGTTTTAAATACTTAGAAGACAGTGTTGGGAGACATGAACACAGACAAAACTAGTTGAGTCATGATTTATTACAACTGCAATCAAATATCATGTGACATAAATCTGACTTCACAAACAATGTATGAACCCATTAACCAGGGCTATATTCATAATCCACTGTTGACCGCCGAAATAGACCCCATGCACCATAGAATATAAGAATAATAATTGTGGTCAAAGTTAATAATTTTGGTTTTTCTTTGACTGGTCATTTCCGATATCATTTTCAGCAGATACGTTTGATTTACACAAATGTATTTTTCATAAAGCATGATTATTTTCTAAAAGCAAATTATATATTACTCTTCAATTATTAAAAAACTGAAATGCAAGGAGACAATGATCTGAAATATTTAACAAAAAATCAGTGTAATGAGCCACTCCATATTAAATGTATTGATTTATAAATATGTGGTATTTTGTGAAATTCATCGCATGATGACTCCATTTCTAAAGATGGTTTTGTGATGAAATACCGGTAGTTTATAGTAAAAAAATAAATGACCATGTAATAGGTCACAATGGAAATAAAAGAAGAAGGTGTATACATAGTCGAGTCGATTTAATTTTCTAGGACACACCGTCTGCCTAATAAAAATGACTCCCGAGACCTATATGCATCAATCACTCCAAGAATGCATGTATTCCGCCTGACAAAATGAAATGAAATGAATCGGGCTTTAGGCCACTTTTGTGCACATATAGGCTAAACTGGGCCAGGAGAACCTCCTGAGGATGGTGAGATGATTGAAATGACACTGTCCTCCAGACACAGGATTCGAAATTCGAGCCCTGGCGGTCTGAGGCCGAGCACGCTACCTCTCGGTCACGGAGGCTCCCCACAATACTAACTTTCACACGTGGATGGGGAAGAAACATTTTTGTTTCTTTGAAACCGCCGAGACCGGGAACCGAACCCCGAACTCTGGCGTGAAGGGCAACAGTGCTAACCACTACCCTAGGGCCCCCGCCCATTCCGCCTGACAATACATTACTTAGCAGAAATTCAAAAAAAAATCTAGTTGACGAACAATAATTGTTCTAGTTCAAATTTTTAGGTTGTGATTAGATGAAAAACAGTTTTCATCATTTTTAGAATATATACCTAGAATGATTAGTTATCATATATTATACCTGGGTCAGTGTGACTCGCACGAACGCCGCCGTATTGACGATTTCGTGACCATTTCCAGTGGTCTTTTTGTTACTTCGCCGTTCGTGCGGGGCATTGTGACCACGGTATTAGGAATGTATGACGTCTACTTGTTGTATCAGAACAACTGAATGACAGGTGAGGATTATATGAACTGCGCACGTGGTCGACACACACGACCATTGATCATCACTACATATAGTTTTTTAAAGCATTATTAAGAATTTACAGTTTATATTTGGCAAAAAACATAATTACCACTAGTATATGGTTAAAACCATTTTGATGTATAATTTCTTGATACAAAAAAATAATCGTGAAAAATCAACAATAATAAGTGATATCTGTGGTAATACAACCAACAATAACATGAACAATGTGAAATATAATGCGTAAATTATTTAAAGGAAGCTTTCCATAATACCAAACTCACAGTATTCAAATATCTGCAACCATATCCCACCATAAGTTTTTTTAAACAAATTATTGTATCACAGATCTATAACATAATTATGGCGTCAAAAATTGGCAACCCACAATCTATTGATAAATTACTGTTACACATAGACATAAAACATGATTATAAACAATGTTATTATTAAAATAAATATATTTGGCACAAAACCTGAACTGCAGATTTAACTATGCTGTAGGTCTGCCTTGTTTGCATAATGATGCCAAACATCGAAACATTTTCAGCCGACACTTTGTGTTTGCTGATGTGACAAAATCCTTCACAGTTATTGCACAGTCTTTTCAGATTAGGTATTAATAGGATACTCCGATAGGCATTCAATATAAACAGTTGTCCCTCTGTTGGTTATATTTTACATCAAACCGTTTATAAAATAGCACCTGTGTGTAGAACTAGATTAAGAAGGAACATGTAAACATGCGACTTTGAATGCATACATGTATGAAGTCTGATCTTATCTGCTAACAATAATAATAATAACAACGCCATTTGACAAAATATTACTTCAAATAAAACACTTCTGATATGTATATTATCCTAAATCATACATTTTTAACCTAATCATCTATACAACGTAAGCAATGTGCAACCTTGAACTTGTCTAGACATACGTAGGCCTATAGCAAATTTAAAGTATGCATCGATTTTAATAAAGAATGGTGCATAATTTCTCTTCATTTTTATAAATAGGGCTAAGTTCTCATAAATGTTATAATCACGTTAACATTTAAAATTAAATGTATCTTAAACATAATCGTTATAACAGTGAATTGTTCAAATTGATGGTGGGAAATATACCGATCAGCTCAGATGTTTATTTCAAATAGTACATGTTTAACTAGTCTACACTCTGGTCGTCATCAGCACCCGTACTGATGCGTATTTAGCCTATATATACAATCTAGTGTAGGCCTATACCGAACTCATGTGGATCTGCAACACAATGTACACCACTTTAAACAGCAGTAGGTGAACAGCTTGGCTTGCAATATTGTTAAATTATGACAATTTACAAAGCAAACTGAATTGAAAATAACACTACACTACTGCGATTTTCAAGTGTGCATGTAGATCACAAACATTACATTTTTGACATTTTTTGACATAATTATGTATGTAGGCTATGCGTATAGTTACAATTGTACAAACTGTCATTTTTGGAGATACTTTCATATAAATATAAAAATAAACTATTTTGCCTCTCATAAATTTACTTTGCAAAAATGTGGGGATAATCTTAAGCACAATGTTTTAAGTAAATACTGGTAATAAATTACCTTTTGTAGAATAATTGTGAGATAATTAGAAATGCAAAAGAAAATTAGAAAGTTGAAATATATATGTTCATATCACCCAAGTCTAGATCTGTTATCACTATTACACATTCCAAAACTAACAGTTCAAGAGGTAGAACACACGTACAGAGCTGAACATGCAGTAGGCCTACAGTGACTAGATTACATCTTTGACTAGAAATATAACATTTTAATTCGAAGTTTAACCGAATAAATATGTAAATCTTTCTGCTAATCAATTCTGAGCCGTTTAAAGATATTGTTTGAGTGAACTCTGTTCACGCTCCTTCATTAGCATATCCACTGTATTGGATAACCTGGTAAATGGGTTTATATAATTACACTATGTCAGCTGTTCATGAAAGACAATGTAAAATAGCAATGAAGGTAAATGAAAATAGTAGATAAATAGATCATCCACTTGTATTGTATCAGGGTATGGTTACTGGGAGATGAACAAGTCTATCTGCTGTGGCAATAGATGGAATGGATGAAGAATTATAAACATGACACAGTCCACTACGTAATTCAATTGCTTCATGGTATTCTTTTTCTGCCACCATCACTAGCTTGATTAAAATATGTGCCAGTAATATAGCAAATAGCTGAAACAGAAATAGTATTTACATGCCTGCTTTTACAACTAAATTATAAAATTGTTTTTATTTTGGAATGAGTTATGTGAAACCACAATAATTAATATTATTCACAATTTTGCATGTTTTGCTGTACTGTACAAGAGCGTCCAATATTCGAGAAGTTTTCTAGGTGAGCCTTAGGCGATTATTCAAGCCCGTGAATGAATAGTAATAGTAAAGTAACTCAACATTATGTTTATAAATCTTACCTCAAGAAAACCTACGCCAAAAGCAACGAAACCCACTATAACAAGGTTATCTTTGAATACAGCCATCAGTGCTTCTACACACCCTTTTGTGTATATATCATTGGCAGCCATGATAAACTATAATAATAACGTCCAGGACAACAGATAAGTAGGTTGTATTTATAGTAAGTTAAACCGGCAGCTTAATCACTGCTATTGCCATAGGCCTACTATTATTCTACATTTAACGTTTAACTGTTGTGAAATAGAAGATTAGAACTAAAAAAATATATAGTGATGTTAATTGTAAGCTGATTTAAAACAATAGTCTACATCTACATCTTCTAGCTGTATCATTATGGATACAGCTGCTCAAAAGATTATTTTGTAATATGTGATCAAGTACACTACACTGCGACTTACTCCATGAAGTCTGGTTTGAAAACCACATTGTACATTATCGGGTTGTCGACAACAAGTAATTGGAACACCGCATCGCGACTGCGCTGGTGATGAACAGTTGTAATATATATTATAATTCCAGTCATCAAAAGTAGTGCCTCCACAGCAATGGAACTGGTGAATAAAACAATGATCAGAATTTATTATGACAATATATAAATGGTTAACATTCCAGTCTCTTAAAGACAGCTACCGTTGAGCTATGACATTAGACCTGGAAGGCCAAAGTCGTGAGTGGAGCTCCACTCACGACTTTGACCTTCCAGGTCTACTATGACATACGATTTCATTTGATTATTTTTGACCTTCATTCCGCTGACATATCTCATACACATCCTACCTTAGTCCTACCAACAAAATGGTCATAGCCAATTAATACTATAATATTAATCAATACATGTTTTCCGTATTTTTATCAGAAAACCACTGTCAGATAATCAATCAACTGAAGGGTCTCTTACCATGTTAAAAAATATATGATTATTTACTCATTAGTTGATGACAAAAGCTTGATGTTGATGTTCTAAAAGATCGGATATAAATATAGTTAGAAGTTTCGATTTTCAGCATTCACAACATTTTAAATACAGTATTTAAAGCAGCTCCTTGGGATGAGATCAATTTTCTTTTTAAATTTTGTAATGAAGTAGTGTAACCTACAGATCATGATTTTTTGTCAGAGTTTTTAGATCTAAAATAATATTTTTTATCAACATTTCTATGAGTCCGAAGGAAACCCAACCAAACTATTTTTATACCGGTACCTAAACTCTTGATAAAGGCATTGGGCCACATGTAGGTGCCGTCGACCCAGCGTTGAGCAGATAGTCGGTGCTGTGGGGGGAAAAATTGACAAAATTGAAAATTCTCATCCCAAGGATTTCCCTTAATTAAAAAAAATGGTCTGTTCAGTTTAGAACAACAAGGTTCTTTCTTGTTTGCAAAATAGCTAAAGATCTGTGCATTTTCCTACATTAATAATTATACTTTTACATAAATTGTGTAGGCTACTATTGGGAAATTTGTTTTGTGATAGTTTGCTTCCCATAGAATCAACACTTTAATTACTGTGACGACTTATGAAAAGCATTCGTTAGTGTCTTCATGTAGGCCTAAAAATTTGATCTTCAGTCAATTTTTGTTAGTCAATGATCTGATTAATTGTAGGGAGCAAACAATGGTGAATAACTATAAACTAATTGGCATGAGTCGTTTTAAGCGTATAGGCCCTATGGTCTAATATGTCGAGTAGTGTAGCCCACTACTGAGGCTATGGTCTGAATCTTAAAACTTGAGTTGCTGTGAAATGGATGTACTGGATGGTCAAGATGGACATCACTTAAACACTTAACGGCTTTTGATTGACAATTCAACACCACGTGACATGAAACCAGAGTCCGTCTTTGGGAAGGGGTCGAGAACTACACCTGGGCCGTTTATCTATAATACTCGCAAAATGAAAAAATACCTGTGCCGACAATCCCACCTTTTCAGATTTTCAGGTGTTGCTGGGTTTTTTTCAAATAATTATCGCTGTTAACTGAATATTAGAGGCTACCGCCACACCACCCCCCCCCCCCCCCGATTCCGAAAGGGGGTATATCAACCTTTCCCACTTAAAATGATCGTGATGTAAGTATGTATCCGCCTTGGCTTGATATGGAATAGATAAAGGTGGATACATATATAGCCTATATTTAAAAACTGCTCTAGATGTGTAGCCTAGGTCTAGTATAATGGCACAGCTGATAATAAGACAGCAGCCTTACACGAGGATACATATCAAAACTTACCCGTTTCTGCAGGTAGTCCATTGTGTCTTTCAGTGATGGTTCATCCTGGTAATTTACTATAGCTTCATACATATAATCCTTTAGATGTGTTTGTAAGCGATCCATCAAAACAAAGGCCAGAATGGCTGAAACTACTTCCAAGAGAAACACCACAGCCACAACCAAACAGAACTAAAACAAATTACATTTACTGTTTTATGTAAGGTCTACTTTGTTATTTTGCGTCATTTATTTCATGTAAATCTATAATTGTTAAAAGGAAGCAATAATCCTACAAACACAAGAAAACTGCTTTCAAGTTCATCTTCTAAGTACGCCTACTTTATAGTTTCCTTTAATTCTACTTCAGCTTATGCTTATTTTATCCATCCCATCAGCATTTTCTTGATCATGGTTTAGGACATGTATGGGATTCCCCTTATATCAAACTATTTTTGACACCTATCTTCTGCCATCAATTATTTCGAAGGACCAGGTTGTCTATAGCTAGAAGCAAGGAGGTTATCCATATAACCTCCTTGCTAGAAGACGGCGTATTTCCTATTTCAGATTCAGTGTTCGTTTGGAGCAATTAATATAATCTTCACCAATTTGGACTATGAGTCTGGATTCACATTGGTGCCAATCGAGTTCAGCCTAAAGTAGCCTCTTCGCCAAAGGAGGATGGCTGCCGACACAGAATAGGCCTAGACCACAACAAACATAAGCAGCTAACCCAAGTTTGGTTTAATGGAGACGGTGGTCGATATTGAACCAACATCGGGTCAACTGAATAAAATATAATCCATGATATATATTATATCTTGATTGATCAATCACTTTCTAATAGCAAGTAGGCCTATATGTAATACACACCATTTTAAGCAAAGAAATATTTTCTCTCAATGATCCAACACAGCCCGATATACTAGTAACAAACATAATACATCCCAGTATGATAAGGAAAATGGCAGGATCAGTAGTCAAACTACTGACAGTACCAAGCTGTGACTTCTCCAAACGTGACCACGATCCAATGATAATCAAACACACCCCTCCAAGCTACAAAAAAAAGTAGTATTTATAGTCGGAGAGTATCAGTAACAAATTATTCATTCGAGCGTATATTGCTTATTTTCAAAGGAATCTGTTATTAACATGGCGTAAGAACATGATTAAATAGTGACACGCTATTACATGTTCAAACAAATTGTCTTAACTGCTGCATGCATTTTTGTCGACACGTAGGCTCAATATAGACACCACAAGTAGTTTTGAATTAAAGGTGTAGTCAACTCTCAAAATATGCGGGACAAGGTGGTCCCCAGAATGCAACAGTGGCCCCTGGACATTCCACAATGACATATCACCCCACATCCACAGTTATCAGCCAAGATAATAATACTATATGCGTTTCATACTCATCGCCGCATTGAGAGCAAGTTCCCAAGTCATATAAACTCTATATACTTGAGCGACATCTATGAGGAAATAATTCACCATTTCTCTTATGTGGGCCTTGTGTTGTGAGACACAAGGCTGTGCTACCATGGGGCTCTGGAAACAGTTGACCTCCAGCATATTGACAGTAAGAGCTTTCTCAGCCAACATGGCACACTCACCAATTCTTGGTTTAATGTCGGCCAACGTCGCAGACTTTGGGCTAACATTAAAACAGCATTGAGCCAATTTCTTGTTGGAGTGGTATCTTGTAATCAGTTCAGTCGCTGATATTAATGCTGTCAAAGTGTACTCTATAGGCTAATGTAGGTCTACACTTGACCGCCCCACACATGCGCGTTTCAAAGCTGTATGAATCTTTAATTAGAAGCTGTGGTTGTGTTCATATATCCAAAAGAGGGTTAGTATATTAGCGACGCTGGCCCAACATTAAATCAGCATTGGCTCAACGTTTCGTTTTGGCTGGTGAGACATGGTAGCGTTCCTTTTCAGATGGCGGGGAGATGTGGTAGGTAAGTATGTTTATTCAGTAATAGATTTACAATCTGTGTGCATACATGTACAAGTTCATGTTTGACGCGTAAAATAGCGTGGTAACAGATAAAGCGTGAACAATGATGCAATAAGGTGATAAAAAAAAAATTTGTGTGTGTGAAAATGTACTCTAATATAGGCCTACAACTAAGAGACGCAGAATTTAGCAAGTTTTCTTAACACAGGTGGCTCTTCAGAAGATAAGAGGGAGGTGAATTTCAACATATTTGGCCTAGAAGTGTGATAGCGGGGTAACACATGTCTGATGTGACGTGTGTTCTCACATTCAAACAAACAATGAAATTAATCTTCAGATTATCTGTTGTTGAGGAGGGTATGAAAACGGTCAAAAGAAAAATGAACAATAAACAAAAAACTTGCTGCGGATGGAAGCGGGAGGAGGGAGGTAAGATTTCTTGATAGACATAGAGTCTGGTATATAAATTTATATTTCTATCGGATTAATATGGCTGGGACATCTCAATCAGATTAGTGTTCCTGAAAAAAGGTCGTTACAAATCAAACAAAAACCGAACCAACCACGAACTGCATATCTTGGAATTCGCCTGAGATTAAAAGTCCATTTTGTGTTCGATAAATTGAGCTTTCATTTTATGAAAACTCTGTATTTTATAAATGTTCTGAACCAGTGGATTTAATTAATTCTCTATGTACATTTTTAGCCAGTATTTCATTATGCGTACTTTTTTTTCTAAAATTAGTGGGAATCTTCCAAGTTCCCCGTATACCATTTCATTGGTTGTTGATTTAGACACTTTCAAAACCCATTTACAAAAAATTAGATGTAGGCCTACTCTCTCCACCGCCGCAGCAGTGTGGAATCCACATAATTCACATGAGTAAAGTAATCATTGTAATACAGGTAACACAAGTCTATCAAATAACATACATAATAGTTCTGGTTTGGGGTCGAGCAATTCATACGCAATACCCTGCATTGAAAATAGTGCTCGCAACCCCGTCTGCTAAATATTGTTGGGAGCCTGAAAATTCCCTCTAGGGCCTACTAGAAAACATAATACACAAATATGAGAAATGTTCTACTACTTCTAAAATTGAGTGACCATAAAACCAAATATCATCTATGGACTATGGTAGGCCTATGTGTGGGCGACGCGTATAGTCAATCAGTGGCGGATCCAGGATCCGTAGAAAGGGGGTTGCCCGTGGTTTTGGGGGAAGATTTTTTGGTAAATTTTAGCCAATTAGGGGACTTTTTAAAGTATCAGGCGAAATTTGGATCTGCCACTGGTAATACGAGTCATTGGTTATTCCCCTCCTGGTGGCGTTTATCTTGCATGACAATGGACTAGACGTATAAATACAAATACTAGTAATTACCAGTTCATTATATTATAGGTCTAGTCGTGTGTACTAGTATCACATTTAACATAACTACATTTCTATGCATATAACTACTCAAACACGTCTCATCATTTGATAGTATAATTTAAATTCGAATGTTAAACGTACCCAGATCAAAAAGTTGATGGAGAACAGAATGTACTTGACCCAGAAAGAACATTCACAGCATCTGTCTTGCCAGCCCATTTTGATCCAGCTGCATTAGTCACATTTCCAATGAACAATTCAATATTTTGTGATCCGTAGTACCAGGCTAACTCTGAAATCATAATAAAATAAATATATCACTCGATATTCCTCTTGGTTCACTATAACAAAAGTTTACAGCATATTATTGTGATCTATGTACACTGAGAAGAAATAAATATTTAAATTGGCTTATGCTAACTTGATCACATAATTGGGCTCGATAAGAGGTTTTCTTTGGCAATAAAGTACCGTAATCTTTAAAGGCGCTATCTATGTACACAAGCATCCGTTATGTCTAATTGGGGCTAATAGTAGGCCTAGATAGGGGTCTATACTATCACCAGTGATCACTAAAACTTGCAACCCAGCAAACACAAAACGATCAGCCAATGTTGGTACAATGCTGGGACAGCGTCGACGACGATAGACCAACATTGTACCAATGTTGGTTGAGCGTTTCGTGTTTGCTGGCAATGCCTTGCATCAGAAGTCGTACTTGTATTTAATGTTGGATGCTAAATGCCAGACCAGAGATGCCAGACTGCTCGCTGCGTTGGCAGAGACACGACTAGATGATCATGCAGTAAATTCGAACATTTTTCGCCAGGCCTACATGAATGGACCACGCCTAATAATAAAAATATGAGATTTTTATTTTAAAACTCACACACGCATTTAAAATAGCGTAAACGGTTGACTGTCTTCATCTCAAACGTTGACGCTGTAACAAGGCATCCTTCATTACATCGCTGCCTCAGCAGCAGAAGGTCTCACGGCACACTTTTTATACCAAGAAGGATAGGGAACTCTGAACACAGTGTTCAGAGTTGTACGAGCTGACGTTACTCTGTTAATCCGCCGTGACAATGTGTGTTATTAGTCAGGGTTGTAAAATGAATGTCTTCGTCTAGGCCTACCCTTAGTTAGAACAATCAAAGAGCTTATTCAATGCTTGCGGGAACTCATTGAGAACCAAGGCATAGCCTACTGTGGCTGCGTAGGCCTACTATCGAATTTTTAGAAGCCCCTATTTTATATTTCATTTGAATTTATAGGGCCTACACACGTGAGGAGGCTTATCATAGTTAGGTTGAAATGATTTATAATTTATGGACTTAAATGATATTAAATAACAAATTTATCGGCTAACCATTAGGCCTTACAAAATAGATGATTTAAAAAAATTAGGCCTATGATGAAATAGGACGTCGGTATAGGCCCTTAATGTCGGTTATTGAACGATTTTAACTTACTCTGATGAGCTTCCGTACCGTACGAATACATGCTGGCGCTTCGTACTGACGAAGCCACCAGTTGGCAACCATTCGTCCGGCCAGACCCCTGGTTAAGCCTACATCACATCAGGGCACGTACCGTATTCCCCCGCATAGGCGCATGCGCCTATATGTGAAACCTTGCCTTTTTGAAAACCCCCCCAAAAAAATGGTTTCAGATATAAGCACATTAGTATAGCAGATAGGGAAACCTATTGTGCATTTTATGATAAAAGCCCCCCTTGGATCCGGCCCTGCCTGTGCACGCCCCTGAACAGGCTATTTTAAAAATAAGCCTGTTAGGAGGGGACCACGTGTCAAAATTGCGCACAGAGGAGCAGCTATCACATCTGGTTTGAAGACCAGGAGTTCCAGGTTATTCACTGGCCTCTAAGTAGGCCAGCCATGACTCTTATAAAGCCTATCTTGGCTCATGTGATGAGATAACTCAGTCACATCCCTCCTAACAACTTTACAAAACGAAGAATGAGGGTCCATTAGACCTGGAATGAAATACCAATTGGCCAATGATTCCCTGGAGCGACTGTATGACGAAATTATGACCCGTCGCGTCGATGCCTCAATGAGAACAAGAGGATATTCAACCAAATATTAACGGTTCAGTAAATTATCTGATTATCAGAAAATTTACAGAATCATTCAACTGCAAAACGCGCATGCCTGGGACGGTCAAGTGTAGGCCAACAGTATCCTATCGAGTACAGATTGACGGCATTAATATAGCCAGTGAACTGATTACAAGATACTACCTAAACGGGACATTGATCCAATGTTGTTTTAATGCTAGGCCAACGTTTGCGACGCTGGCCCAACATTGAACCAACATTGAATAAATGTACAATTTTTGAGAGAAAGTCCTCCTGCCCAGCAAACAAGACATTTGTATAACATTTATACAACGTCGGCCCAACGTCTTCGACGTTGGCCCAATATTGCATAAAGTCAAAGAAATGTTGTGTTTACTGGGCATGTCAATACAAGCTTGGGGTCAAGCCAGTAGGGGCAGGGGCAAAGAGCTTTGAATTATTAACTCATAGATGGCGCTCAAGTATATAGGCCCCCTATGAACTTGCTGTGATTTGAGAACTTGCTCTTAATGAGGCTTTGGGTATGAAACGCATATTTAGTATTATTATGGAATAGGGCCTTGGCCTACCCACGGGCACTATTGCCTTCTGGGGGACCATTGTCCAGCGAATTTTGACAGTTGACCACACCTTTAAGTATAGGATAAAGCCCGAGGAGCTCTCCATTCTTCGCTGTGAAAAAGGTCGGCCGAGGCCTTTATCACAGCTAAGAATGGAGAACCCCCGAGGGTTTTAACTGACTTAAAACACACCCGACCATAATGAGGTTACCTCATAATCAATATAGCTCGGTCCCACCTGACTGATTATAGTACCATTAGGCCCACCATGATAATTGATCAACAATAACTCTCCATTCGATCCTGGCTTAGAATGTCATGGTCGGACAAAGAAAATAATGTAGTGGTGTGTTTTAAGAATAAGTAAGACATTTTTGACAGTGCAGCAGTGATTTTGCTTGTCAATTTTACTCAGGAGGATAGTTTGTGAATTTCACATATTATGTCTACATTCACCACGATGCTATCTGCACATAATTAAAAAAAAATGATTAAAATTTCCATTTTTTTACTGCCATTTTTGCTGACCCATTTTCCCAGATTTTCTTGCAGAATAATGGTAACGGTGATCACTTACATACTGGTAATTTCAGGCGAATAGATTCATAATTCACAGACTAAATCAAAATTGATCAGTAGGGATAATGCGTGTGGTGGATCCATATTTTTCGACGGCGGTGTATAGGCATATACACTGAAGCTCACGCGTCAGGATGATCACTTCATTGAATATCTCGACATCTCTCCAAATGGTGCCGGGGCCATCTGAATTTAAGGTTCCTCTCCTTCTATATGCTATACCAGCATAGACCTTTTTATAGGTTCTACATGATAATAAAATGACGACAGGCCTAAAATTTTATTATTAAAAAAAGCTTAAAAGTGTAGAATGCTTATTGCATGATGATATTAAATTTTAATTGTGTGGGGGGGGGGGGGTCATGGATATTTTGAGAGATATTGGAGTAGGGTCACTAAAGCCGCAAAGCCTCTCGGCTCAAGTGCATGTTATGAATTTAAAATGTCGCATAGGCATACTCACATTGTAGTTCTAATACTGAGTTATATAATATGCTATATAATATGATATATGATATGCTATATATAGTGACTATAAAAGTATAAGCCTATTAAACAAATATAATGTTGAATTTGCTCAAAACAACTAATTTCCATATATGGGGCGGGGGGGCACCTTTCAATCTCCAGGGAGGAGGGAGCTAGAGTATTTTTGAAAGAAATATTTTGAGACAAATCCTCGCAGTCATAATAAAATAAATAATTGTCTCAAGGTCATGCTGTAAATAATTTAATGACCCTCAAAATTGTGTTTGCCTCGCTCCGCATCATTAAATACCACTTCAATTTGTGAAGCCTTGGGACTATTTTGCTTGAGGCAGAGTGTGAAATAAATATAATTTTGCGGACATGAGGTGAAATAAATAATTTGCCAAGTTAAAAAAAACATAGCCCCCCCTCCCCCAGTAATTGAATTGTGGCCTCCTTGGGCCCTGAGCAAAATTCTGGATCCGGCGACCACCCTAAAAAGATGTTATATACATACATAGGCCTACTACTAAAAAAAAGTAGTATAACAAGGTAGGCCTACTCCACGTTATAATTTGTCCTGTTACAATTTACACTAATGCAAGTTTAAACTTACCATTACGTGGGGTGTACATTTTAAAACTTTGGTTTATGGTTGGCCATTACCCTCATAAGTAAATAAACCCTCCACGGAGAATTCAAAACTTCAAACTGTTTTTAATTATCAGCGGAAGGTTATTAATTCTCCGCGGAATTTTTTTAATTCTCCGCGGAGGGTTTACTTACTTATGAGGGTAATGACCAACCATACTGCGGAGAATTAAAAAACTTTCTGCGGAGAATTAAAAACCTTCTGCTTATAATTAAAAACCTTCCGTGGAGAGTTTAAAGTTTTTAATTCTCCGTGGAGGGTTTATTTACTTACGAGGGTAATGGCCAAACCTAATACAGTATAATGCAATCCAACCAACACTTCACAAGTTATTGTGCCCACAAGCTTTTTAGGTGGACATCTTGAAAAAAAGCCGCTTATGGCTTGGTGCCCCCCCCCCAAAATTGCCCAGGCACATACATGTAGGTCATGTCTGTAAAAAATAAACAAAATTCATCAGTTAACTTTTTAGTAAAAGCCGAATTTCTGACTGCTCGCCTGCCCGCCCGCCCGCCTCTGGTGATCACTATACCCCACAGCTGAGGGGTAAAAATTAAGTCGCCAGCCATTTTGATTATCGGTGGAAAGATGAAAATCTTATCAGGTCATCTCCGTATTCATCGGTAAATTCACATAAAAAATTTGAGACGGCCTATAATTATTTTTCAAGTTATCGCGATAACAAGAAATTTTCTTGAATCTTTGACCTATGATTTTGTATAAAAAAATGCCGGAGGGGGGTGAATGTTTGTATAAATTCAATCTGTTGTACATGTTGGAGCAAACTTAGCCAAAACTGGTGGCGTAGCAGAAAGGACACGACAAAACCCCTTCTGGTCCGGGGGTAAAACGGACTGTCGTTCTTAGCACTTTAATGGATAAAATCACAATATCAGCCATCCCATTTCGACCAGGACACCATGGGTGGATAATTGAAGTTTGCTCTCTCTGTCACCCTTTTGTAAACTGTGCTAGGTCGCGCTGTCCCATCTCGGTGTTATAGATCATTCTTATAATAAATGCAGGACAATACATTTGTGGATACCGTGCAATATTTGAGAAGGTGAAATACTACCTGGACGTATTGGACAATAAGGTTGGCTCAATATTGAAAAAAACATCGGGTTGAAGTTTCGTGTCTACTGAAAGCGAAATTGGTAACTCATTTGTCTTATTAACAATACTTTATAAACTTTTATTTTCTCACAGATAAGTGTTTCACAACACAATGAACATTTAATCTTTCATGAAAACAGTTGTTTAATGGTACCAATACAATACAGTGTTGTCATCCTGAGTTGATCAGTCAGAAAAAATGAGCAAACCATGTTTTAATGATGAGGCGCTGAGATGAAACTATATACAATATGAATGAGGATTATTGCGATGACCTACAGTCACCTAAAAATCAAAGTGTCATATGTCTCACTTGAACAATTCACGGCATCTTCTTAGTCTAGATCACCACAACAAATGGAATATATCTCACATAAGTTACATGTGACAATGGTGGCCTAAGAGCGTACGCAAATAAATCACTGGATACCTAGTACTTTATTTTTTTAATTTAATTATTTATTACATGGATGTTTTAGCAAAGCGAATGATATCACTTCTATAATTCTTGTAATACTTTGACTACCTAAAATTGGTTTCCTGGACTATTACAATTTCTGCCTCGATCTTGTGGGCCACGCCGAGGGTCTATTCACAATAAATTGATTGGCCTGAATGATGCTTGAATCATTGAATCAGGAGTTTCACTACCGAGAGATTCGTAGCAACTGATCCGCGTCGCCAAAGGCGAAACCTGGACCACAGAGTGACCTAGAAATCAGGAGAGGGATCTGGAAATCTTGACTTCATATCATGACAAGCTTTGCTAGCGTGTTTGTAAATAAATTGCTGGCACAAACTAATTTGGTGATTCACGCTTGTAATTTGCTTCCATGTGAACGGATAGTGATAAATGCATTGGTTCTTTTTCAGAAAAGCTAACGATTCGCGTGAGACTCTGGTGTGAACGGACATTAACCTATTGAGAAAAATAAATCGAGAAAATATGACTCAATCCTTCAAATAAAGGATGAACAGATTCTAGTAGTCTCAGACAGTTTGGACACGAACACTACTGAAATCATTCTGTTTCTATACATTGATTACCAGTACATAGTAACTGATCAACAAACAACACATGTGATAATTGGCTATAACAAACCCTGTGTAACAAGAGCTTATAAAAAAATTGGCATCATAAGATCGCAAATTGTCGGCAAGAGTGAGAAATCCCCATGTTTGACGCGATAGTATGTATGTTGCAAAATCGCTTTCCAAAAGATTTTCAAGAGAGCATTCACACTATTTATCATAAAGACTATGGGAACAACAGGGAACATCAGATCTTGGCATATTGTGATGTATTCCGTGTTGATCTTTTAACCTTTCCTCAGTAACTAACATACATAATATTTCTGTCTACGCCACTGCTGTAATTTACATGCAAGCAAGGAAGAACCAGAATAAACTATGTCGAAAATAAAACATTCTTGAGCAAAATATTGAATGACTGGTGCAGACATATCAGCTTTTTATGTGAAAATTCATCATCAAAACGTGCTATATTATGTCCATTGGACACACGGCGTCGTATCATGTTTAATCAACGTCATTGACGTAGTATTGTCAGTGTACACGAAAAGACGCATCTGTCAAGAAATAATATTTTCCTCCGGTGTCAATATTATGCATATGTAATTAGTTTACATATGATTATAAGGCACTTATTAATCACTTGCAATGAGTGTATGTGTCAATATTAGCTTAATTGCATTTGCCACATTTGGAATTATAAAAAACAGTCACAGACGTTTGTCCGACATTTAAATGACGCTCAGAGAGTCAAACGCACTGGGGAATGTCATCTGTCAGCAGCATTTGTGACAATGTTCACTCCGTCACTGGAGGACCTGTGTGTGCTTTCAAACCAATTTTCATGCATAAAATTGTCGCTGGAATAGAGAAAAGGTGCAGATGTAAGCCAAAGATTTTATCTTTATTTATAATACCACTACCCGTTTTTCAGAATGCGACACATTACTTCAAGTGAACATGGAAGCACTGTCTGACCAGCAGTTATAACTGGTATGAGGTAGTGACCCAGTTAACACGAGTTCATTATATTCGCTTGATGATGGATACACATCTGATAATCTTAGATGTTGGTCCAAAACAAATGAACACATGGTGATCATCTCGTGGTTGTTGGTGAGGAAGGTAATATTAGTTTGAAATTGCACACTGCTTGGTTTGTTAAATAAATGTTTCATACAGAAATCCACATTTCACCTGATTTAGTTAAATCAAAAGATCGATGTTTTTTTTTAAGTTTCAGGATGTAGCCCAACTCCCATGAAGAAATTTTGATTTCACCACGATTCACGTGTTTGTGATAATGGGACATATTTAATTATATACTACTTACCAATCGCCCCACCACCCAACTTAAAATATTTTTTTATTCAAAATCGATCTTTTGGCCTTATCCCTCAACTGCAATGTTAAAGGAGCTATGTCGTCGCCTCTGCCGCTAATGATAATATTTACAGCTTATTATCCCCCTCCAGAGAGGTGTATCCATACAAGAGGCCCAAAACTAGACATGACATAGCTCCTTTAATTACATCAATAGTAGAACAATTTTTACCAAAATGTGTGACAGAAAGAAACAGAAATACCGTTTCATCTTTGTGAACATTTTAACCAATCGAACGACATTTGATTGTGCATAGAAATTAAAATGATCACTTCTTCATTTAACTAGTCTTACTCTCCTATACAATGATTGAGGTAGGATATAACTTCACTGTCTTATCTAGCGCATCTGCTGGCACAAACAATCGCTTGTTTTGTTCAAGATGACGGAGCATGAATGAGATGTAAGCACTATGGAGTGTTCGGTTGATAGCAGACTTACTGTTTATGATGACGGCTTGGGTGATGTTTGCTGCACGCATATATCCAGTCTCGTGAGACAGACGCTATGTCAGTTAAAACAAAAATCCTTACACAATTTAGTCAATGGATTGCTATACATAATCCATACCTAATATTGTGTGTCACTCCACATATATTACATTGTTTATATATGTAACGTGCAGCATGACTAGGCCATTGTATCTGTCTGAAGAGACTGTATGGCAAGTGTTAATATCATTAGTGTCTTAAGAGGAATGACGAGTGAAGAATACGGGGCTCAGCATTACTTCAAATGATATAGCAATGTACATTTACCCTTTAATCGCCAAATTATTCAATCTGAATTTTCACCCACTTGAAGTTGTGTCTCGCTGACGCGATCCACAACTTCAAGTGAGTGAAAATTATTCAGATTTGACAAAATGGAGGTCAACTGTTTTCAAATATTGCTGATTGATGTCACATTTTATCTTTAACATGTTTAAAAGGTGGTACTTAATGTAGTAATAAAAAATGAAAACCAGAATATATGCGGCATCGGCGGTTAAAGGGTTAAGCCTTGACGTGCCATCGCAAGCAATAGTTAGATGTACATTAACATTACCAGAATTAACCCTTATTCTGCCAAGTCTCTATAGCCAGTTAGATTGAGCGACTATTTATTGAGCGATTATTTATATAACGCTATGGATGAAAATAAATGTACATCCACTTGCAACAAACTGTTAACAATTTCAGTTTGAGTTGGCATTTTTGTCATCAGTTCCAGCTTTAAAATAATTTCAAACAATTTGGCAATCAAAGGGTTAACTTCAAATTTCATGTGAGTGGATGTATTTTTTTAAATAGTTAACTTGATATTAGCTATATATTAGCTATATGTAAGAAAACGGATATAGGGCATGGGTAGGAGTAGTCAGTAAGGGTGGCCTAATCACCAACCAGGGCTCTGGCTCTGGCAGTCAGCTTCCTCACACGACCTCTGCTGCTAACACTTGTGTTCTTCTCATTCTCATCACTACTTGACAGACAATTACTAACATTCACCTCAGCGTCACTATCCTCGTCATACTGAACAGTCCTACGGCCTTGATTTCTAGTACTCATACGACCATTCTTTGAACGACGCGACTCCTTTGAACTTGACAAGTGCTTAACTGACTGTTTGTTATTATACTGTTTACAATTGAGCTTTGATGATGTTGAACGTGATTTGATGACAGGTATGTCATCATCTGAATAGCTTTCTGTGTCTGAATCTATATGTCTATTCTTGGTGCTTCTGGTAGATGGAGTGTTATCCTCAATGTAACTATCCTCACTAGTGGCAGAAGTGCTGTCATTATTACTAGCATCAATTTCAGATTCAGACGTTTCAGTTATGAATCGCTGTTTTTTAGCACGACCAGTAGAAGAACGACTTTTGTAGCGCTTGTTATTGTCTCCATTATAAATTGTTTTCTTCTTTTTCGATTTTCCTGCAACAGAATGGGTACATGTAGAAGGGATCCAATGATATCCATATATATATATGAATGCTCACATATTTTAATTTGTAAATGTTTATTTAATATTGTATCTTTTTTTCTGTACAATGCCAAAATTATGTAATTTTTTTTGTTTATACCTTTTTGAAGAAGAAAAGAAATAAATTATTTATCTGACCCGGGAAGAAAAACTCTACATAAACCTTGAAGATGGTGATAATTCAAGTCTTACCTCAACATACTGTAATGTCAAAATTATCATTAATTCATAGGTGCACCGATAACACAGCTTACAAGATTTGAACCCTCATACTGGTATTTACGCCAAGGACACTACTGTCAATTCTATAATTTTCTCCTGTTTACATTTACGCGAATTTGTGCTTTTAGGACACTTCACAAAGTCTTGAATTTACAATTTTTCAAATTTAAAAAGCGATTCTTTTCTGCATAAGCCCTACCATTATTTAGTCGCTGCTCAGCAAACACAAGATGTAGACACAATGTCGGCTTATTGTTGGTTCGGCATCATAGATGGTAGGCCAGCATTAAACCAGCATTGGTTCAACTTATTGTCTTTGTTGGTTGCAATGTGCTGTGTCACCGCTTATTTAACCATAAAATGATTGACACATTATGTAACAAATTACGGAGATCAATTACAAGTCGCTTATATCTGCACATTGTGTTCTCAACTCACGAAAATTCAAATTGATCAATAATTGTACATTACGATTAATAATTAACACATCCAATATAGTCTACTCAAAGGTTGCGCTCACAAACTATCTGCTAAGGTGAATTTAGTTATTTACATTTCATAGAGACAGTAGCCAAAGGTCACTATTGTATAGGTCAATTTTCATGATATGCAGCATCAACACAAATTTTCATGAGATTGTTAAATTGGCAAATTTGCCCTGCCTGCGAAATTTGCAAATATTAAAACCTGTGAATATTACCTGATTAACACGCCTAATACGATATCAATAAGATAATCAACAAGTAATCAGGACATATAGGAAAATAACTATGTGCTGTCCATGTGATCAGCAAAATTAATACACATTTTATATAGTAAGCCAGCTTACCCTTGTTTTTTGTTTTCTTGCTTGCAGCCTTCTTATTAATGATCACAAAATCTGAATCAGATGAATTATCTTCACTAGGTGATCCCATATTACCATTTTGTTGCTTATGATCATCAGAAGAGGAATCAGGTCTTTTTCTCTTCACTGTAAAATATCTCAAAATGATGTATAAATATTATTTTAAGTATTAAATCAGTGGGTCTGCACTAGTACTTGTCAACATGTATTTTTCACCCTATTGAAATAAAGTTTTTATTATTATTATTATTATAATGATCTAT
This sequence comes from Flabesymbios commensalis, assembly GCA_964017125.1. Lineage (NCBI taxonomy): Eukaryota > Metazoa > Annelida > Polychaeta > Terebellida > Flabelligeridae > Flabesymbios > Flabesymbios commensalis. The sequence continues at coordinate 34,321,939 of OZ024907.1, read as the reverse complement.
CGATAGTATCAGTAGTGATAAGCTACCACATTAGACTAGGCGTGTTTACAATTTAAAGTTTAATGCCAATGCAGTAACAATTGGGATAAATATTGTAATCACCATGGTGGCCATCATAGATATGCGAATCAGTCAATGTTCAAAATTAAATAGGGTGATCAATCAGAAAATGGTCTGAAAAAGCTGGAAAGTGTTCACAAGGAAAAAATGAGATCAATAGATCAATTGATTGGAATCACTCAAATGAAAAGATATTTTGTGGCTCCTGATGAGAGCCCAGAACATTTTTGTGGCCGTTGGCTATCTAATAATCACATAATTGCTGCTCTTGAACAGGGCACAAATATTAGGTATCTACCAAACTGTACCTGCTCTATTTCTGGTAATGCGTCCTGGTCTGTTCAGTGTCCTTTTGTTATCTTCTGCTACTTGGTTTTCACTTTCACTGCTACTGCTGCTGCTACCACTTGAAGAATTGCTGTTGTTACCACTACTACTGTCCAATTGATGATGTCTTGGAGCCAAGCGTCCTGTAGTGGTGCGTGTGATAGGACGAGCATTGTAGCTTGTCGCAGGTGGGGAGAATGAAGTATTGAAGCGTGAGGATGAACTGCTTACTGCAGCTGCAGGTTTCACCTTCCTGCTATTTAGAATAATTTATATTAGGCCATAATAAGTCACCCTTCTACACATTTACATGTTTTTTCAGATAGGCAATACTGCTTATCCCAGCTATTGATGTTGATTTAATATTTGTGATTATCTGCAGCAGACTGAAAAAACAATGTATAAATGCATAATAATCTAACATTTATATAGATTGAGCAATTGAACTTGATAATATCTTACCTCCGTAATGCCTGTGTCTTCCCTTTTCCAGATTTGCCCATCTTTTTATAATCAGTCATTAGAATACGAAAACGATCTTCAAATTTGGCAGAAAGACGAAGTGTCATTGAATAAATCTGAAATAAATCAGTGAGAGCAATTATTTATATTTTGAAAGAAACTGTACGGCCTACTCATTATCCAAAAATAACTTGACAGATGTCAAGTTTGTACACATTAATATCTATTAAGCTCTTGCAGTGTGAGCCACACTTATAGAACTTTGAAATTGTTAAACAATATTAATTGAAATTTACCAAAAATGCAGTTGTAGTTCTAAACTACTGGTGGATATTATTTTTGCATCTCCACAATTAAAAGTTGATTAGAAATGGAGCAGGGATGGGATATAAATTTAAAACATTATCACTACAGCCATTTTGAAATTGCAAGTGTCATGGTAGCCATCTTGGATATCAGTCAATTTTCAAGCCTAAGTAGGGTAATTGCTCAGAGAATGATCTGAGAAAGTTTGATTGAGATGAGATAAATTTTGACAAGCGATTATGCTGAATTGTAAGAAAATGCTGTGGTGGCCATCTTGGAAATACAAATCAGCCAATTTTCAAACTTAGACAGGGTGATCAGTCAAAGAATGGTCTGCAAAACATTTGTGAAGATTAAATAAATATTGGCGACAGTAGAAAGTTTACAGTGTGTAGAATTAAAGAAAGTGCTGTGGTGGCCATCTTGGACATACATTTTAATTATTTACTGCCTTAATTCAGGGGTTTTTTTCTTGTAGTATTCCCCCCCCCCCCCTATTATTTTACGATCTCTAGATTATAATTTGTTTGTAAAATGAAATACCGTTTTTTTTTGTAACTACAAGCTGTTTACTGGAGGTGTTGACAGTAGTATTACAATTTTTTGCTTGTTTTCATTGATATTATTTGCACTAACAATCTAAATGCCCCAAGAATAGCTTTTCTTGAACAAATGTAGGCCTAATATTTTATTAAAAATAACAATTTCTTCAAAATTCAAGGATTTTCAAGCACTTGATGCAGAATATCTCATTTTTCAAAGACTCTTTTCGTAAATCAAGGACTATCAAGGTTTCCAAGCACTTGTATGAACCCAGCATATAACATAAGAAAATTTTTTGAATTAGGCTTAAATGCATGCACTGTCAATGCAAGCTTGCTTTTGGTAAGCTGATCTTGTCTGCAATCATTTCCAAAATTACCCACCTAAATATATATTTTTTACATATATTATTTCTTAAGGTACCGCATTTATTCTACTAAACACCTGGGGCAATAATTAGAATACCCCCCAAGTAGTTTTTCCCTGATCACATAATGTACACGATCATGGGTTTCGTTGACTATCTGCTTCAGAAATGTATTGACGTCGAGTGAGATTACATTTCATAACAACCACATAATTATTTATCTTTTAAATCAGCCATGAAGTAGTATTATAAATAAAAACTAGATTTGCCTGAGGGGAAAAGCTTGCGTCTCCACTCGCCCCACATAGATTTGGCAGCCAAAATACATCAATTATAGAGAACCATTCACAATTTTTAATAAAAAATCCTTTAATTTGACCTGTCTTATCAACGTACATGTATGATACCCATTACTTTGCTCCGTAGTATTAAATGGTACAGATAACCATTTTAAACCTTAAATTACTTTTATATAGACCATGGAGACCAAAGGGTTTTTTCAATTTGAAATCATCATAAATATCTTAGTTGTCTCTTTCCGCTTGATTTGAATACCTATGTTATGGGTCTACGGCCATTATAAATATGTTTACTCTTACAGTGTGGGGATCGATTTTACTCGACGTCTAAAGTTGATCTCTGTGCTGTAAGGGTTAAAAATATTAACCAAAATGTATTGATGCCAGGACTAAACATCTTGTGTCTAGCATTGGTCTAGCCAGACTTGCTAGTTAACTTGCTCTATTTCCATTGTATTTAGCTAAATCTATGAATATAGGCAAATATTTTCACCACTCAGCCATTAAAAAAAAATTACTTGGATTTGCCACGTGTTATTGGAGTATGATGACCATCATTTTATTTTATAGTACTAATAGAGAAGCTATATTTAACCAATATTAAGGATATTAAGCAAAAGAGTAAAATATTCGCCAAAATGATGATATCTTTATAATCAGAGTCCCACCAAAATCTAATTAACATATGACCAGGGTAAGGTGCTTACTTGAAAGAAAACTTGGAACAAATTGTTTCAAGCTCTTGATAGTAACATGTGATCCGTCGGCCATCTTGGATTTTGTTTAAAAAATAAATAAAAAATTCTGCAGGAATTGCCGAAACAAGTCGAAACGTCATAAGTTTAAAAAAACTTGTTTAAAAGTTAATCTTCAGGAGGTTCTCCTGGCCCAATTTAGCCTGTATGTGCACAAAAGTGGCCTAAAGCCCGATTCATTTCATTTTTACGTCCCGGGTGAGGTCTTTCCTTTAAACCAAACATGAAACAAATCCATGAAGCAGTTCCAAGCTCTAGAAATTCTCGGCACCTACGTACTATAGACAGGTGTGTATCATTGCCTGCAAAATATGTATGCCTGTAAAGTATATATATTATTCATTTGTATTATATCACAGTGTTATTGACGAATAAACCATTTTCTTCTTCTTCCTACAAGGAACCAAGAAATATCATGATATATCACCTATTTGCTATACCAAAGACCATGTACAACAAGATGATCAACTTACGGATTTCACCATACAAATGCGTGTAATACATTGTGCAGTGCTGTCCCGTTTTAACAGGAGTTGTAACTACGCTTTACCAAGTGTATCATCATATAAAACAAGGGATAATTTCACCACTTTAGCCTCCAAATAAAAAATAATGTTTTTCCAGGTTTGACAGTTATGACATTATCTCTGCAATATTTATTTTTGGAATGAAAATAAATGCTAATATAACAGAAAAGTCATGTTATATTATCATACATTTTTAGAAATTAAAATGTCTTCATTTAAATAACAGAAGAGCTGTGTACAGAAAGTACACAAATATGTGGGCACAGAACGGGAGGGGAGTGACGATATGTGGTCAAGCATAGTGACCACAAAGGAGATCGGGGCAAAACATTGGTGACAACCATAACTTGGCAGACGTGTATTTTGATTTAAACTTTTATTATTAAGAAAAAATATATTTAGAACACAAAAGCAATATTGTAAAATTATAATATGTGAGCATTCTCTCTCAGACCACTGCCATCAATGTCACTGAGGACTGGAGCGTTAACAGTACCATATACTGATATCTTGAAAACAAGACACGTTCATTTTCATGACACAATTTATTCATAGTTGAATTTTAATAATTTTCTATTTCTCCTGCTGTTACTGGTAATAAGGTGTTTATTGTTTTCCCGCAGTACATGGTCTAGCCGAATGGGGACATAAATATGTAATATTAACATGAAACATTCACAACTTGCACGTGATTTAGTGTCTTTGATGATGGTAATAATTTGATCTCTGCTGTGACTCCTATGTAGAATGTGTTCAGGTATATTTCCGAAAATTCGCTCATTTGAACCAATTAATTGTATTAGGTTTTGATGTGAAACAAAAGCCCCACACCTTGAATATTCAAATATTGCTTCTTAGACAGAAATGAATGCAATTTATTAGTGGCATCAAAATTACTTTACATTGATCACATGCATATCGCGACACTTTGCGACAAAGATATCCACTGATATATAATATTATACAAAAATATTCTCTTCCTCAATGGTCATACCCGTTTGTGGCTTGAATGATTTCAGCATTGAATGAGCTAATTCTGTGACACAATCAGCAGTAGCAGTAACATGCTTTATATCAACAAAACATTTATGTTCAGGTATATTCCGAATGATAAACATGACAAATGATCCAAGTCATTAGACTATAATATATAGTAATATTATTTATATAATATATATATTATTTCCATTGCCATTATCTTGGTTTTCTTTGCCCGTATCTACCCTTGCACCCATGTCACCTGCCAGCAGATACGAGAAGATGAACCAATGATGGGGTAATGCTGGACCAGCATTACAAAACTTGGACCAGCATTACACTATAATTGAGTTGATGTCTCGTGTTACCAGGCATCACCTGTTGCTTGTAAACAATAAATATGCATACTTGTTTATATGGGCGCAACAACCGCTGAAGTACCAAAGGGAAGAAGAAAATTAAAAAGTATTGATAACTCACCAACAAATTATTGGATAAAAAATAGAAGTAAACCTCCGTCAATACTTATTTTTATGATTTTTTTGAAGTATGTATTGTTTTTAATAGGATCAATGTCATAATTACTCATCGTAATATGATAAAATCATACTTGATAGATGGCAAAAGCATTAGTTCCAACTCCCAATACCGGGGACAGCACTGAGAGTGATTTCACGTTTTGGGGAGAGTTGACTGTCTTTTTGTACATGGTCTTTGGCTATACATCACCAAGACATCACACTAAAATATCACATTCCAGGTCGCAGGGGGTTACAAAATGATGTCATTCTGATATCACCCAGTCAACAATTTGATATCACAGTGTCACTATGCTAACAAATGTTTGACTGGTGTCAATGTGTTTTTTTTAGTCAGATTTGAGCTATAGCATATGGGTAAACAAATTAACATAAGATTCACAGCTAAATGTAATATGACACTTACCCTTGACTTTTTGTTGGTGTTGTATTGTTTGGAGTTACTGACAAGCAGCCGAATATCATCACAAAATTCTTGCGGATTTTCATAGCCATCTGCATCAATTCTCTCTTTCACAATGGCTAGATCCATAGTGTTGTCAATGATTTGATAGTAATCCTAGAACATTAAAAATCAAATTGGCTATCAACTAGAAAGAGTTGTTCGGAAACGAGCACAAAGCAGCCTTCCGTTATCGCCAGTTGGTCATTTAAATTTGATATAGATCAGCAAAATTTCTCAAGGTTTATTTCATATTAGGCCCCTACTGCTTTAGCTATTATTTAAGATTTCCGAGTTAATGAGAAAAAACAATTAAAAACAACTGATAGTTGGCCATTTTGATTTTATTTCTGGGAAGTTTGTCATGGGTTATTCTTGTAGGACTCCTTTTGTTCTATATGCTTGGTTCAGCTATTTTCCATAGTTTTTTAGTTTAGTAAATATCACTAAATTACTCAAATTCAAAACAGCTGCTTAACGTCTATTTTAAAATCATTTGCTCCCAAAAATAAATCAAGTCATTGGCTGCCATTGCTGTGTATAGTTGCCAAATAAAAAGATCTGCTGGAAACTTTTTCCTGAAACGAGCTAATGAGTATTTCTTTGCTAGTTGGCCCTAGTAATTAAAGGGTTGATTATATAGGGATCAAAATGTCACCAAAAATTTCCCGGTGGTATGTGATGGCTATGTGAAGTATGAGGAAGCAGAAGTTGATAGATCAGCTATCATGCAAGATTTTTTCCGAAATAATGTGAAGAAACAATTAAAATGGCCGGCTAGCAACCATTTTGGATTTTATTAGTGTAAAATTTGTCATGGGTTATCCTTGTGTGAGACCTTACATTTTGTTTTATATTCATGGTCCAGCTATTTTGCATTTTTTTGAGTTACATAAATATCACAAAATTATTCAAATTCAAAATGCCCGCTAAACGGTCATTTTGGGATAGTTTTCTCCTAAAAGTTAATCAGGTCATTGGCTGACATAGCTGAGCATATTTGTCAAATTAAAAGAAGATATGATGGAAAAAAATTCTTGAAACGCGCAAACGAGCATTTCTTCGTTACTGGTCGTAGTAATTAAAGGGTTGATGATATGGGGATCAAAATGTCACCAAAACAATCCCCTAGTGGTATGTGATAGCTATGTGAAGTATGAAGAAGCAGAAGTTGATAGATTAGTAGCTATTTAAAAACAAAGAACTGCGGCGGAGGCGGACAGTGTGGAATACAGTAAGCTGACGCCTTGGCGAGGGCTGCTTAATTATCAACTACATAATAAAATAATACATAATACATAGCATTTTAATTTGTACCCACTTGAAGTTGTGTCGTGCTACCGTGGTCGACAACCTCTAGTGGGTACAATTACTGAGATACATGCACAATTTGAACTAGAAAGAGTTGTTCAGAAACGAACACGAAAGCAGCCCTCCGTTATTGCTCGACTACTATTTTAAAATTGTTCGCTCCCAAAAGTTAATCAGGTCATTGGCTGACATTGCTCTATATATTTGCCAAATAAGAAGATCTGCTGGAAACTTTTTACTGAAACGCACTAACAACTATTTCTTTGTTAGTGGCCCTAGTAATTAAAGGGTTGATTATATTGGGATCAAAATGTCACAAAAAATCACCCAGTGGTATATGATGGCTATATGAAGTATGAAGAAGCAGAAATTCATAGATCAGCTATCATGCAAGATTTCCGAGATAGTTAAAAAAAAAAAAAAAAAAAAAAAAAAAATTAAAGAAATGGCCGACTGGCAGCTATTTTGGATTTTTTAGGGTGAAATTTGTCATGGGTTATCCTTGTGTGAGACATTACATTTTGTTTTATATTCATGGTAGAGTCATTTTGCATTTCTTGAGTTAAGTAAATATTACAAAATCCAAAATGGCCGCTAAACGGCCATTTTAAAATTGTTTGATCCCAAAAGTTGATCAGGTCATTGGCTGACATAGCTGAACATATTTGCCAAATAAGAAGAACATCTGATGGCAACTTTTTCCTGAAATGCGCTAAAGATTATTTCTTCGTTAGTGGCCACAGTAATTGATGATATGGGGATCAAAATGTTACCAAAACAATTCCCCAGTGGTATGTGATGGCTATGTGAGGTATGAGGAAGCAGAATTTGATAGATTAGAAGAAAACAAATAACTGAGGCGGCGGCGACGGACTGTGTAAGTTAATTTCAACCTTGATTATAAATTTAAAAATACTTGATAATTTTGTGTTCAATATTGGTATTGTCTTCTTGAATTTATTCATTACTACATGTAGACCTAAATATAATTATTGTATGTTGCATACAATCCGTTTTAAGACAGTTTTTGTAATTTCACTTTATTGCGCAAACTAAAAAATATGAAAGATCATAACCTTAGCTTTAATTCAACCCGTACAACTCGGAATTATTTTTGCATAAACCATGGAGACTAAAGCTTTTTTTCAATTATAAATATTTTTACTCTCACAGCGCAGGGATCGACTTCAGTCGTCAGAATCTGACGTCTACAGACTTCAGATTCTGATGACTAAAGTCGATCCCAGTGCTGTGAGGGTTAAGCTTACATACAAATAAGTTGCCAAAGTGAAAGATTGTGCCAGTATTTATCAAATCCACTCCCACTGTAAGCCGGCTTTTGCCAGGCCAACTGACAATGGAAGGTTGCTGGGAGACCGGGGCTAAATGGGACACTGTTGACTTGTCATTCGTCGTTCCGGAGTAGAAGATAGTAGGATTACAGATCCAAAACAATCAGTCAGCTGAGGTAGGATAATGCTTAGTCGGAAGGACCTTTATTAAAAGACAACTCAAGCAGATTCAGAAAATGTTTGAGAAGAAGTGTCCCAGTTTGCCCCGTATATTAAGCGAAATGGAACAAGGCAAGGAGATAACTGGGACATTCCTAAAAGTGCATGCCATTTAAAAATTTTATCATTGTCTTATCCGTGGAGAGAAATGATGGTGGGGAGGGGGGGGGGGGGGGGGCACCGAATTTTATACACACTACAGCTGTCTTACATTATATACTCCATAGGGGCCTGGGGGCATGCTCCCCTGGGCAATTTTGAATTCTAAGGCCTCAAATGACGCATTCTAGAGCATATTTCGGCGGCCTAAATATGATTGTTTTTTGAGACCTGTTCTTGAATGGGGAGGGGCGCGCCAGCGCCCCCTATCTGGATTCGCCACTGTGGTCCAATAAGTCTTATCTGTAAGTGAATCATGCACAGTACTGTAATTTCCTGACTATACCGCCCTATTTTTTTTAAGCTCCTGCGCGGTATAAAACAGGTGTGCGATATGTGCGTCAAGATCACTGATTAACTTGTCTGACATGTCTGAACATTGAGCTGTGAAAGTTCAGTAGTTTTGTCATCAGGTTGGCGCCGTTATGACCTATGCTGTGAGTGTAGCCTCGTTGACGCGTGAATGAGCACGGCTCATTAGGCAGGGTATAGTATTGATGAACGGATTAGTTATATCATGTCACTGTTACTCTCTGTCAAAAGGAATAACTGCTCAATAAATTGACACGATGACATTGTACAATACATCATTATAAACACGTTGGGGATTTTTAGGGGCCGATAGTATGTCATGATGATTGATAAATATCTAGGCCTACGTGTTAGTGTATAATACAAATACATGCATGTCTGCAAACTGCACAGCACATCCATGCATACCTATGTACATACGCACACACCACACGGGAATACACATGCTTTACTGGAGTCTAGAGGAAATTCTGGGGCTTGCTGTTTTGAAATTTTTTTCCCATTATGTGAAATTTATTTGTTACGTTTTTATACCGGTATTAACGTAGGTACAACCTGCTATCAACAGCCACCCTAAATATTAGTCAAAAGTGGTAGGTGGGAGGGGTTGGCCGCTCATGGGAAATTAGAGGTGTGTCGCCTCTCGGCGGGCGGCGCGCGGGCCTGTCCGGTGTCTGGCAGGGGGCGTCTCCTCTGCCTGTTCGACTGTGGGGTACAGCGCTCATTCGCACCCGTCACGTATTTGCTCAAAAATGACTTCAATTTGATATACCCCATTTATTAAATAATTCTTCATCAAATATCATTAATAAATTAACAACTCATAGTTTGTACGGTTTTACGTTATGTCCACACCATGACGTTAGCTTTGTTTGCATTGAATAGAGACATGTCAGCATCTCATAAGGCAGGATATGCAAAGGGCCTGGGGGATTAGTTATGTCATGTTATTATTTCGGTACCATTGCTATTTTAACTTACTGGTAGTTCCATAGGGTCGACCCCTTGTCTGAACGGCTCTGAATCTTCACATTCCATCAACTCCTCCCACAGATCATTCACCTTTCCTCTCCATGAATAGGCCTTTGAACATCTTCTAGAAGAAATCTGAAAAGTCAATAAAGTCATCTCATTCACAATGTTAGATACTGTACATAATATAAAAGGAACATATTTGATAATAACCTGGGTAATTAAGTGTTAATAAAACAAATGGGCATATCTGATAAAGAACGTTCACCTTCTCAAACTGTTGAAGAAGAATTGTTGAATAATAATAATAATAATAATAATAATAATAACTAGATTTTGACTATGACTTTTCAAGTAACAGTTAAGTTTGGACATAAGTTTTTTTAGTTGCCATTTACATTTTATCAGAAATTTTGGATAGTGCCACTCTTATAAGTATTATCATGAAATGCTGCTCTTTTGAATAGGTATACATTTGTTTACGAAATGGATGCAGGAATCAGAGGACCCAGTAAACTCATTGACTTGACCAACTGTTAGTTTAATGCTGTATCACTGTCTGTGATGCTGGCCAAACATTAAACAACATTGGGATGACATTTTTGTGTTTGATGGAATTATAATTGATATTTCAATTGTCAAATGTAGCATTTAAAAGATTACTATTGTCCACAACCAACACCCAGCATCGGTTCAATGCTGGACAACTGACCCAACATTGAAACATCATCGGGAAAAATATATTTTAATTATCAATTGTAGTATTTAAAGGGTTGAGAAACCAGCCGGCCTGGAGATAATGCTCCAATACCAGCATGACCCCATTCAAGCTATGAATGGGGAGATCATCAGACATGTAATGTTTTCAACCGTCATTTGTCTGCATGTATAAATCCAGAAAACAATGGATAAATCCCCAAAATTGGGTCCAAAGATTAGAAAGGACATAGCAGAAGACCTCAATACCTGAAGATCATTGTGCTGAGATTTGAAATCAACTTGTTGAAAACTAAAGGAGAAGCAGATGCAAAAACTACTGTAGAATAATAAAAAAGTGAAAGATCTGTTGAAAGAACAAGAAATTTGGACATAATACAATAGACAGCATTAAAACAGAACACAACAACATAGTGTGTGGAGATTTAATAATTCAGCAAGAAAAAGTAAAAGTATGACTTCAAATAAAAACCCTAGATCTCCCTATGCTTCTTTAGTATATTGTGACTAACAATTAAAAATACATTTGAAGCAGAAAATAAAAATATATTTGGTGGAGTCTTTCAGCCACAGACCTATGCAGACTGACATGTTTGAACATGCGATGTAATTACAATTTTTTATTTCATTGTGAATATTATATACATGCACACTTATATCTATTCAATTTTCACATAGATGTTTTAAATTTTGTAGAAAAAAATAATCAGTAAAAAAGATATAAGGCCTACTTGGCATATAGACATACCGATTTTCTGCTTGATGTGCCTTCACCAGCATCATCTGTGTCACCATCATAAGATGAATCACTTGTTGCCCCTCGTCTAGGCCCCAATGCAAAATCTGCATCTTTAGCAAGTTTGCTGTATACAGGCATTGGATCAGTGCATTCTGGATCACTGCAAATGTAAAAAATACAATTTGTGACATACAAAAATGTTTGTTTTCAATTACTTGCACATATCCAATAAATTGACATTGAGTGACAACAATTGGAGGCTAATGGAAAGTATTTTCAATAGGCTACATTTTCCCAAAAGTGAAAACAGGGGTTAAATAGTGCCAAAGGCCTAATATGTTTGGGGCAGAAGGAGGACACTGTGTGAAATATTACAAGTTGTTCAATTATAAGGGCATGCCATTCTGATCAATCAAAAGGGCACACTCATTTATAAGGGTGATGTTTTGCTGTTGATCGTGACAAATGTCACGCAGTGGCGGCAACAGTAATTGAACGAGCTCAGTGAAATTAGGTGAGAACTATAACTGACAAAATAGGCATGATGTGACTAAAACCCGCAGGACTAAGTAACAGGGTGAGAACCACAGAAATGGCATGTGAAACAAATCTGTGCGCATCAATCCCAACAAATTGTGTGACTTGTATGCCCAAATCATTTATCACTGCATATTTCTAACATTTGACGCCTAATTACACAAATACGCTTCTGATATGCAGCACTAAAAATGACAATCAAATAATGCCATTTCGTGATATCTTTGTTGTAAAATGAAGATATGAGAGCCTAGATGAAATTAATTGGATAGCAAATCATCACTCTTAAAATTAAGGGTTGCTGAACCCTTACAACGCTGAAATATTTTTGGATAAACCATGGAGACCAAAGGGTTTTTTCAATTTGAAATCGTCATAAGTGTCTAGTAAGCTCTTTCTGATTCATTTGAATACCTATGTTATCTGTCTACGGCCATTATAAATACATTAATTCTTTCAGTGCTCGGACCAAGGACTTATCCAGAGACCCGTCCAGCCGTCTTTTGGACGGCCTATTTTCAGCCTGGACATAGGAAAGATCGCTAGATTCCACCAAATTGCATTGTGGGAGGACCCCAGACCCTGTTCTGGCCCAACAATAAGTTAATTTGGACTCGTTTTATCATTATCTGGTTAAGTCTATGGCTGGGACAGTCTTTAAATATCTGAGCACAACCATGTATACGCCTCTAGGTATATTGTAAGTACTTTTTTTTTGCTAGATTATGTAGTTTGTAAGCACTTTTATATGTCACTCTAGGCACTTACTATCACATGGGAGCTATGTTGGCCACCGCACATTCCTATGTAAAATATAGTTCTTTGCCAAAAAAAACACATCATGGGACAAAACAACAAATAAGTTTATATTATTATGCTCTTTAACTTTGTTCGTATTCCACCTCTTCAAAGTCAATTCCACAAACCTGATAATTCTAAGGCATAATTCTGTTAGAAGTCTTGCTGTTTTCACAATTTGGCTGGAGGCTTCATTAAAATGCTTTGTGTTGGTTTCAATACATCTTACATCATATTGCAAAGCAGTGATTCTCCTGCAAAGCAAGATGTCATAATGTGCAAAATTATATTTTCAATATTATTAGTGCATGTATATACTTATAAACTGATTAACTTTTCACCAACTCGGTTTTTCACTAAGCTTGATACTTATAGTGAGTTGTGAAGTAAAGTCACACGATCAGTGTGAGATGAGTAGTGGGCATATTATTCCTTTCAAAATCAAGTCTAGCTGAAATATATTCACACTTCGAGGGGAATGAAAAAATTGCTTACCCAAAGTGGAACAAGTCTGTTTGAACAATTAGGCCAAATAGAATACATGTCTGCTCTAGTATCTAGTTTCTATATCTGTAGCACTATACAGATAACATTTAACCCTATCCATGCGGAATATTTCTCGGCTTATTGCAACTGATCGTTCATTATTTGCAGAATTAAATTGTAAAAAATGATTAATTTCAGGCCATATTTACATCATTTGGATAGGCTTCGAACACATCTTCAGGATATCAAAATGGGTATCAATGTTGGAATGGACTGGGGTTAGACTATAAGGGCACAGTACCTTAAGGTCAGACCAAGGTCATTTCAAGGCCACCCCAAGGTCAAATCATACACAAATTTACACAATTTCTCACATTTTGTACTGTTTATATGTTCAGCTGAAATTAAACGGTATATATCAGATGTGCAAATTCAACTATAAGTTTTACAAGCCCAGAGCGAAATTCAAATAGCCTTTACCATCATCTACCATACATTTCTAAGAAAAATCCACTAGGCCTTACAATATTCCACTAGCCTTGGCTACCGGGCTAGTGCGAATTTGCATCCCTGTATATACTTCTTCAGTGGACTGCCATAAATTATGGCATTCTACTGAAGATCTAAACGTTGGACATTAGTATATAAACCACTTAATTTCAGCTGAGAACTCCCCCCGTACATGTTAGGGTAGGTTATTGAGCCCATTTTGAACTGTTTATATGTTCAGCTGAAAATAAACGGTATATATCAGATGAGCAAATTCAACTATTAGTTTTACAAGCCCAAAGTGAAATTCAAATAGCCTTTACTATCATTTACCATGTATTTCTAAGGAAAATCCACTAGGCCTTACAATATTCCACTAGCCTTGGCTACCGGGCTAGTGCGAATTTGCATCCCTGTATATACTTCTTCAGTAGACTGCCATAAATTATGGCATTCTATTAAAGTTCTAAACGTTGGACATTAGTATATAAACCATTTGATTTCAGCTGAGCACTCTCCCCGTACATGTTAGGGTAGGTTATTGACATACTGGGATCAAAGGGGGGTGGTAGTAACCTTCTTTGAACTTTGCAAGGTTATCTCAGAAAAAATATAGATATGTGTGCAAGTTATTTATTCTAGCTGCCAATAATATCATTGGGTATGAAGGGTGACATGGTCTGGGGTTGTGCTCATTAATGACAACAAAAGCCACTTGACAATAGCCCGCCGCCATTATTGAACATATCGTGCCCACAAGGTTACACAATTGACGTAAATTTCAAAAATCAAAATAAATTGGCCATTTTGAATTTTTTTCAGCCATCATTTAACTTGCCTCAGAGCTGATCATTAGTAACATGCATAACAAATTTAAGCAGGATACATGAGAAACTTTTCAAGTTATCGAGCCCACAAGGTCAAATTATTGAAGTAAAATGTGAAAAATCGCAATAAATCGGCCATTTTAATTTTTTTCCGTCCATTATTGAACTTGTCTGAGAACTGGGAAGGATACATAACAACTTTTCAACCCACAAGTAAATGTTAACGCCGACGACGCCAAACTCCAATTGACCACCTTTTTTATCTAAAAGGTGGGCTAAAAAGCTACTTTAGTCTAATTTTTGCCAATTTGCCCCTGAATTGACCTTGAGGTTACCATGGCATGACCTTGAGAAGATATCTAGTTAAAAAGCAATCCCAGATCATGTTATTATTTGTGACTAGACACGTGTCATGTTCGTGAAATCATAATAATTAGGAACTACAAATACCCCTCCCTATGAATTAAACGACAGGGAAAAAGTCTGGGGCGGGATTACAGGGGGTTAATACCCCCCATAGTAAAGCAGGGGTATGTTCTACATACATGGGTTACAAGATGACATCTGAATGTTCCACAACACAATTTGGGGGCAATTCACACGCATGGCCTTGTCAGTACTGGAATTGCCAGTGATAAGCTGTAACTGTACATATTTCCGGCTGGGGTCTGGGAGCCGTAAATAAGGAACGTTTTCGGATCCTGGCTGTGGTCTGATAGCCCATGGAGAGGGTTAAAGCCTCTGTGAACGAGATTAGTGCGCTCGGCCTCAGACAGCCATGGATCAAATTTCAAATTCTCTGTCTAGTCGGCAATGTCATGTGATTCATCTCAACAGCATCGGGAGTTTCTCTTGGCCCAGTTTAGTATTCATGAGCTCAAAAATGGCATAAAGTCCTATTCTTTCATTCATACATCCAGTTCTATGACAATATGTGAGTTGAGATTTTTTAAATCACAATTTCAGGCATGCAAATAAATTGTCAGGTGTTTTGAGCACATATTTACTTCTACAGTTCATTTATCTACAAACTACCTCTAATAGAAAATAGTTTTCTATTGTTAACAAATTTTATATTATTAAGATAACAAATGATTTGTAAAGATTTACCTATAGAATCTGTTATTCAGTCTGTCTTTTATTGTGCTGAGATCAATAGGGTATTCGATAACCATAGCATAAACGGGAAAAGCATTGAGATCAACAGGAGCTAAAAAATGTTCAGCTATTGATAGCTCCATAATGTGTTCAAAAGCACTACTTATTCTGTCACATTCTTCATCCCTGCCGCAGGGCGGCCATTCTCTCTTTTTAGGTGAATACAATATTTTTTTTAACTCTCCTGGTGTCACCGAAACACCTCCAACTTGACTGGTAGATGACCCTGTTTGTACAAAATAAACAACAAAATAAAATTAATGTTAAAGCATATATAACTGAAAACTTTTTCACTCCCAGTTTCTTTGTGAAAACTTACAGACATCAAAATAATGTCATATCATAAGATTTATTTATTATTCTTGACAACTTCCAAGTTTGAAAAATATTCATCCAGTTGGTACATTTCCAATTTTTAGGTACACTGTTAGAGGGCTTAGTATGATTTTATATTGGTGTCATTAAAGATTTCTATTTTAATTTTACCATATTTCTATTTTGCCATACTCAATATCAGCTAGACCTATAGTATGCAATGTGTTGTGCCCCATCAAAAGCACGCTGTAGTGCAGGCAGTCAGCAAGCGTCGATCAGCCAGAAGACCTGAGCAGGGTGTGAGTTATTCTACGAGTATTGGCTATCTATTGTCAAAGCAACAGTTTTTTGTAAATTTACCTTCCTTGAGGTTATGTCTAAATGTGGCTATAAATAAGAAAATATGGTAATATATAACATACTGTCTCTGTCAATTCGTTCTAAGTCCCAGGGGCTCATTTTCTCACGTTCACCATTATCCCAGCTGCAATGCAATAGAAAAGAAAAAAACACTTAGGGCCTAAACAACCTTAATTAATAACAAAATATATATAGAACTGAAAATTGTCCAACCCCACAAATATTTCTATTCAGACTCGCATTAAAAGAATGTAATCAAAAACTGGTATCTGACAAATCAGTGACAAAACATATCTCAGCGGGTGGTATGAAGGGGGTATCTTTTAGGTATAAATGTAATAAGTACACACTTCAATCCAATTGAACAATTTCCAAGGTGAATTGGTTGAGGCTGGCGATACAATAATAAACAAGAGGACTGAAGTCCTATATCATCCCCAGCCATAGATTAGGTTAGACTTTTTGCGGTCACAAATATTTAAAAAGCTCATTTGTGGTGGCTATTTTAAATTTCAGATGGTGGGTAATGTGATTGTACAATGTGAATTATTACTGATTTCAATTTTTCAGTTTTTGCGCCCACAAGAAAATATGAAGTTTAGCAATTTGGAATTTCAGTAAAACCTTAAAAAAATCACTTGCACATCTCCATATCGTGGGAAATGTGATAGTAAAATTTGAATAAATAAGTTTTGTAGTTTTTGCGCCCACAAAAAATTTTGGAGTTGACCTCCGGCGGCCATTTTGAAATTTGGTAGCATCTTTAAAAAAATCACTTGCACATCCCCATGTTGCTAGGAATGTGATGTTAAAATTATAAAAAAAAGTACCAAACAAATTATTTGTGTTTTTACACCCCCCAAAAAATTAAAATTGATCTGTGGCGGCCATTTTGAATTTCAGTAAAACCTTGAAAAAGTCACCTGCATATCTCCATATCATGGGGAATGTGATAGTAAAATTTGAATAATTTCTGACTTTAAGTTTTAGAGTTTTTGCACCCACAAAAAATTTCAGAGTTGCCCTCTGGCGGCCATTTTGAATCTCTAAAAAGATAAAGCATCTCTAAAAAATTACTTGCACATCCCCATGTTGCTACGAATGTCATGTTAAAATTTCAAAAAGATTTGAACAGTAGTTTTTGAGTTTTTGCGCCCACAAGAAACCGTGACGCCGGACAGAATCCTGGCTCAACTAAAATCGCCCTTCCCTACGGGCGGGGGATAATAAATTGATAATTTTAAAACTTTCTTGCAACTTTTTAACCAATTAAATACCTGGCAACAAGGAGTATATGTTAAGAGACATTTATTTTGGAGGTAGTTTTAATCTTGCAAAATTAATCATCAATTTTTTATCTTTTTGCATTTTTAGGTGGGCATGTTTTATAAAAAGGAAGAATAAAAGTGTGATTTTATATCTTTATTGCTTTCTGATATTTAATAAATAAGCCTCGTTTCGTCTGCAAAACACATTATAAAATATGTGTGGCCAAATGGATCTAGGAAGGCAAACATTATTTAATAATTCTTACTCAACATTGAAGCATTGAAATGGGCTGTCCTGAAATTCTTCATGTAAAGGTTCTTGTGAAACAATACGGCCTGTCCACCAAGCATCATCGATCATGCTGCGAAAACGATCACCTGGAAATAAACAAAAATAGTTATGTACAAAAACAGCTTTGAAATATTCTCCAAATACATTATTTAAAAGAAAAATAAAATAAATTGAAAAAAAATTGAAGATCTCTATGTACAAGCAGGCTAGCTGCACAGTTTTATTTTTACCTAGCAAAATTATATCTAAGGAGTGAAGAATGGAGAAAACATTCTTAACTTGTAAAATTGATTAGTAAAAACGAATAGAAATATTCAAATTATACAAAGAATACATCATTGAAATTTTTATAATGTACACATATGTACATCTCATAGAAACACTAGACACGAGCGATCGCTTTCAAACCAATAATCAGTGGGCAAAGAAACTGATATGGCAGCTTCAAAGGCTTATCTCTCTGCGAGATTAGCAAACATAAACATAAACTTGAGATGATTAAAACACATGCAATTCTAACATGTACCAGAATGTATATGGAACAAAAATGAGCAGAGTGAATGAAACTGAAGGTAAACTTGATAACTGTATTAGTGGCAATTGAATTAAATATCACTTACTTTTCACATGTGAACCTAAAAGTCAAACATAACAATTCCTCATTTGTTTACAGCAATAAGCCTGTTTGCTTTGGCCCATCTCATTATATTTCGCTTTCAAATTTCCCCATTACACCTAGCTTATATAGCTGTGTACATGTGAAAGTCATATTGTGGTCTGAAATTTTAAGGCAATCCACACTTAAAAATTTAGATACTTGATGATCGATCAAATTGGCATTTTCAACATTTGTTTGTGTAGTTTAACTTGCCCTGGAAAGGGGCTTTCTAGGCCTTACAGTGAAAGCTGATAGCTTGTATGTCACGATACGAGTTTTCCCACAAGCAGGCATCAAAACAGGAGCAGATAAAAAAGTAATTAAAAAGTAAGACCCTTTTTCACAAAAAAGTAGGACAAATTCATGAAAAAGTAGGGAAAAGTAGGACTTACAATTCTCATAAAATAGCCAGGTCCTACAATTTGAACTCAAATTTGATAATGATTTTGAGTTAAAAGAGAAAATGTGTCCCTCAGTATGCTTCATTGGGACAAAACAAAGAATATTAGACACAGTACAAAAAAAAGAAAAAAAAACACTTTTTTTAACTTAAATTTATTCACAGATTATTATTATTCATAAAATAAGCTAGTAGATTTTCAATGAATATGATTTGCACAAATAAGTAGGAAAAAGTAGGAGTTTACCTATAAAAGGTAGGAAAAGTAGGAATATGAAAAAAAAGTAAGAAAAGTAGGACCTTTTTGATGCCTGATGATGGATAGATATATTTGAAATGTGATACACCGGAAGGGGTAATATATACATGTGATCTTACCAACTTTCCATTTTCGAGCCATAGCTTTTGCGAAGTCTTGTCTCAGTACTAGGAAGTCAATTACATCAGGCATGTCATGGTACCTATTATAAATTAGAAATATACATTACACATGTCAATGAAATTGGAATAAACCTGGTTGCATGTTCTAGTTTTTATGTTCAGAGGACACCAACAAGATCTTTTTCCATTGGCAATAATATTAAAATTCTTCAATTAATAAAATGCTTCAGCTGTACTAACTTTATAGTGAACGTTCCCCCTAACAGTCTTCCGGAGTCTGCATCTATAAGAGCCAACTTCAGACAAACCAGTCGAGGAGGACGAATCTCATATTTTATACCAACGACTTTAACCATTTCTAATTCCTGTTGTGGAAAAAAATGATGTAGTACTAAGTACATGAATATTTAAATGACAATTTAATAACAATAGGCTCAGAATACTGTGAAATAATCACAATTAACCCTTTTAAGCGTGAATTTACCATTGCAATCTTGCTCCACTACAAGCCGCAAATTGCTGTCGCAATTCTTGACTTGTAGTGAAAGAAGATGACTTGAAGCAAATGGCAAACGAAAAAAATATATTGTTATTATTATAACAGTTCCACAAAAATTGTCATTCTAAAACCCTAGGTTTTAGGAAATTGAGTCATTCTTCATAGATGCGAAATGATGCTTTGATGCATCGTGAGGGTTGAATGGCTCAAAGCTTGCATGAAATTTGATTATCACAAAAACAATTTATATAGATATATCTGAAGAATAATGTTTTTACAACAAAAAATTTGTCATTTGCAGAGGTGAAATATATGAGGTTACGTGACACAGTAGAGACAAGGATATATATTTAAGGCAGTATCGTTGTAAGAAAGCGGCCATCTTGGATATGCAAATAGCCCATTTTTGAATTCAAACAGGGTAATACATCAGTGTTCAGAAAAAAATTGTGAAGAGTGGATGACTATGGAGCACTTAGTTGGATATGCGACTTAGCCAATTTTCAATAATAATCTATCAGTGTTCACAAAAAGATTTGTGAAGATCCCACAAACATTGGCGACTGTAAAATCGTCTACGTCGATTTGTAGCAAACAGTATACCATCTTGGAGGAACCAATTGGCAAGATGATCCATCAGCGTTCAGAAAAAAATAATTGTAAAAATTGGATCAATGTCAATTTGTAAGGAAGAGCTGGGGGTGGCCATCTTGGATATGGAAATTAGCCAATTTTTAAATTTAATCAAGTGATCCTGACGTGAAAAACGGATAAAAATTGGTGACTGTGGAGTGTTTGAATCAATTTGTAAGGAAGAGCCATCTTGGATATCACCAGCCTTATCCCATTTTCAATGTCAGGTTTTCAGAGGGAAAAAATAGTTTATATAAATATTCAACACTTTTCCAAAGTATAGTGATATTTTACTTCGAGATAGGCTTATAATTAGTTCTGTGCCCCATACATCTTTTTTTCATGCTTCAAAAAAAGATAAAAGGGAAAAAGAATGTTTCATTAGGAGTTGAGTGTTTACGTGGTCGAGTTGTTGTGGAATAATAATAATCCAAATACTATAACAACAATAAACAGCAAACAATTTTGCGAAGTGTCAACCAAATAGTGGGTGGTGACTTAAAGGGACTGGCTCAGGCTAAAATCATTAAAAAATAGTTGATTTTATTTTGGCTTCTTAATATGACCATATGATGTAAACATGTCCATAGACTAGAACTGCAAAAGATTTTTAATTTTTCTGCTGTGCATTCACCAGTTAGACTAGATTTAGAGACGAAATTCCTGATTTGTAATTATTGACAACCATGTCAAAAATTAGAAATACGGGAATTTTGTCTCTATATCTAGTCTAACTGGTGAATGCGCAGCAGAAAAATAAAAAAACTTTTGCAGCTCTAGTCTATGGACATGTTTACATCATATGGTGATATTGAGAAGCCAAAATAAAATCACCGATTTTTTAATGATTTTAGCCTGGGCCAGTCCCTTTAATTACTACACAATACTCATATTAGGGCAAGTTGATTACGAAATAAAATTTCTGAAATCCATGGGCTGTTCTATGCACAGGCACGAGATCTTTCAAACAAAACAAACAATTGTGGACAGAGTGTCCTAATTAGGTCATAAGTTAATTAGTAATTAAAATTTCTGAAATCCGCGAGGAAGTTTAATGCACAAGTACAAGCCCTTTCCAACAAACCAAACAAAATTGAAATCGGATAAGAATTGGAGAGGAGAAGCATTTGTTACGAATTGTGGCTATAGTGCCCTAATAGGTCTTAATGGGTCATAAGTTAATTAAAAATTAAAATTTCTGAAATCCGCGAGGTAGTTTTATGCACGGGCATGAGCTCTTAAAAAAAACACAATTGAAATCGGATGAGAACTGAGGCAGGAGAAGCATTTCTTCTGAATTGTGGACAGACAACAGACACAACACGATGTCATAAGCACATCTTAGGCCTGAAGGCTGGATGAGCTAATAAAATTGGAGAAGTAAGAAAAAACACAGTATAAACTGAATCCTAATGAATCAAAAAGCATGCATACCCTGAGCTGAAGTTTGTGCCATGGTTGGTTTTTATTAGGGGCAATATCATATGCATCTCTGTTTTTAACTGCTTGCAAGTACAGTTGATGTCCTTGTCGGAAATAAACCACTTCATCCCCCATTTGGGGTATATAAGGAGCACGTCTAGGAACAGTATTACAAAGCCAGTCAGGTGGACGAAATTCTTCCGGACACTCTGTTAAAGAACTTTTTTGCCGCATGACTTTTCTTTGCTGGAATGATGAAAAATCATCAAGACATAAATATCAAGATATAAAAATCAACATCCATCATCAACACAGTATTTATTATTAAATCATCTTCATATCAATATCAACATATAAATATTGACATCCATCACTAACACCATTTTTATAACATTTATGGGATTGGTCATTTTCAGGCAAAAAAATGGTCTTTGAGTTATAAGCACAATTGTTGATATGATAACCTTTTTTAATGTTAGTTGTAAACAATTTTAGTCGAGTTTGGGTAATATGAGTCCAATCACCATGATATAATTGTGGATGATTACATGTGTACTTCAAATACCTATTTTAGCTCGCTGAGAGATGATAATTACAGATTTCATCTCACACATCAGATCAAACTTGGTCAAATAGCTGATGGGTGGTTTGAATTAAGTAGTTGAGAAACACTCCCAAGGTTTATATTATATAAGTTAAATTTTAATCTAAATTTTATATTACGTGAACTAATTTGAATACATTATAATTTGAAAATAGACAATCAAAGTATGCCAAATTGAGAAGGTGAAAGTAACCCTTGTAAAATTGACAAAAAGCCAATTCAGAATTTTATAAAATTTCTTGGAATAGTGTGAAATCCAAATTTCAAAAAGTCTTGAAATCACTGAGGCTACTGTATATTGTTAATATTTCTTAACATGTGTGGTGGAAACTTGGCTAACATAATGGAATTATTTTTATAAAAAATTTTACCACTATACAATTTTTTATGACATCACACCATTTGTAGTTTTCTAATGGTAAAAATAACATGATGTGAATGTGGCTTATCATGGCTTATATATGTAACCTATAGGATTCATAATTCTAAAAATGGTTTTAAATAATGTTTAACCTGTCTCTGCCTCCTTGATTCTTTTCTTTTGACGATGGGTTGTGCTTTCTTCTTTTTTTCAACAGATCTTTTGCTAATACGTTCATCTTCTGATGACTCTTCTTCTGAGGATGTGAATTTCTTCTTCTTTGGTTGTCTTTGAGATTGTCTTTTTGGTGGTTGTAAATTTTGCGTAGCATCAGGAGTCCAATCGGAATAATCACTAGACTCACTAAGAAAGATAAATATAAAAAAAGTTTGTGCAGAATAAATGATGGACAAATTAATCAGATTTTTGTAGTTTTTATGCAGTTTTAATTCTGCAAAGCCTGATTACGTTGGAATCTTCAAAAGCCTGAAAATTCTAATTTGGGTTTTCTTTTCCACAGAGATTGTGCCCATTAGGACTGGAATAATTCAAATCCAGGACTTGCCCAGTGTTATTTATCAAAGAAAGACAATGTTGTATAAAACTTGACCTTAAGATTAGAGTAGTACAAATGTGTTCACTTCAGTACAGTAATTTTATTTGACATATAGAAATACAAAGTTGTACATAATAAATTTTAGCAGAGTAGTAAAGTCAGGAGACCACTGTTAAGACCTCATGCTTGCTAGCACGGTGGCCACCCTTTGCTAGTTTTGAAAAAAATATATTTTTATTTTTATACACAACACCATAGTATGAAAGAAAAAAATGCTAAAGGTGCCAAGGTGTTCTAATGTTAGGCCACTATGTTTTTTTTCTCTGTTTTAGATGAGGGCGCGCATTAGATTTAGGCCGCGCATTACCAAAGAAAAACATGTTTTTTTTTCTACCCAGCGCGCGCATTAGATTGTTGGCGATTTCCGGAAAAAAACAGTCAATTTCGGGAGATAAAAAAAACCTTTCGAATAAAAACAAGTTCATTTCGAGAAATCAAAAAATATTTTTCCGGCTATGTTTTTTTTTGCCGTTTTTCGTCGTCCTCATTACCTTTTTTTTTAATAAGTCAAAAGGTTTTTTTATTTTGTCACCCTCATTAACTTTTACAGAAATATGACCAATGTTTCCAAGATATGTTTAATATTTTTTCTATCAAATGGGTTTTTTTTCCGCCCTCCCTCATTAGATTTTGGATTTTTTCTGATCTAAAACAGAGATATTAAACAAAGTGGCCTTATCGAGCTTACAAGCCATTTTGGTTTCCATGACCTGATGACCTTCAAATTAGGTCAAGGTCAATGAATATTGAAATTGACCTTCATATTAGTGTGGTGCACATGCGGTTAAAAAATGAAAGCCCTAAGTAAAGGCGTTTTTAATTTATTACGTATATAAGCATTTGCACCGCCCACCCACCAGCTATACCCCACATCCTTAAGGGCTGAGGGGTAAAAATAGGGTATACCAGGTATTGAAGAATAATCACAAATTAATCATGTGCTATACCACTGCCATAGCTCTATTGTCAAGTGATATTCTCCATTTTATCATCACTAAATATAACAGACATGTATCAAGCTTTTATTTCTTCATAAAAAGCTTTCATTTTTATCATACTCATGCTTAGTTTCCTATGAGGCAAGGGGGAGGGGGGGGCATTCTTGTGTAAACAACAATAAAATGTGCCACCTATCTGTACATGTACTTTTTTCCCCTATCTTGCTAGTTCACTCTGGGGAGAGAGGGGCTATTATCGTTTGGTACCCTGTGGTATATTAGCAAACAAAATGTACTTTACAATATTTTAAATGTCACAGTGGAAGCTGATTTTCAATATGAAATGTAACAAGTAACATGTAAAAGTAAGTAAATTTACAAGGATTAACTAGGGCCAAAGGCCTCATGTGTTTGGGGCAAAGGGAAGACACTGAAAAACTACACATTGTTCAATTATATGGGTGTGTCATTCTGATTGATCAGAAGTGCATACTCATTTATAGGGTGTGCCCTTATATACACTGCGATTTTGATAAAATTGTGATGTTTTGCTGTTGATCGTGACAAACGTCATGCTTGCATGGCGGCAACAGTAACTGAATGAGGGATGTTGTTTGAATTAAGTATGCTTAATTTAATTTATGTCTAGACTGATATCAATGGGTAATTACATTATACTCATTCTCTTCTCACAGCTTGACCTTAACTGAGTTTGGAAATATCCCAATTTTAAGTTAGTCATGTCGTACTGGTGTTTGCCTTTTAGTCAGAAGGCCTGTTAGTCAAAAGGCCCATTAGTCAGAAGGCCCATTAGTCAGAAGGCCTGTTAGTCAGAAGACCCGTTAGTCAGAAAATAAGTAAGGATCATTAGTCAGAAAGCCCGTTTGTCAGGAGGCCCTTTAGTCAGAAAGTCAGATAATTACCTCATCGATGTCATCTCATTTGTGGACAACCCATTATTTGTATTTATTTATTTACGCATTGTACGCCTAGCACTTTCATAGGGGTTGCGTTTATACTAGGCTACTCATTACATTTTTAAATCTAATGTTGCTGACGTAATTTTCAGTTTCAAATGAACGAAAAATGCCTATAATAATTGTATCAAGTATTTATTGCCAGGCTTCTTAAATAACAATCAATTTTCTGCTTAGATGCTCTTACTCCAAGGAAGAACTGGGGTGGCCATCTATGATTTGCAAATTTAGAAGTTATGTCGCGGTAAACTATCAGAGAATGTTTAGAAAAAAATGTGAATATTATATCAATATTGACGTCTACATAGAATTGTTTAATAATAATAATAAAAGAAGAAGAAGGAAGAAATTGTATATATATAGTA
Organism: Flabesymbios commensalis; assembly: GCA_964017125.1. Lineage (NCBI taxonomy): Eukaryota > Metazoa > Annelida > Polychaeta > Terebellida > Flabelligeridae > Flabesymbios > Flabesymbios commensalis. Next base: position 34,296,229 of record OZ024907.1, on the reverse strand, counting down.
GGCAGCAATGTACACCCCATGTCTTTGAAGAGTCAACAAACAATGCTAATATCAGAATATTTGGACCCACAGTTAATTATTATTTATTCTGGACAAAATGATACATTTGTCAACGCTTGACATAAATTAAACAGATGGCTACAAACTCAGCAGGAGTTGAGAAATGTTGTGGGGTTTTCTCATGACACAATTTTTCATATCTATTTCAGTAAAGTTTATATAGGTATGCAAAAAAGCATAGATCCGTGAGATAGTAATCCTAATATAGGTCTGATAATATTACAGCACACTCATTGCTAAAAAAACCTACCAAACAATCAACTAATCATCAAATAAAGCTTGCTATAGTAGTTTTAAATATAAATGGACGAACTACAAACCGGCAGTACATTTTTAGAGGTTTCACTTTCAGTTGTGCAATTTGTGTATACATAAAAAATAGTTTTCTTTTTATTAGAAAACATTATACATTTTTCACATTATAATTTTCATGGCTATTTTTCTCCCTCAAAGTAGGGACAGAACTGTTTAAGTATCTTTGAATAATTATTTTATGCACATCAATTTTTTATCAATAGCTGGACAACAAACGTTTTATTCAAAATAATATACCCCCCCCCCCCCTCCAGATGTCAAATGGAGCGTCCCCTCAGGCCTAGCATAGTCATTGTTCACTGTCCAATGAAACGGGCCTTCTACCTAATGGGCCTTCTTACTAACAGACTAACGGGCATTCTGACTAAAAAGCCTAACTAATATTCTGACTAACAAGCTTTCTGACTAACGGCAGAGGCTAGGTAGGCCTAGCTACATCACATCAAAATTTAATTGCCTAGATTTGTCGACAATGCAAATAATTTTGAAATGGATGGCTAGACTACAATGAGGGGAAAATTATACCCCACAGTTATCAAGTATGCTACCGGTAGCATGGCAAGGGGTGGCATGTCTAGAACATCATTTTTTGCAGATATGGGGATACTTAAATTATAGTCTATGAGATTACATCATTCATACATATCTACAATATATTAACCATAAAAAGAATTAGGCTAGGCCTATATGAAAATGTTACTAAAAGATATTTAGCATTCTGCATTGAATTTGAATTTCAAGTTTCAGTTGCAACTTCCATGGTGACACTGTCAGGTCTTGTACAGTAGTCCCCATCTTATGCATGGACCCGCTATGCCATCTCTGAACGCATGCATAAGAGAGGTGCATGAATCAATGGGATATGCAAAATTAATGATTAATACCAAATAGTTTGATGTTTATATTTGTATGTTATATTAATGTAGGATAAATATTCTCATCGTATATTAATGCATCATAATTCCTACTTTTATTTTGATTTTTTGTTTTTTATCCTCTCTTTTGGCTTGTGAATTATTTTTACTCTCATGATTGGAATTCTTATGATTTACCTTGCTTTGATATTTTTTTGCAAATAATTGTTGTAACTTTGTATGAGCAGCTAGCTGTGAGGCTATGTTTAACATCAATCTTAACCATAGCGTTAACTGGGAATAATGATAATCAAAGGATGTGGGGAGGCATTGCCTACCTGGATATATCAATCTAGTTGTAACACAAGGTGTGTTAGACCAGCCTTGTACATAACATACATGACTTTAGGGATGACATAACGCCGCCTGTAGGCCTATAACAGCTAACTTACAGTGAGGAGCTATAATATAGGCTAATGTATAAGATGTTCACTACCCGGTGTCAAGGCATTGTCAAAACTAAGTCTAGGGCAGTGATAATCCAGTAAACATGACCATTATCGGTTTAATGTTGGCCCATTGTTCCAACGCTGGCCAGCATTCAATGAACATTGTTTCAGGGTCAGTGTATCACGTGCACTTGGAAGGATGAATGGATGAGGAGGGGGGTTACTAGTAGTTAATCCAGCTACAGTGCGTTAGGGGTTGTTTAAATGATGGGCCACTGTCCGTATTGGAGACATAGTAAGTAGTCAGCAGACTGGCCAGGCTATGGCGTGTATTCGTACAGCTGTGAAGGCCTACACTAGCAGTGCTGAACCAGTGCTGGTTGAAGGTTGGCCCAACGCAACACACTATCTCGCCAGGGTGTCAACCAGCAGATAGACATGACGACCCGACGCCTATATATCCTTCACAATAAGTTGGCCCAATGCTGTCTCAATGTGGGGAATGTGTCAGAGACCGGCATCAGAAAAACCTTCACAGCGCACACAAAACATTCACTGAATGTTGATTCATTGTCTGTGATATCAGCCCGACTTTACATCAACATCTAAACAAACATGATTGATGAGACATTGATCTAATGCTGGATTATTGTCGTGCCAGCGTCGCAGGCAGTGGTGCAACATTAAGCCAATATTGGACCAACTTCTTTGGTTCACTGGTATTGTTTGCTGTGTATAAGTAACAGTCAGTATGAATGCATTGCATGTGCACCCAAGTATACTTGAATGCATACACCCCATCTCCTCACTGCCTGCCGCCCAGCTGACGTAACAAGTGACGGCCAGAAGGGGGGGGGGCTGTCTTCCGTCTGGGTGGAAGGTTAATCAGTAACAAGTGGGCACGCATAATCTGCCAAAAAATACAGCACACATAACCTGTTAGTGAGGTTCATGTAGGCAATATACTAGTGTGTATATTAATGTACGACTTGTGTATAACAATGTACGACCAGACACCAGGGGCATATTTAGACCGGGTTGACAGGGTTCCACAACCCTGTCAGCATTTTCAAATCGGATTACAGTGTTTTAGACATAAAAAACGGTATATTTTTAGGGGTGGAACCCTGTCAGTGTTTTACGAACAAAATGACTGGGTTACAAAACGGAAGTAACATGTATATATTTTGTTATTATTAATGAAGGAAACAAGTAATTAAAAGTGATTGATAAGCCTAATCAATGGCGCTAGAAGGTGTGTGTGTGTGTGTGTGGGGAGGCAGTGACGGTCTGCTGCACTAGGCCTTTAGCAGGTACAATTAGTTGTCACGCCTCATTGTTGTGTAAACAATGGATCACGCCCACGGTGGCGCCTTGATGATTACATTATATTCACACCACCCCTTTTGTCCCAGGACCTATATATAGATATACCATAAAGTTGGCGATTTTCACCTTAAAATTAGAAGTTTGATCTTATATTGCTTATTTCTTTTTTGTCCATTCACCTTTATCACATGTATTTATAATTGGATTTTTAAATTAATATATTATATTATATTATAATGATACAAACGCTGCTAACATCAGAAGGTGACCCAAGTGTTGCCTACCACCAGCGTATATACATGATATATATGATACATATATGAGGCCCTTTAACATATATAATATGAGTAAATTGGAGCCCTGTCAGATTATTGTCTGGATCCGCCCCTGGACACACAACAAGATTTAATGCTGGCCCACGATCTGCGGTTCCCCCATCTGCGACATTGGCCCAACATTGTAGCGATATTGTGTCAACGCATCCTGGTTGCTGGGTAGGCTATGCAGTTTTGTTTAGTACGGCAGACCACCACCCCCCACACTGGAGAGTACAAGTTGCCAGGGGAGGGTGTGTTGACAATACAAACACAAGAGATTGACCCAATGTTGCTTAAATTTTGGCATGGCGTCTTCAGCACTGGCCAACATTAAAACATTATCGGATCAAAGACTCTTGCTTACTGGGATTGTGGGCTCGTGGAGGGGAAGTGAGACCGCAGGTGCTGACCTCATTCTCCAAGACTAATTAATATTCATCATCTCTCCTATGGCCTACAAATAACGCCAAATATGGCAAGATCTAGTACTACAGATAGCAAGGGACCACTTCAAAAGTTCATACAGTAAGATGTGAAACCATGTGAAGATGATCTATATAGCATCAGGTTATTTGACACGACCAGCGAAACTGAGGGAAAAGGGCAGATTTATCAATGAAATGCGCCTGTCTACAGGTTTTATGAATAAAGTGACGCCCCAAACACAAAAGGCCAAGGGTGGAGACAGTGTTGATACGATCTGAATTCAGACATGGAAATGAGTGGTTTCCCAACAACATCGTGAGAGATAATATTGGGCCAGCATAGAAGACAGCATGAAAGATGTCGGGCTAACAATAAATCAACAGTGGGTCAATGTCATATATGTTTGCCTGGTTACAATAACACCAGCTTGATCTCTCCACTGGTTCATTGAAGGTCCAATTTATTATTTAAAAGAAGAACGCACTCTACAATAGCCCACCGTCATTATTGAACTTGAAGTTATCGCGCCCACATAGACATAAAATGCGAAAAATCACAATAAATCAACAATTTCACATTTTTTCAGCCATTATTGAACTCGTCCGAGAACTGGTCATTGGTAACATGCATAACAAATTTGAGCAAGATACATGAAAAACTTTTGAAGTTACAGTGCTCATATGGTCAAATTATTGACGTAAAATGCTAAAAATCACAATAAGTCTGCCATTTTGAATTTATTTTGACCCATTATTAAGTTTGTCCGAGACCTGATCATTACATAACATGCATTACAAATTTGAGCATGATACAAGAAAGACTTTTGAAGTTATTGCGCACCCCACATATAAATTATTGATGTAAAATGTGAAAAATCGCAATTAAACTGCCATTTTAAACTGCCATTTTTTTCAGCCATTATTGAACTTGTCTGAGAACTGGTAATTAGTAATATACATAACAAATTTGGGAAAGATACATGGAAAACTTTTCAAGGTATCGTGCCCACAAGTAAATGTCAACGCTGACGACACTTAAGTTCAATTGCAATAGCCCACCTCTTTTAATTTAAAGGCGGGCTAAATATAATAGGTGGGCAGAAGCAAATCTGATAATAGTTTAATTTTATAACATAAGATGGTGATATATTGTGTGGCAATGATATTATGATATTGTTTTTGCATGGTATTGACCATTCCATCAAGAGTTTGTCTGAGTTAAATTTTAATAAAGTCTCTGTGCAGTTTCTGTACGTGGCTAGTATGACTAACCGGCAATATATGGTATTATTGTCCAATGTCTCCAAATGACTATTGCTGGAGCTGATTATATTTTTTTCTAAAAAAAATGTTGAAAAGATATACTGAAAATTGTTGATTTTATATTTTGAATGGCCCTGAAATATTTCATTGTAAAAAAACTCTGTAAAAATAAAAATACTCTGCTCCCATAGGGTCTATAAAGGAGAATAATAAATGTGAAGGGACAAATATAACCGTACCTGTTACTTGTAGGATCAGAATGCCAAATTTGGTCATCTTCATCAAGTTCTTGCTCAGATATATTTTCCTCCTAAAAATAAAAAAAATAAAATAGGTGGTGCACATAATCATGACCTGAATCAAATATAAATCACTTTTATTTCTTCTCCATCAGTTAACTATTTTTACAATGTCGAGTTGGTCAGCCATTGCTGACAATATCAAAACAGTAAAGAGCAGTGCAAGTACACATGACAGCTTCAGCCTATAGCAGGAAAATACAATTTCGACAAAATCTTTTAATTATTTTAAGTTTGAAAAAATATTACAACACGCCACTATTAAAAAACCTAACATAAAAATATTTAAATTTAATAATCTGGAAGAGGGACAAGTAGTGAAACGAGGGACATTTTGTCGATGATTATAGGAATGCGGGAAACAAATTTGTGGTGTTTCGAATTGGGGAAGTATAGGTCGTAGCCACATATAATATCTATTATTTTCGAAAATCAAAAAATCTATGTTCATGTCTTTTTTTAAGCGATCCATAATCATTGAGATGCAGAAAACAACTACCGTATATCCCCGTGTATTATGCGACGCTATGTATAATGCGAGTCTAGATTTTGACGTCTTGATAGCCTGAAAAATGTTTACACCTATGTATAGTGCGGTACCAAATTTACAATTTTGCTGGTAGGACTGGCAGCACCTGGCAAGTACGATAACATCTTGTCATCCCATATGACTTGGTCAATCTATTGTGATTGGTCCTCGATTAATTATCTCATACTGATTGACAGTCACCTACAGCACCCTCACCTACAGCACCCTCCCCCATTTCGCCTGACTGACTTCGTCAACTATCTGCCTGCCTAAGTTTTTAAATATGTTTTTAAAGTAGTTTCTTGCATAAAAAACAACAATGTATTTTGAATTGTAGGCCTACTAAGACTGACATGCGCTGGGGAGGTCGAAGCGTGTCATGTGCTCACGTCATCATTTTAAGGGTACAAGTGTGCGTGCCCAAATCTCGTGAAATATCACTCTTAACGTGAGATGATATACGAGACATACGATATACGACAATCATCCTGACGGCTAACTGGCCGGGTGAGATGGAAGGGGGATATTGACCAATCAGCGTTTGAGCACAGAACACGCCTGTCAATCAGCCAGGCTGTCGGTGAACTATCGATAATGACAGTGATTTGTGTCCCATATAAATATATTTATGCAATACAATTAAATCTATTACTCTGAAATAATTTATAAATTATTTAAAAAAAGGATTAAAATCGTGTAATGAAACATAATTACACGTAATAAAACATCATATCACTAATGCTATAAAGTATATTATTCATGGGTTAACTACCAAGCCTGTAGGCTTGAAATGGTTAGACATGCTGAACTAGACACTGTCGGCGCTGAGCATTGCGTAACCGCCGAGCATTGCGTAACCGCTCACCGATGGTTGATAAACGTTTTATTCTACAAAGATCTCAACATCGCACAGCTCAGAGAAAATGATATTATACTGAGAGATCACTTTGATAAAGAAGATTCTGACAGTGAAAATTCTTTCAAAGGATTTTAAAAATTTGTAAATATAATATACACAGAACATGAACAGTATCCCCACATCATTGTGCTTTGCTATAAACAGTGCTAAGACTTCACATTTATTAACTTGTCGATATACTGTAACATCCTCTCTACTCTTTATTAAAGTGTAGTGACCATTACCGCTGTTGACACCTTGACGTCTAGATCTGATATTATATGACCTTAATAATTATGTACCTATTTGATTAAAATATTGGATAATTATACATTTTCCATACATATTTATTTGTGTTTATTTATTTTATTTTATTGTTTTACTTACCGAGTACACAATGCTAAACTAACGTGAAATAAAATATATTTACTGCTGGGTGTAAGACGTCTCAGCCGCAATATTAGCAGAACTAGCTTTCACACTTCAGGAGGAAAATAATCAAAACCTACCTCTATGTATAATACGAATTGCGTTTTTGACACCTGTTTATGCCAAAAAACATCGCAATATACACAGGGATATAAGGTACCAAAAAAGCACTTTCTGCTTATAAGCTTCGACATGTGAATAAAGGAGCCTAGTCATATTTATGCACCACCTCGTATAATATGTCATGTCCTACATAAAAATTATTTAGAACAGCATTCATTCCATTGAAAATGGTTTAGTACAAATGCTAATCATTCATCTTGAGTGAGAATTGCAGCAACAATTAACAGCTCAAAGTAAATGTAAATGATAAACAAGACTACATAAGTCCAGGAGCTCCCGCTCCAAATTAGAATTTGATTTAAGCAATTTTGTATAGGATTATTAATGTAGTCCTAGTCTAGGTCAAAAATCAAGACGCAAGACAACTAGGTCTAAGAAGCCCAGTCAAAGAGTAAGATAAGAACTATAGACAGTCTGTCAGAGATTGTAAACCTCCATTGAAATTAATGATCCTAATCAGTATCCCAGTAATGGTCTACCTATCTGGCACGGTTTACCCGATATCAGGCCAATCGAGTTAACTAATAACTGATTTACGGTCATTTTGAATTCGATATAAATTAGTTAAAAACTTAGGGTGCATTCTCCCCCGAAACCTCAAATATTGTTTTATAGTAATGGACTAACATCTAACACAGTTTGCAAAATATTGGGCATGTGAAAGTAAATAATGGCCGATAGGGGGCCATTTTGAATTTGATCGAGTCAGAATTTTTCAAGATGCATCCTCAGCTGAAATCTCACATTTCATTCTATAGTAATGGTCTAGCAATCTAGCACGGTTTACCAAATATCGCCCATGTGAAAGTGAATAATGGCCGATAGGAGGCCATTTTGAATTTGATCAAGTCAAAATTTTTCAAGATGCATCCTCTCCTGAAATCTCACATTTTGTTTTATAGTAATGGTCTAGCCATCTAGTACGGTTACTAAAAACCGGCTATGTGAAAGTGAATAATGGCCGATAGGTGGCCATTTAAAATTTGATAGTCAATTTTTTTCAAAATGCATCCTCTCTTGTAATTTCACATTTTGTTTTATAGTAATGGTCCAGCTATCTAACACGGTTTACCAAATATCAGCAATGTGAAAGTAAATAGTGGCCGATAGGCGGCCATTTTGAATTCGATTGAGTCGAAAGTTTTTAAAAGGCATCCTCTCTCGAAACGTCACAATTTGTTTTATAGTAATGGTCCAGCTATCTAGCACGGTTTACCTGATATCAGGCCTATCGAGGTAAATAATGCTGATTGTCGGCCATTTTGAATTCGTAAGTAAAAAATTTTCAGGGTGCATCCTCCCCCGAAAAAAACTCACACTTTGTTTTATAGTAATCAGGTAATGGTCTAGCCATCTAGCACGGTTTACCAAATATCAGCCATGTGAAAATGAATAATGGCCGAAAAAGGGGCCATTTTAAATTTGATCGAGTCAAATTTTTTTCAAGATGCATCCTCATCTGAAATCTCACATTTTGTTTTACAGTAATGGTCTAGCCATCTAGCACGGTTGACCAAATAACGGCCATGTGAAAGTGAATAATGGCCGATAAGCGGCCATTTTGAATTTTATCGAGTCAAATTTTTTCAAGATGCATCCTCTCCTGAAATCACACATTTTGTTTTATAGTAATGGTCTAGCCATCTAGCACAGTTTACCAAATAACGGCCATGTGAAAGTGAATAATGGCCGATTGGCGGCCATTTTGAGCTTGGACGGGTTGAATTTTTTCAAAATGCATTCTCTCCTGAAGCCTTACAATTTGTTTTATAGTAATGGTGTAGATATCTTGAGCGGTTTTCATGATATTCCACAATATCAGGCCTGTCGAGGTGAATAATGGCTGATAGGCGGCCATTTTGAATTTTATCAACTTTAAATTTTTCAAGATGCATCCTCTCCTGAAACCTTACAATTTATTTGATATTAATGGTGTAGCTATCTTGAGCGGTTTTCATGATATTCCGCAATATCAGGCCTGTCGAGGTGAATAATGGCCGATAGGCGGCCATTTTCAATTTTATCGACTTGAAAGTTTTCAAGATGCATCCTCTCCTGAAACCTCACAATTTGTTTTATAGTAATAGTGTAGCTATCTTGAGCGGTTTTCATGATATTCCGCAAAATCTTTCAGTCGAATTTACCGATGTTATAAATTAGATCAAAGTGCTGGGTCAACTTCAAGGTCAAGGTCCAAAAACCTGAAAAGGCACAACTAGGGACCTTAGAGGACATGTATGTGCAATATGACTGTCATCGGCCCAGTACTTTTCGAGATCTGCTCCGGAAACGAAGTGCGCGTCAAAACGTCTAAATAGGTCATAGTTCTGAACCAGAAGTAGGTCAAAGTTCAAATACCCCAAAAGGCACAACTAGACCCCCTAGGGGTGTTGTGTGTAAAATTTGGGGTGTTGTGTGTAAAATTTGAAGACAATCGGACAAGTACTTTCAGAGATATGCTCCGGAAACGAATTGTTTACGGACGGCCCAACGGCCTAACGCCGTTACATCATCATTTTCTCCTCTGCAACCTTGCGTATTGAATTCAGATTAAAAATATTTTAACCTGTCCATTAGCCACCTGGAAGTAACCCACATACCAAAAATTGTTATCCTAGCTTATTTTCTTACTAAGACGGAGGTAGAATCCATAGCTCCCTCCGTCTCACCTACGGTGACGGCGGGAGCTAAATATTACTTGGGGTCAACATGATACAATATTGGCTACTATTGCAACTCCATATTTCCCTGCACTAGCAGGACATTTGTAAACATTCATTCTGAAGTTGGGGTCCCTTGTCTTGTTGTCACACTGTACTGTAATTTCCGGTGTATAACCCGCTCCCTTTTTATTTCTTAGAGGGCTTTGTGTGGGTTATACAGTGAACGAGGGCTACACATGGTTGAAGCTTATAATTGCAAGGGCGGAAATTTGTATTTGCAAATAATGAGAGATAATATTTTATTATTATCACATGTACTGCTAGACCAGATCCACTTATCACTCACTGCCACATGGTCCGGGTCATATACATGCGTGTCAAATGCTTGCATGCCAACAAACTGGATGATATGAACAGCACACACACCCACTTCTACCAGGCAGATTTCAAGACAAGACCAGACAAATTTATAATGTGGTCAAGAAGAAAATGCCAACAGTAATTGCCAGGCTATACCGCACTACTTTTTTCAATTTTTAACTGTCCGGGCGATATACAACAGGTGAGTGACATGTATGACTGGGGCACTGCTTGATCCCTCTAATTGTCTGATCACTGATCTGAGTGAAATCAGCCGTGAAATGTCAGTATTTTTTTCACAGTTTTAACAAAGTTATGCTGTGTGCATTGACACCCTGTTGTTAGAGATAGCCTCACTCACGAGTGAGCGAATACGGCTCATTAGCACAGGTGTAATAATATAAGAGGGGATTAGCCATTTCATGCCACTTACAGTATTACTCTTATTCTCAGTTGGAAGGATTACCTGTTTGATGCCAATTGACACATTATTAATAAAAGAATATTAAACAATCTAATATATCTAGGACCCGAGCCGTCACAAATCAATCTTACGATGTAACACACCATTAGCATTGACGACTGCCGTGTCACTGCGATATTTAAAACTGCACGGCAAATAAATAGTGCGCGCTATCTAAGGCTCAAGCACCAAGAAAGAAAAGCTCATTTCAATTTTCTGCACAGCATAGACCAATGCTTGGCATAGTCAGGCAATTACAGTAATTGCAATGATAGCATTGGATATTAGTATATAGATTGATGGCGACAAATAACCATTCAACTGCTAGTATTATTTATATTCTCCAATAAATGTATTTATTTTATCCAAACTTGATATATGCTATAACATGGTATCAGTGGTTTTGCCCCGACAAGAGAGCCGAGCATAGCATTTGAAGTCGACGAGCGTGGATTGATCAGGAGATCTGAAGTAGGGTGCGGGTTATATTGTGATGAACTGGTACATGTTTAACGAAAATATGTTTCCCTTTAATGCTTTAACATGTCAGGTAAGGAATTTTTTCATCATGTCACATGTATTATTTATAATCCAATATTAAAGTGAATTAAAAATATTTTAAAACACTACAGTCCTGAGGTAAGACTAAACAATATCACCTCTTCTTCCTGCTCAGTGTCATATAAAGCTCTGGTAACCAATCTGTTTACACCAGTCTCTTCAGTGGTATAATGATGGCCACCCCGACCACCACCTTTTCTTTTTTTCCTTGTCTTAATATAAGACACAGAGTCGCTGGAATCATTCTAAAAAAATAATAAAATGTTCCTATTATATGATATTCTGATGACACACATTACTTGCATTTGAAAGAGAGAATTACTTTTATTTCTTACCCCTGAAAGTGGCAAAGGTTTCTTTTTAAGCTCAATTGTGAACAATTTGACTTCTGCTTCAGCCATGGATAACCTCCACTTCTCATTATGTCTAAAAAACATAATTATGAAAGTAATTTGCAACTTCATCAGTGAGAATCCTGCTCTGTTAAAAAATATACAGTATATGATCATTGACATTTCAACAGCTGAGGACTTCGCTAACCAAGTGAAGTGTGGCTAACACATGTCCATGATCACAATCTACTTTCGTTACATGGCAGACCAGGCCTCAGTTTCACCTACTGACTGTCAAAATGTTGTCTTAAATATCAACACATAATCAAGTCTCACCTTATCAGTGAGCTTAAGACTGATTCAAACCTGGGGGGCCTTAGCTGAGCAAGTTGGTGAAACGAGGCCAATACTAAAGTAATTAGGAATTAAATTTCCTGGCACATTAACTAGTTCAAGGGATTTGTTTTGGCTAACAGGTCATTAACAGGCAGGCTTTGACTGACAAACAGACATAGATAAGACATGCAGGCAGTGGAAACTCTGCGATTTAAAAGGTATCTCCAATGCATCCAAGCACTACATTTTTTTCCTTATGCAAAATTATGCAATTACTAGTCTAGCGAGTTTGTAGGGTGAGCATGTAAGTATTAGAACATTGGAATGAAAAAATCCCTAATCAATCAAGCTTACAAAGAGAACCGTTTGTGTCCAATCGGGGGCCATTTTAAATTTGATCCATATCATTTTCTAATTTGACTGGCGACTTTGCTGAATGAGCCCCTGTGTGAACTTTTAGAACATTGGAATAAATATCCGGGAGTCAATTGCGCGTTGACAAGGAAAAGATGTTTATGTCTGAACAGCAGCCATTTTGAATGTGATCAATGCCATTTTCAAACTGGTCGAACAGTAACACATTCTCAATGTTTCAGAACAATTCAATACGAGACCCCTGCGGTTCTGTGCTTTACATAACTGGTTTTGTAATTTTTTGTATAAAAAGGCTCAGACAAAGCTGTCATACAAGTTCTAACAAACAGGCTCAATCTGTCACAGGCTCAAAGCTCTCAAAATCAGCTAAACACAGGCTCAGACAAAGCTCTTATAAATACAAGCAGGCTCAGACAAAGCTCTGACAAACAAAGGTGATACAAAAGCTGTGCAATTAGACTATATTGAAATTGATTCTGGTGGAAGGAAGTCTACATATTGTGGTGAATGATTTTTCTCAGTGGAACCAACTTCCCCCACAAACTTTTAAAATGTGGGTCAAGATTTAAAACGACTTGCAGACCGATTGAACTGAATTAAACACTGCACAGCGCTGCCGCGCAGTCACGGCACTGGGACAGAAGGCACACACGTGATGGTCAAACACAACCGTGCACTACAGACCTGTCCGACGGTGGAGAATGGTACAAAATGAGAGTTAGCTTTTCGGCATCCAGGGACACCAGCTAACACTGGATATTGGCCAAGCGCTTTTTTAATGCTGGATCAACATTTCCAACGGGGTCCCAGCAATGAGACGCAGCAACAACAATGACTTGTGTCACGGTTAGCTGGGTGCAGTGTATAAGCGTAGGCCCATACAGCTTATTATCACCACAGATCCATGCCGTATAACATGCAACAGCCATCTATTTTTAAAACTCGCGGGAAGCCTAGCGCATTAGTATACAGCCACCGCAAGCAGCGTGCACATATTATCAACTAACATCGGTGGCTCTGTATCCAGGCGAGTGTACAGTAGCCCGACCTAATGCCCTGACCTACTTGCATGAGGATGTTTTGATTTTAGTAAAGCAAAAACTCAAATTGCATCCAAAGTACGAGAGTGTGCCACTTTTCACAAATAAATATTGTCGAGACCGGGAAGGTGGACATTAATCACTTAATCTGGAGTGTCTGAGCCCTCGGGTATGAGAGAAGATGTCCTTCATGGAGAATTCACATCGCCGACGGAACCTATCCTATTCCTAAGCTTTACATAGATGTAAAGCAAAAAGGAAGCAAGTGAATCATGTTTACAAGAGAATGTGGAGAGATAGACAAAATTAGCCTTCAACAATATTGGCTGAGGGCTAAAAATTGTTAAAATTAGTAATTGCTACTGATATCATTCAACAGACTTGTACGCTGATGAGTTTCAATAAACGAAACCGGTCGGCATCATTTACATCAGTCTTTTTGTTATTCCGCCGGTGAACATAGTTCAGGAATTCAATGGGCCTATTCTTCTTTTTCATTGTTTAACAGCAGGGCAACGCTATGTTTGTCCGCACAGCCCAGTATCGCAGCAGCGATTCTTCTGCAGTGTCTGTGTTCCATCTGGTTATTTTTTATACCTCTAGTATTTTACAGAATAGACCAGTACACAAGTGCTGATACTGCTGGGTAGACAACATCTTGACTAGCTCACAAGAACCTGCTTTCATCTGTGATGGCTAAAAGCTGTGACAGTGATGCTAGTCCAGCATTTTGGCAACATAACAATGGTGCTGCATGTTTAACTCAGCGTCGGCCACAAATCGTATAGTGCCGGAGAGGAGGGTAATGCATACCCATGGAAGGGAGAGAAGTATTGCTAAACTGACATAATCCTAAATGTCTTGAAAGACATACTTGAAAGACCTCAATATTAAATCAAAATTATAAATTACATCTGCTATTATTCAAATCATCAAAGCACTAAACTGTTTCGAATAATGTTGCAAAAACTGGAATTTACCCCCCCCCCCCCTACAAACACAATGCTCCATCCCCTGTCAGCTTCAGAAATCCAATAGTTGTGGAGAGACCTACAGTAAAAAATAATTCTTAATTGTGTTAATGTATTTATATGCAATATTTAAATAATTTATTAAATATGTTCTATGTAATATTTAATTAATGTATTCACTCATTAACTAATCAATTAATTAAGCAATCAGTATACGAGTGATATGTGACGGTATTAACTAATCATAAGCAATTAGTATACAGGTGTATAAATATGAATATGCTACATATTAAAATATTTGATTTGACAGCTGCTAGGATTTTGCCATCGAAAATAAGTGTGGGTGAGTCATGGAGGAGCTATAGGCATACAGAATAATATACAAGCTGGGTGGGTCCATTAATGAGGACACATATGTCCATGATGTCATAATCAAGTTCTTTTAGCTTCAGTTGAATATATAACAGTGACAGATACAATATCATAATTTTGTTTCAGTTCACAGCTGCTTGTGGTGTATCACTAGCTAGTATTATTTGAAATAGTAATAAATGTTGTATGATACCTGACAATGGATCTGGCAAGAGGGCGAACACATGTATGTCTGTTCCATATGGACATACTAGGTGGCTGAAGAGATTGCCCTGCTTCTGCATCTACCCCTTCTCCTTGATGACTAGAGCTTGGACCAGCTTCACCATCATGACTTGACTGGTTTGTAATACTGACTCGTCTGTTGCCTTCCTCTATACTGCGTCGTGATGATCGAGATGGAGGAGGTGATAAAGGTCCATCAGCATGCTGACCTTGTATAGGTTCTCCACCTTGTTCAACAATCCTGGTGTCTTGTTCTTGCTGCATGCGGTGGATCATGTGGTCCACAATTAAAGGTTCATCTTGTGATTCATCTTCAGATATTACTGGTTGCTCCACCTCCACTTCATCCTGTACATCACCTATAGCTGCATCAAGTACCTCTCTGTCTCCTGAATAAGTATACCTTACTATTAATTCAAAATGTTAATTACCATATCAGCTCAATATGTGATCAATAAGATGATCTGCCATTTATAATTATTACCACTTGATGAGGCGTTTGAGGGAGCGCTACAGTTGCCTGCATAATCGGCTGCTAGGCTGGTGCACAACTGGTGTACTCGAGCTGCAGGTACATGTACACTTGTGATCTACGCGGACGGACACCGGCATGACAGCGGCATGCCAACAAGACGGGTGCGTCGTGATAACACACAGCGATTAGTTTCTGCATAGACATGTAGGCCTATGTTGTAACTGTAGACAAAGAATAAATATGTTTTAAAGATTCGTTGTGATGTTGGAAAAGTGATAATAATAGTAATAACATGATTTTTTCATACGATGTGCTGTATTATTGCACTCCGCAGATTCCAGCATCCTTCGGCTCCGCCTCGTGCTGCTGGCATCTGCGTCAGGCAATAATACAGCATATTGCCCTATAAAATCATGTTATATTAAAATAATGCTTCAAGATAAAGCATTTCATTTCAGCCCAGGCTAGTAAGTGCCTACAAACAAAATCACAAGTGACCTGAACAACAAAAGCATAACCATGATCTTATCTCACAGCCATGCAGGTAAGTGCCTAGATACAAAAACACGAGTGTTTCAGATCAGCAACTTTCGAGATAATGGGTTCACAAGACCTCAACCAGGCAGAGTGCCTACAAACAGGGTTTTTAAAACAGGGCACCTACTTTCAGCTCAAACAGGACAAAATCCACCAAAATGATTTTTCAAAATATCCAGAGAGGGGGGCAGCCACTCGGCCACCTACGCTTAGCAACCTCTACGTATTCAATTGCAAATACGTAGTTATTTTCATTTTGAAAACCATGTACAAACAAAATTATAAGTGATTCTAATGATAAAACATCCACAAAAACTTAGTGGCTCTACAGATAATGCATTCACAAATCCCTGAGAGCAAGCAGAATCAGCGGCGACAGTGGTAGCTATCTACTGAACTAACACATACTGGCAATCCCGGGTGATACATAATCATCTATAGAAAAAGTATGAGTGTGCCAAGTAAAATTATTTTAATCTTTTAGATATTATCCAGTTAACCTGCTAATAAAAATATTAAGTTGTCAATTAAACTAGTCTCACCACTTGGTGCCACACCAATCATTGGAATGAGGAAGTTGTCGGTTGTGTGTTCCCTGCCAGGTACAAGTCTCTGATAATGAGGAGGATGGGGATTGCCATCCATATCAACTAAAAATGGAGGTGGCATGAGGTGTGGAGGTTGTTGAGTCTGTTCGTCAAGTACATAATTGTTAGAATCTCTCATAAGTGGTCGATAATCTGTGTGGAAGAATTGATGATCTGGAAGCTACAAAGAAGGTAAATTTGCTTGAAATAAAATGAGATATAAATTAGAGACATGAGAGTCAACAAATGTATACAAAAAGTGATGATTGATGTAGTCTATGTTACCATGTTCCAGCATTTTTTGCAATTTTAAAACATCCTGCCTTGATTTAATCCTTTTTGCTTCATACCTTTTGGTAGCATTCATTTTCTCCAAATCCAAAGTACATCAGAAAGCCATGAGAATCAGTAGAAGCAAAACTCTGACCTGAAGGAGACCACTTACAATCAAACACTGCTCCATGCCCTTGTCCTGGAATCTGAAATTTGAAAAATTTTCTACTTTAATTTGCTTGTGTTAAAGATCCATTTAACTGCAAAACGGGCATGCGTGGGACGGTAGCCTATAGAGTACAGGTTGACGGCATCAATATCAGCAACTAAACTGATTACAAGATACTACTCAAACAAGACATTGACCCGATGCTGTTTTAATGTTGGACCAACGTCTGCGACGCTGGTCCAACATTGAACCAACATTGGCGGTGTACAATGTTGGGGGACAGCTGTCCTGTCAATATAGTGGCGGGGTCAGATGTTTCACGATCCCCGCAGTAATAAAGTCAGTTAGCTTGCAAACCCTACACACAACTAAGAGCCAGAGCTAAGAGCTTTGGTGGAGTTATTAGCTTGTAGATGACGCTCAAGTCTATATGGACTTGCTATAATTTGGGAACTTGCTCTTAATGCGGTGTTGGGTATGAAACACATATTTTAGTATTATTATGATATAGGGCCCAGGCTTACCCATGAGCACAATTGCATTCTCGAGGACCCATGTCCTGCAAGTTTTAACAGTTGACTGGATTAAGAAAACAATTACATGTACTGTATAATATACAGTATATTATTATGTGATTTGTTACACAGTGATATCATTTATAAAGCATCAGGTCATGTACATTATCTTTTTTAAGGGTGAAATTAAAGTGTAAGCTAAAAAATCACATTATACAGATTGATATGTAATAACTGTAATCAGTGCATAAATAATACTACAATGAAACACTCACTGAGACCTCCACAATACAGATGGTATATGTTGCACCAGCATTGACCTAATATTTGGACAACTGTTCATTTGGACAACTGTTCTTTGTTTACTGTGTAGGATAGGCAAATGGTACCTTTTAAATACTAGCTTTATATAATAAACTGTTGGTAAATAATAAAACATTTCATTTTATTTTGAGAATGTTATTGATTAAAATCTACTTCATCAAGGGAAGCAGTTATATGGTGGGTAACAAAATCTGTACAATTATTTTCAAAGTAAGCAATCAAGCAAGATTAACTTACAGAATTGAAATGTTTTTTCAGGATTACACCAGCGACCCAGTCCCAAATAATGATATAACCATCATGGCCAGCACTGAGGAGGATTCTAGAATTCACTGGATTGTTCTCCAGGACATATGCTTCATCCAGATGGCCCTACAAAGACAAAATACAAAATGTTTTAAAAAAACATTAGTAGTGCTACTGAACATGATGAATCAGAATGAGAATCCCATGCAGTGCAACAAATCCAAAAGCTTTAACACAGGTTGATATTATAAGCACTTTTACTCTTTAACATTTGCCTTTAGATTCATAGCGGAGTCAAACTATTTTATTAAATAAATACATATCCCAAATATCACAAGCAGCGTGGCTTTAACTCGAGATGAAGAAGCAGTAATGAGGCAATGTTGAATTATCAGTTCTTGCTTGCCAAGACATAGAGCTCTAACCTTTAAGATTTGCATAAGTTCTCCAGTGTCTGCATTCCATATCTTTATGGAGAAATCAGTAACAGCAGTAAACACATGGTGGTCATCAGAACTCCAGCTGACCATTGTTACCTTCATGTTGTGACTTGTTGATTCATTCAAATCAGGAATTGTTTGACTAAAAGTAAAACATGTTTTATTTTTCATAGCATAAAAATGTCTCTGATAAAATAATAAAAAATATATATTTACTACGATCACTCTTTAATTGGATTAGAGAACAGAATTAAAAATACATGCAGGAGCTAGACCTAAGAAGAAATCACATATTTTCCAACACAATTGTATACAATTCAGGCCTGTCATCAGAGGGGGGGGGGGGGGTCGACCAAACTCCCTTTTGCTGGAAATTATACTTTTTAAAGTAATTTTGAAGTTCTGAACATAACATGCCACTGGTTGCTCATTGTATGGTTTCTTATAGATGAATAATAGAAGCTGTAGCTCTATCTTGCTCACTTTTCAAGTTATTAAAGTTCCATTAAAGCGTGATTGACATCCATTTGACCCTAGAGCACCCAGGGGCAAAAGTAAATATGCTATTGTATACCCATGGTAGGGTTTCCTATAAGTGAATAATAGAAGTTGTAGCCCTATGCTGCTGATGTAGAGCAACCTAAAGCACAGGCAACAGGCAACCATATTGAAAGAAAACTTGCCCAAAATTTAATGGACCCGCTCTCTGGGTACATATAAACACCCACTAAATATCAGGTTGATAGCAGGAACAGTTTTCAAGATAACCTGTCCACAATATATTTGGTCATATGTAGCTGATATTGCCAACTCTAGTGAATTATCTTGGCATGCGACAAAAATTCATTATTAACACTTGTGCTGCTGAATTGTTTGCTTCTATTTTTCTTTAATATAAAGTTCGAATTGCTAGGGCATTTTCCAGGTTCAGATGACGAAAAATATTTATATTTAAGGAAAAAGAGACATCTTTAGTATTGAATTATTGGAATAACTAAGCATCTACCGAAAACTGTTTATCAAATTTTGTGATATTTTTATGGATCTACGACATGCTTGAAAACGTACATGTATATACGGTTCCAGCAGCACAAGTGTTAAAATGAGCAGCACTGTAACTATCAAAATATATGAACGGTAAAATATGAAAGGTTAAATTCCTACCTCTGCATAGTACAAGAAATGTCAAGAATCACAGCTTTCCACTGTTGTCTATCATATCGCCAGACTCTAGCTGTGCCATCTTTGCTTCCTGTGATAAAGCGGCTACTTCTGTGACTATATTGAATACTATCCACATTGTCCTGAAATTTAAATAAACAAATTCTACTTGTAATACACAAGCAAGCATAATCCACCATTAGTCCACCACCACTTCATAGAAACAGTAAGTTTATATATTTATATTGAACACGTCAAAAGAAATGGTCATTTGCTACCTGCCAAGGCCAGAATGCTTGGCTCAATCAAGGCAGCCGCAGCAAAAATACCAACTTCCATACAATAGATACTGTAATTCTTCAGCCACCAATCGTGATTTGACAACATTAAACTTTAGTCAGTTGGTACATGTATTACCATTTCTTTTCAAGTGATTATTTTTTTCCATATCCATATGTTTGAATGCACCTCATTATACTTATCTTTGTTGATATAAATCACAGATAATTGAAGCAATTTGGTTCAATGTGAAGCAATAGTAGACCTACTACCACAAGCACCATACACAGAGGTATGTGTGGCCCCTATGAGAGCGACACATAGTGTCTTAATAGGGGTACCCCGACAAATCATCCTACATGTTAAATAAAATGTATTTCTGCTTATTGTAATGTCGAATAAACAAGTCTGAGTCTGAATAGGCCTACTACCACAAGCACCATACATAGAGGTGGGAATAGGCCTACTACCACAAGCAGCATGCACAGAGGTCGGATGTGAACTGGAGCAATAGTAGGCCTACTACCAAAAGCACCATTCACAGAGTCAGAGGTATGAATAGGCCTATTACCACATGCAGCATACACAGAGGTATGATGTGAAGCAATAGTAGGCCTACTACCACAAGCACCATACACAGAGGTATGAATAGGCCTACTACCACAAGCACCATACACAGAGGTATGATGTGAAGCAATAGTAGGCCTACTTCCACAAGCACCATACACAGAGGTATGAATAGGCCTACTACCACAAGCACCATACACAGAGGTATAAATAGGCCTACTACCACAAGCACCATACACAAAGGTATGAATAGGCCTACTACCACAAGCACCATACACAGAGGTATGAATAGGCCTACTACCACAAGCAGCATGCACAGAGGTCAGATGTGAACTGGAGCAATAGTAGGCCTACTACCAGAAGCACCATACACAGAGGTATGAATAGGCCTACTACCACAAGCACCATACACAGAGGTATGATGTGAAGCAATAGTAGGCCTACTTCCACAAGCACCATACACAGAGGTATGAATAGGCCTACTACCACAAGCAGCATACACAGAGGTATGATGTGAAGCAATAGTAGGCCTACTACCACAAGCACCATACACAGAGGTATGAATAGGCCT
Organism: Flabesymbios commensalis; assembly: GCA_964017125.1. Lineage (NCBI taxonomy): Eukaryota > Metazoa > Annelida > Polychaeta > Terebellida > Flabelligeridae > Flabesymbios > Flabesymbios commensalis. Next base: position 34,275,097 of record OZ024907.1, on the reverse strand, counting down.
ACTACCACAAGCACCATACACAGAGGTATGAATAGGCCTACTACCACAAGCAGCATGCACAGAGGTCAGATGTGAACTGGAGCAATAGTAGGCCTACTACCAGAAGCACCATTCACAGAGTCAGAGGTATGAATAGGCCTATTACCACATGCAGCATACACAGAGGTATGATGTGACGCAATAGTAGGCCTACTACCACAAGCACCATACACAGAGGTATGAATAGGCCTACTACCACAAGCACCATACACAGCAGGGTTCGTAATAAGGGCTGAAAGTCTGGTTGTCCAACGGACAACCACATACTTAAAATGTGGTTGTCCGCCCGATTTTCTGGTTCTCCGCATGCCTTTGCTTAGGGCGGCTCCTAGCTAAGCCTAATTCTGGAAAGAGTGATATTTTGCCATCAACAGACTACTTTTTGTACGGCTCAGTTTTAGGCCTATATTGTTATCGACCTGTGACGACCGACTTTCTGTTTAACACGTCTTACGACCTTCAAAATTTGGCAGCGTTAACAGACTTTGAGCTAATTTTTATTAAATATTTTTTTGTTTGTGCAGTTGATTAGTGTCAATAATTAATATTATGTAGGCCTATATGTTTGTAAAACAATTTCGAAACCTAATATAGATCGCTTAATGTATTCAAACTAGGCATGACTGCAGTCTTCAAAAGGTGGCTTTGACTCTTAGCAGTGCTATATTTGATGCGATAACGGCGGCACGATGACATAGATAGACCTACGTGCTGTTGTTTGAAGCTGGCCCAGCGTTGGGTCAATGCAGACGACGTCGGACCGCTATTGAATCAGCATTGGACTGGCACTCCTTATTGGGATAAGATCGGTTAAAACATGGAATAGTAACTATATCCATGCTTAAAAGTAGTGAAATACAATTTGCATAAACTAGTTGCGAATGACAATGCAGATCAGTATCTCACGATCTATCATACCTACCATATGAATGTACCGGTACAGCAACAGCTTACCACGTTCATGGCTGTTCCTTTTTGTTGCGATTCCACCTATCAAACGTTGATTATCAAGACATACCTGCAAGTCTAACACACAAGTCATAATGACAGGGAAGGGGAGGGAAGACGATAAAGGAAACAGCCCCAAGATACGGAAACCTGAGGATTCCCCACTGACTAGACGAATGTGTGTAGGCATTGCGATATCAATGAATACAAGTTTACATGTGGCTTCAGCACTGATTCATTGCAAATGTCGCAAGTTAAGCGTTTTTCAAGAAAACTAATTGCTGTGTTTAGTCCTAAATTTTAAATATTGTTTTTCTACCACACAACATTGTCAACAGTCAGATGCACATGACAGCAGACACGATTCAAGTTAACTCTGTCTGTGATATGACGCTACTCTGTTTTGCGCCGCGTGTCACAGTACGGCGTATGTATGCGTGTTCAGTGGCAAAATTGTTTCGGAGATAAACGTGGTTGTCTGTATGGACAACCAAAAAGTTCCAAAGATTGATATTTGGTTGTCCGTGACGATTTTTGGTTGTCTTGGACAACCGGACAACCACTATTACGAACCAACCCTGCACAGAGGTATGATGCGAAGCAATAGTAGGCCTACTACCACAAGCAGCATACACAGAGGTATAAATAGGCCTACTACCACATGCACCATACACAGAGGTATGATGTGAAGCAATAGTAGGCCTACTACCACAAGCACCATACACAGAGGTATGATGTGAAATGATAGTAGGCCTACTACCACAAGCACCATACACAGAGGTATGAATAGGCCTACTACCACAAGCACCATACAGTAACACAGAGGTATGAATAGGCCTACTACCACAAGCAGCATACACAGAGGTATGAATAGGCCTACTACCACAAGCACCATACACAGAGGTATGATGTGAAGCAATAGTAGGCCTACTACCACAAGCACCATACACAGAGGTATGATGTGAAGCAATAGTAGGCCTACTACATGTACCACAAGCACCATACACAGAGGTATGAATAGGCCTACTACCACAAGCACCATACACAGAGGTATGAATAGGCCTACTACCACAAGCACCATACACAGAGGTATGAATAGGCCTACTACCACAAGCACCATACACAGAGGTATGGAGAGGCCTACTACCACACGCACCATAAACAGAGGTATGATGTGAAGCAATAGTAGGCCTACTACCACAAGCACCATACACAGAGGTATGAATAGGCCTACTACCACAAGCACCATACACAAAGGTATGAATAGGCCTACTACCACAAGCACCATACACAGAGGTATGATGTGAAGCAATAGTAGGCCTACTACCACAAGCACCATACACAGAGGTATGAATAGGCCTACTACCACAAGCACCATACACAAAGGTATGATGTGAAGCAATAGTAGGCCTACTACCACAAGCACCATACACAGAGGTATGAATAGGCCTACTACCACAAGCACCATACACAGAGGTATGATGTGAAGCAATAGTAGGCCTACTACCACAAGCACCATACACAGAGGTATGAATAGGCCTACTACCACAAGCACCATACACAGAGGTATGATGTGAAGCAATAGTAGGCCTACTACCACAAGCACCATACACAGAGGTATGATGTGAAGCAATAGTAGGCCTACTACCACAAGCACCATACACAGAGGTATGAATAGGCCTACTACCACAAGCACCATACACAGAGGTATGATGTGAAGCAATAGTAGGCCTACTACCACAAGCACCATACACAGAGGTATGAATAGGCCTACTACCACAAGCACCATACACAGAGGTATAAATAGGCCTACTACCACAAGCACCATACACAGAGGTATGAATAGGCCTACTACCACAAGCACCATACACAAAGGTATGAATAGGCCTACTACCACAAGCACCATACACAGAGGTATGAATAGGCCTACTACCACATGCACCATACACAGAGGTATGATGTGAAATGATAGTAGGCCTCCTACCACAAGCACCATACACAGAGGTATAAATAAGCCTACTACCACAAGCACCATACACAGAGGTATGAATTGGCCTACTACCACAAGCACTATACACAGAGGTATGAATAGGCCTACTACCACAAGCACCATACACAGAGGTATGAATAGGCCTACTACCACATGCACCATACACAGAGGTGTGATGTGAAACAATAGTAGGCCTCCTACCACAAGCATCATACACAGAGGTATGAATACACTAATGTGCAAGTATCAGAAAACATTGTTTGGAAAAGGATCTGACAATGTTTTTTTGTTTAGACTATGTTCTGCCATCCCCGATGTCCACCCACCTCAGTCATCAATTTTCAGGGCCGTTAAGTCAATGCAAGATGCTGCTCTTCTAACATTGTCCCATTGGCTTAATGTTGGGCCACCATCTTCGACACTGTACCACCTAACTACATAACACTTCCCGAGGGCAGTAAGCACAACACGTTGACTCGGTGTTGTTTTCATATAAGACCAGCGAAGCAGACGCTGGGAGAACGTTAAAGTAACATACTGGGTGGTCAAAGTCGAGCAACATAACAATATTGAGTCAATTAGGACAATGTTTGGTTTCTTGTGTAGCTGATAGTTGGGCTGATAAAGCGTAATTAATTTGACCTTCAATATGTCTGTTGTAGATTTAATATCAGTACCAAAATGTTTGATTAGGTATGCAATAAATTATTTTTTAAATCGATTAACTAAATCTAAGTGTGAAACTAGCAATTTCTAAATTTATCTGATCTCAGTGAACAGATCGTAATGGTCAACTACATGTACGTCAAAACATCTATGAAATCAATTTCATAGATTGTGCCCTATGTTGTGAATACCTTTTGTTTCGGTAAGCAGGAATTGTCAAAACCTATCGGAGCGTTGCAAGTAATTTACCATTGTAACAAAATTAATATATGAACAAGCCCTACAATAACAGAAAGGCAATAATCACACGCCCAGCAACATGAAAGTCGGAGCAATAAGCCATTGGCCTGAGTAATGATATGCACATACTTTGCACAGTGGTGTGTTAGATTTGATCAAGGCGATCTGTCAACACCTGAGGTAAGTGATATTGCTTGTAGTTATTTAAACTACAATATGAAAACATTATAGATTCTCAATTGAAAAAGAATAATGAAATGTATACTTCTTTGTTCTTTTATCGTGATAAACAGATTAAGTGTATAAAAGACACAGCCGTTTTATGGCAGTCATTCAGATTAACCATAATGACCCGGTACTGATCTAAATGTAGATCAAATGAATGCATGGAGTTTTAAACCACCTTTGTGCACATACAGGCTAAATGGGGCCAGGAGAATCTCCTGGGGATGGTGAGATGAATGAGATGACACTGCCCTCCAGACACAGGATTCGAAATTCGAGCCCTGGTGGTCTGAGGCTGAGCACGCTACCTCTAGGTCACGGAGACTCCCACAATTTTAAATGTAGGCCTAGATAAAAAACGAGAAATTAGTTTTTACAAAGACGTGCATCCTAAAGTCACATAATATCACATTGCCGCTAAATTTTGCAAAAGAGTGGGATGTGACAGTGGGTCGCACAGCAGTAGATGTGAATGTTCTCATGAGTGCTCTGCAGAGCAACAAAATATTGCAAGCTTGAAGAAGCACTTATGATGTGGTTCAATGACATTCATTCAAGTGGAGCACCAGTCACAGATGCAATGAGCACTAGTGGATAAAGCACAATTTTTCGGCAGGCAGATGGACATTACAGGTATTCATGTGTTTGGCCATTCTGACCTCAGAGATTATATCTCTGACAATACAAGCCCATATTGCATTATGCACACATGGTTATTGACCTGATGTATCAGCCGTTACGACGTGTGTTTCAGGTTTTGGATAACCATTCCTATAAGCACAGAACTATATAGGACGTTCACTTGGACTAATTATTTATCATTTAATAATATTTCACATAATCTAATAGCTTACTGTAAGTAAGAGCTATTTACTCTGTTCAGTTATGGATACATTGAGCCATCCTAATTCGCATGTCATTTAATAATTTCCATTTGCCAGTGTTCTGAAGCTGATTGTAAATTCTGTCAGAAAAGCAATAACATAACCTTATCACAGCAGCGCGTAGGCGGAAAAAGTAATCCCTTGATGTTTTTCTATTTCTCTGTGAATAGAAACTCATCTGTGGCGGATTAGTGGTGTTTTAATAACAAAACTGCTCGAAATGAGCAGTTTCTGCCACAATTGTAATGTTCAGCCCACATTTTGAACAAGAGGACTAAAGTCCTATATCATTCCCCACCATAAATTAGGTTAGACTTTTTGCGGTCACAAATATTTAAAAAGTTGATTTGTGGTGGCCATTTTAAATTGCAGTATAATCACATGCACATTTCCAGATGGTGGGTAATGTGATTGTACGATGTGAATTATAACTGATTTTAATTTTTCAGTTTTTGCACCCACAAGAAAATATAAAGTTTATCCATGGCGGCCATTTTGAATTTCAGTAAAACCTTAAGAAAATCACTTGCACATCTCCATATCGTGGGAAATTTGAATAATTTTTTTCTTCAAGTTTTGTAGTTTTTGCGCCAACAAAAAATTTTGGAGTTGACCTCTGGCGGCCATTTTGAAATTTGGTAGCATCTTGAAAAAATCACTTGCACATCTCCATATCATGGGGAATGTGATAGTAAAATTTGAATAATTCCTGACTTTTAGTTTAGAGTTTTTGCACCCACAAAAAATTTTAGAGTTGCCCTCTGGCTGCCATTTTGAATTTTGGTAGCATCTCTAAAAAATCACTTGCACATCCCCATGATGCTACGAACGTCATGGTGAAATTTCAAAAAGATTTGACCAGTAGTTATTGAGTTTTTGCGCCCACAAGTGACGCCGGACAGAATCCTGGCGCGACTAAAATCCCCCTTCCCCTACGGGCGGGGGATAAAAAAAGCATGATTATTTTTTTAATATTAATGAGCAGCTTATCTTGCTACAAGGAATTGTGCCCAGAAAGAGAGATAATAAAAAAGTAATTCCTAGTCCCTCTCACTTCTCCAATAGGGCAGGGGACAAACAACTAAATTATTAACATGTAGTGCATAATCATTCAGTAGAGTTCTTAACTTACACAATGAGCTTCTAGTTCACATATCTTCTCTGGTACTTGAGAGGCCAAGCTGAACACCCTTACCACATGGTCAGAACTGCCTGTGGCCAGGAAGATACCTCCTGAAAGTGTATGAATAACTGCTAATATACATGTTTGTAAGATAATTTTTAAACATTTACACTAGAGAAAATTATTAGAAAACATGATTTTACATACAACATCTGTAGTATTAGACTAGGTTTCTGTCTTTGGGTTGGCATTAACTAATGTTTCTCCCCTCAGACAGGGTGCAATTAGCACTTTGTCAGACAGCTGACAGTCACAAAACTTGTGCGCTGCTATTTACACTTGGGGTGAACTCGATCATGTTTTCTCACGGTTTCTCAAATTATAATATTCAGTGAACACGCAGCATTGAACCTGTGGAGGCATTGAACCTGTGGAGCCCAATAGATCTACCATGGGGTTTATATCACAGGGTATCCTGAGTAAATAGCCAGATAACAGCCCTATATTTGTACAATGTGGGCTACTGCCTCTGACGCTCACCCAGCATGTAGTATCGTTGTGTTTAACTTTATTGAAGACTGTGGATCACAATCACAAAGTTGTACAGCTGTGTTTATATGCAGGTATACATTCAATGATCATTTTTCTTACTACAAGCAAAGGAACAAATGCTTGAATTGTACTCAATTCTCAGTGATTCTGTTTAATTCTATTATATATATATATATGTCAATCACAGCAGAATACTAATAAATCAATTATGTTATGAGCTAGAATGAAATGAAAACTCCAACAAAACAATGGCATTTTAATTCATTATCATAAACCATTAGATTTAATTAGCAAAATTATGGTTGATTTAGCCTCAGGCCTACAGTACTTGCAATACTAAAGTAGATCTATGCCTGGGAAGCTGTAGTGGACAAACAATTTATTTGTAGCGCATTGGGCCACAATATGTTAGGGTACTCGGACGATATTGCAATGTCGGTTACAAACCCAGTCCTATAAAAGAGGTTTGAATTAAATATGCACTACCTTGTCATGGCGATAGATGTTTAAAAAACATGTGTAAACTGCACTACGGCAAATGGCCAAAAGAACAGCATGAAATACAAACATTCAACACCATGATGATTCTCTGCTGACAATAAGATAACAACAAGTGTATGAAAAGCACGGTCGATTGTGTGTCGTTGCTCCAGATGGTAATTTTTTGCGTCAATCATACTGAAAATGCAGAACTGAAGTTTTGCCAGTAACAGGCAAAGATGATATAAAGTAGGATTTCATACCATCAATGATCATAGTACAGCCTTCTATGTAGCTATCCCTTAAAAAATGTGTTTTCGCATTAAGTGTACATGATTACAGCAAAAAAAGCAACAGATGTGGACCAACACTATGGATACCACGGTATATTGACTGATTCACAAGAATCATACTTGTGATCAGCCTGATCACACAAAATTATTTAGTTGTTAAACTGATTTGCTGCTGAAAATTTATGAAAATTAGAAGCAATTGATTTTTTTCTATTCTATATTTTCTGCAGTCACTGCATTATTAATTTCAAAGTTTTAAAAAAATTGAAAACTGTTTCACATATTAAAATCTCTTATAGATAGACTACTGAATAGCGGGAACAAAAAGTGGCCGTTTCTTCAAAAAACAAAATAACCAGAAAGAGTTGTTTGGAAACGAACACAAAATTTCAAACTTGATATAGATCAGCAAATTTTCTCAAGGTTTATTTTATATTACCGCTTTAGCTATTATGCAACATTTCCGAGATAATGAGAAAAAACGATTAAAAATAACCGACAGTCGGCCATTTTGGATTTTATTTTTCTTTTTTATCATGGGTTATCCTTGTGTGAGTCGTTACATTTTGTTCTATATGCATGGTACAGCTATTTTGCTTTGATTTCGCGTTGCGTAAATATTACAAAATTACTCTAATTAATGGTCGCTAGACAGCCATTTAAAATTGTTTGCTCCCAAAAGTTAATCAGGTCATTGAGTGACATTGCTGTCTATATTTACCAAATAAATATTTTCCTGAATGTGCAACAAGTATTTCCTTGTTAGTGACCCTAGTAATTAAAGGGTTGATAATATGGGGATCAAAATGTCACCAAAAATCCCCTGGTGTTATCTGATGGCTATGTGAAGTATGAGGAAGCAGAAGTTCATAGATCAGCTATCATGCAAGATTTTCGAAATAATGAGAAAAAAATTAAAATGGCCGACTGGCGGCCATTTTGGATTTTATAACTGCGAAATATGTCATGGGTTATCCTTGGGTGAGATATTATATTTTGTTTTATATTCATGGCCCAGCTATTTTGCATTTTTTTTGAGTTAACTAAATATCACAAAATTATTAAAATTCAAAATCGCCACTAACAGCCATTTTAAAATTGTTTGCTCCCAAAAGTTAATCAGGTCATTGGCTGACATAGCTGAACATATTTGCCAAATTAAAAGAAGATCTGATGGAAACTTTTTCCTGAAACGCGCTAACGAGCTTTTCTTCGTTAGAGGCCATAGTAATACAAGGGTTGATGATATGGATAATATGGGAATCAAAATGTCACCAAATATCCCCTGGTGGTATTTGATGGCTATGTGAAGTATGAGGGAGCAGAAGTTCATAGATCAGCTATCATGCAAGATTCCCGAGATAATGAGAAAAAAAAATTAAAATAGCTGACTGGCGGCCATTTGGATTTTATAACTGCGAAATTTGTCATGGGTTATCCTTGTGTGAGACATTACATTTTGTTTTATATTCATGGTCCAGCTATTTTGCATTTTTTTTAGTTAAGTAAATATCACAAAATTATTATATTTGCCAAATTAAAAAAGGATCTGATGGAAACTTTTTCCTGAAATGCGTTAACGAGCTTTTCTTCGTTAGTGGCCATAGTAATTAAAGGGTGGCTGGATATAAAGTGACAATTTGTATATTTATTATTATTTAGCCAACCAGTCAAATCACTTAGTTTTTATAGCACAGACATGTTTTTGTACTCAAAATGATCAGCTGCCCATGACGTGTTGAACTAATGCTGGGCGGCGTGTCAGTGTCGCGGCCGTTCGCCACCGCTTGTATGATGTGTTATGAATGTTAGTATTCTCTCCCTTGAGCCAGCTACGAATGTCGCATATGGTCCCATTAACCGGCCTTTAAATGTTATATGTATATAAAGTATGTATTTATGCTATTTAATTTTAATGTTACATTACGAGACGGTAAGATTTTACTGCACTCGTGCCCGGCCGTGAACAGTGGTAAAGGGTGTGGTTGTCTCAAAGCTGGGCCAGCATCGTGAGCTGTTCATCCGCCATCGGCAGAGCGATTATCAACTATCTTCTCAGTGAACGCGGCACGTCGGCCTACTATTGGTTTGGTGTTGGTTCGATGTCACAAATGGCGTGACAGCATTGATTCAGCATTGGGTTGGCGTCTCGTGTTTACTGTAGTCATAGAGTGGGGTGCTGTACCTTCCCTAACTTTACGTCAGACGGCGTCCTGATAAAAACTAGCGACACTATGTCGCACACTTTACGCATGGCTGATTTACACTTAAAGTGTAAATTAGCCATGCGTTAATACTTATAATCTATAGTTCCGTTCAAAGTCTTTGAACGCAACTATAAATTATAAGTATTAACGAGAGAAGGGGACGTGGCGCAATGGCTAGACTTTGACTTTGCTACTCTAGCAACACCTGTTATGTGGAGAATCAGGCTGGAGGGGGGGGGGGGAGGGTGTTGGACTTAGTCAACCAGTTGACTCTTGAACGCTGCCACAGTTGATGTTATGGCAGCTGCCGGGAGATAATTCCAATCAGGGATAGTTCGATGCCAAAAAGACTTTTGTCCCACTGTGGTGTTAGCTCTAAGATGTTTATAGGCCTGATTGTGCCCACCACGTGTTCTTTTGTCTGCTGGGATTAAACGGTCATTAATAGCAATTTCGACTAGCTCATTTAAAATTTGGAACATACTTGAAAGTCTAGAATTTTTTCGTCTTGTTTTTAAGTCAGTCCAGCCCAGTTTCTGAATGAGAGATGTCACACTTGCTGTTTATCTATAATTTTGGGTGACAAATCTTGCTGCTGATCTTTGAAGTTTTTTTATTTATCAATATCCAGAGTGGAATTTGCCTTACTTGTAATTTTGTTAATGTCGGCCTCCCCTTCCAGGGTCTCGCTACTTAAGGCAAACACCAAGATATGGTGTAATGAAACGTTTACTAGTGTTTTGCCTTTAAGGGTGTACTGAAACAGATCCCCAACCGATCTGCCCAGTCCTGTAACCCAGATTTGTCTCTCTGCAGCTTCTCCTGATCTGCTCCACATTTTATCGGGCGATACAAGAGGCAATCATCTGCAAAGAGCCGAACCTGTGAGGAGACCGTGGAAGGGAAATCATTAATATAGGTAAAAAAGAGTAGGGGTCCGAGAAAAGTACCCTGGGGCACAACGGACTTCACGCGGACCGATTCTGAAGAGCTGCCATCGACCACTACTTTCTGGGTTCTATTGGTCACAAAATTTTGAATCCAATTTAGAGTTGTTCCCCAAATTCCATAGTGAGCAAGTTTGTGTAAAAGGCGTTGGTGGGGGACAACGTCAAAGACCTTACTAAAATCTAAGAAAACAACATCTGTTTGTGTCTTGCTTTCGAAATTTTGAATCAATTTATCAGTTGTAATCAAGAGCTGGCTTTCGCATGAGTATTTTGATCTAAAGCCATGCTGTACAGGTGTTAAAATTTTGTTTTTCGAAAAATGGGACATAATTTGCTTTCCTAATTGTGGTGCAGTGAAAGTTCCAAAGAAACATACATTATTTGCAAAGATGGACAAAAAAGAAAATATGTACATTATGCCTCTGGCTGCCTTAATAAGTATAAAACAGTTATATATAATTATAAGCCAGTCATAGAAAGGAAGGTGCACATGGGTTAAAAAACAAACAAACGCCGAACCGCCTGTTTTTAGGGGCCGAACATCGAGGATTGCATCTTATAAATAGTGTAAAAAACGAACTTAAAAAATTATATCTGTTTTTATCTATATTTATATTATTTTTCCCTTATAAAAAGTGAATGGTGAGGCCAACAAATGGGTAAAAAGTGAACTGGAAAGAATTCATAATTTTCCGGACCCATGTGCACCCGCAGAAAGTGTCTGGGTCACTACAAGGAAACAAACCTGGACTAAACGATGCACAAAGCATCTGTGTGCCAGCTCTCGATCTCTCAATAAATTTCTGAGGTTTTGTGCTGAAAAAAGCAGATAATTGTGAATAAATAACTTTATATTTAATGCAGGACTCATAAGAAATGATTATCTGAAATTCAAATTACTGCACACTTACTTGAACTTCCGTGTTTTATTATTCCAATCCCAGAAACATACACAACCATCTCCACCAGTGGAAACAAGGTATCTCTTGTCACCACGAACCAGAGGACAAAACTTCAACAAGAAAACATTATGTATGGCTTAGTTACAATGTAGACTATTATATTATAATTTCAGATGACAGTATATGTATCAGTTTATGAATCATTACTAAGCCTACACCATTACTACAGGTTATGTCGCAGTGATAAATATATGTATTTCAGCAAAAAATCTTTTGAAAACTATAAACGCATCGTTACTACACAATATAACTAAAATGTGTTGCCTGTACCTGGAGCATTGTTATCGATCCTGTGTGGGCATGCAACACCACAACAGGCGATGTATTCTTTAAAGACCATATGCGTATATTCTTATCACAACTACCGGTGGCAAGTAATGTATTTTCGTAGTTGACGTCCATGTCTGTTATTTCTGCAGAATGGCCTCGCAATGTGGCGAACAGACGACCAGTAAATGCACTCCATATTTTCACCAATGTATCATCAGCCCCCTTCAAAGATAAAGGTCATTAAATTTTCCAGTATCATATCCATAACCTGTTTCCTTCAATACTCCATATTATACATGTGCATGGTAAAATTAAATGAATTGTACAAAACATGAAGCCTATCCGAAATAGCCAAAAATTATAAATATTACACCAAGATACATAAAAACATAAAATATTCATAAAATTATCCGGAATATACAAACATGACTGAGAATAAGATCGGTATTTAATTAGGTGTCTCCTGAAAATCTTCCATATCAGATTTTATTTTGTGGATACATCTGCATGTCATAATTATTTATATATAATTTAAAAGTCATATACACATTTCAAAGCGAATTTAATGAGCAATTAATGGCACTGTCACATCATTTCTTAACAGAGACGTACATATCGAAGATACATAGTACCATAAATGCATAACACATATCGGCGTCATCACATTATGTCAGTGTATTGCAACTCACAAATAGTTGGTTAATTAAGGGTTCAATAATTTGAGGTCAACAGGGACGACACATCGTGGATCGCACTTCATGGAGTTATGTGTATCATGTGTCATAAGATAAAAAATTGCAGTCAGTTTCCCAAAACAAGATCGGCGGACCAATTGATTCAAATGTAAACCATGTAGGCTATACCCATTAAAGATCTGACGCATATTACCAAAGGTCTGTCAGTGGTGTAACTGTTGTCATCATGTACACAAAAAATATGATCCCCTTTTCAACTCAGATGTCACATTAGAGAATCCTGAGCATTGTTTCCAGATATATATCAGGTGACATGCTTATTCAGGAATAATATGTTATACTAGGGCAGTGAAACACTGTTATCAGTTATGGTTATGATAAGTGTAATTCTATGCAAAAGATAACATTGACAGTTTACTTGTCAACTATGACATATTGGTCATTTTTATTTATTTATTTTGTTATACGTTTCGGTTGTCATTATCCCATGAATTTGAACATGAATTTGGGCCACTGCAGATGTGAGCACCAAGGAAAAATATCCCCCCCCCCATACTGACTGTACCGTCTATTCATTCCCATTCATACACATGCGAGCATTCTCGTACATTCCACAGCTAAGCGAGGATAGGTACTCCCAGGCTCTGAGTCAAACACGCTACCACTAACAAGGAGCTATCCTGGCGCCACAATAGGCAGATATTACGCAGCGTCTCCGCTCTACTCCTCAGCGTGGCAGGGTCCAACTATTCCTCATTGTACATGGTTCAGTGCATTTTGGCTGATATTAATTTTTTTAAATATATAGGCCTACATATATACTCACATTTAAATAAAATGTTGATTCATGCAAAAAAGGTTAGGCTACAAGTACCTTATTATACACCAGCATAATAGCAGCATCATTTCGAAGATGAAATATTATTATTTTTGTACCCAGCTAGTACATATCCCGCCAGTGCACATATTTGTGAAAAACTGCAATCTCAAGACACAATTTATACACATCGTGATGACGTAGTGCGAAGTGTCTGGACTAAGTATGCTACTGCTAAGTACTGTGACTAATTTGTTTCTGCTGATTGCCTCAAGATTTCATACAGGGGAGGGGGGGGGGGTGCCGAGGCACCTGAGTGAAGAGTTATCTGTGGGCTGAGACACACATGCAGTCAGGGGGTAGTCTGCAACGACGTTACTCACTGTGCTGGGGGGCATCTGTGTGGGAACGAGAGAGAAAAAGACATTTTTGGCCAACCGATGATCGGCTACTGTTGGTCCACCGTCTACGACGTCGACCAAACATTAATTCCACGTCGGCTCATGTCTCATGTTTACTGGGGTATCACCCCATATTCCCATTCATCATATCAAGGATCGAGGTTATATATAACTTGATCATACTGACAGTTCTTACCGTGATGATATACTCTCCTGTCCTGTCAAAAGTAACACAATATACAGCCGACAGATGACCTAATGATCTTGTCAACTGATTTACACGCCCATAAAGTTTAGGTGCCTGACATTGATCCTTTCTAGCCACTCCCGATAGCTGTCTTGCTGTCAGAATCCCAACTGCAAAAGTTTGAAAAACGTCATGTAACGTCAGTATGATACCTGACTTTCCAGATGATTGATACAAACATTAACAACACTTAATATAACATTTAAATACATAATATGGGATGTTTTCACTCGGATAGATGCAGTTGTAGCTTGTAGGCATACAGTGTAAAACTAATCCTGTTGTATATATATATATATAGTCTTATACATATGTTCATTTTAATGACGCATAAGTCTGCATAGACTTACCGTCGTCAATAAATATCTATCTATCTATATGAGCTGATAGAACTACAGATAAGATAGGATTTAAATGTCATTACCAGGACTTACAAATTGGGACGGCGACTGTTCTGGACCATGGATATATGGATAAATCGAGTTAGTTTTAGCCTTTCTCATTTGAGAATCTCCGTCTGTGATCCATCAATTTCACTACTCTGCATTACACACGATACGCCACATTTCTCGCCTTGCGAATAGACGACACCACGAGGTTATTGACCTCAATTGAGTACGCAGTCATTTGAGCAGTAACATATTAATTGAGTACCGGTTTAGTTACAAAATGCATAGAATTTAATTGCGTATTTAAGTTAATCATAAAATACACGGCTTCACTCATAACAAGCTCACATAGTATTCTGGCAGTATTCCTCATTCCTGTTGCTACTATGTCATCAACTACTGTAGTTCTGGTATTTTTGCGTGTTTAAATTTTCTAGAATTTCTGATTTTGGGACTTTTCACGAAGTTTAGAATTCGTGAATATTCATTTTCAGGTGCAACAGGGTACCCACAGAACTTCAGAACTGAACGTCACCAAAATTTCGTGAGTTTTCCCACACCAACGACACCTAATGTTATACATGCAAAGGTTCAGTTATAAAGAACATGTTTATACATTACAGTAGAACCTGCTATGAGCAGCCACCCTTGCAACACAGGAGGAGTGGCCTTTTGACGCAGGTCACTGCACATAATTATATGACGAGGGTCATTTGTATACAAAATGCCATTTAGAGAATAACCAAGGGGCTGCTCACAAGAGTGGCTGCTCATAGCAGCCTCTACTCACGCATGTTTCATCTGTAGGTCGTCCACAACTTTTTGTTGTTCTGGATTAGCATTCTCAGTCACGAAATTTTCTGCAACGGTAAAAGTTACTATCTCGATCTCAAAATGATACAATATCCTGTGATTTCCCCCGCTTCTTCCTGTTGCTGTGTACCACTGTTACAGCATTCATTTGAACTATTTCCAATTGCCTTCCTACGTCATATCCTTTTTTTCAATAGATCGTTCCCAAAATAAATATGAGTTCGTCGAAAATATCAAGAGAATTAAGAAATGATAATCCGATTTTAATGCAATCTATTGTGCTGCTAGAATCTTATACAACATCCCAGCAAAGATGAGACACTGGTCGAACGTTGGTTTACTGTTGGTCCACCGTTTACGACGATGGCCCAACAGTAAATCAACATTAGGCAGACGTCTCATGTTTGCTGAGATAGGCGTACTGTTCTAATCATGTTTCAAACCTAATAAAATGTAGTAGATGTTGACACTACCTGAACTGTCACACCACACCTCATTTGTCCCCTCTTTCCAGCTTTCCACGCATATATTTATAGCTATTGCCGGTTATCTTTATTAAGAAAATGTCATTATACTTATTAACTACGAAAACTTGGAACCGCAACCTTCAAAAAATATATAATCCGCCCGGGCGGAATAGTAATCTGCCCGGGCGGAACACTAATCTGCCCGGGCGGAATAGTAATCTGCCCGGGAGGATTACTATTCTGCCCGAGCGGAATACTAATCTGCCCGGGCGGAATAGTAATTTGCCCGGGCGGATTACTAATCTGCCCGGGTGGATTAGATATTTTTTAATGGTGGCGGTTCAAGGCTTTCGTAATTAACACATATTGTGTTCTTACATAAAAAATATACTTCAATATTTTTGGAGCCATGCCTAAATCAGTCAATTTTCACTTATAAGCGCATGCACGTTTATGCGCGGGGATAAGGTATATGTTTATTTTTTTTATAAATAAACCCATTTTTCCTTATTTGAAGCTGGCAATTGCGTTAGGAAGTCCTGCTTATAATGAATGAAAAATCAATTCCACAGCACAAAGGTCAAAACACGTTGAGCATTCGTCGTTACTTGTAATTACCTATAGATTGAGCTTGGCCAAGTTGATGTGGTGGAAGTAATGGTTTTTGATGAAGAGTTGCAACTTGTGTGGAAAGTGACCAGGATATATTCTTAACATCTGAAAAAAATATATAAAAATTAACACTGAAACGGTATTTAAAGTAAACCATATAAATAGAACAAAGATAGAAAGAGAGAGAGCGAACCATGTTTTTTAATATAGGGAACTACACAACAAACCTTTATCAGTTCTGAGTGCATACTGTTTGCCTGCACCCAGAAGCGATACGACCCCATGCACACTGGGTGGTATCTCTTTGTCCAGCAATGGTAAAAATCGCTGACATATGCGTAGGATATGATCTGGTGATATGTGCCTGTTGGACTCGATCTACAAAATATTCAAAAAGAGTATTCAAATAAAACCGTGAATATCATACGCTTTGAGTCTACAATCACAGATAATTCATATTGAACACGAAAGAGCGATCAAGGCCGTCATTTCTCAGCAAAGACCATTCAACATGTGATAAAAAAAGAGTTCCAATGGCATGTGACATCTTCAAACTCAAGTGCGCCTTAAAACAAATTACCAGTGACCATATATACATCTCTTTTTTGTATTTGTTTGCGATTTTCGAAGTCCTATAATGCTATACGTATGGCAAACTGATGATAAGTTGAAACATTAAAATACAGTTGATACACTGGTTTCAACCTTAAATAGACGAGGCTGCCATTAACGTGATCACCCAGTCACGTTGAGAAGGGAGAAACAAGGAGGTTTCTCTGAAAACCCCATACAGGGTCAGTGGGTTTCGAACCCGGGACGCATGCGGTCTGCCAATGCGATACGTCCCCTTCTCCGTCAGGGTTATTTGTTTTATGTCCTCTCTTAGCGGTCTCGGTGGCTTGCCGTCCCGGATTTTTTTATTTTAATTCAGTTGGTGTCTGTTGAAGCACCCCTGACTACGGCACTGCAAATCCCCCCCCCCCCCCGTTAACTTACGATGCGTGCCTACAACTTGTAGACCCCTGGCAGGCTACAGACCTAGGACTGGCTGAACAGCAACAATGCGACAACAACTGAGGAAGCGGTGGCTGCCCAAGCCTGATTGCCCGTCTCTAACGTAACCAACGTCACAGCCTAGATACAATCCGCCTGCAAGCAGTAGGCCTACTGTAGCATCAAACAGCTTTGCTAAAAGTTCAGAACGTCATCCTGCATATTCTTGAAAAAAGCAAAGCCTCTAAGGAGCAGCACTCCTAGGCCTACTCCTTGACGCGCTGCTTATATATTACCATATCTAAGTATCCGAAAATGTACCTTCGTCCTAGCAAAAAACTATATCACTAATTCTGTGGTCAGAGCTAGCACTAATAGCAGCTTGTGATATTGTGATATCACACGTGTCTGGATGCCTGCAACAGTCTTCTCTGCGGTCTGACAGACCACTAGGCTAATATAAAGCTGCAGCGTGTTCAGAATGCATGTGCCAGGATGGCTCATTCTCCACACATCGATGTCGCTTAGGTAAACCCCCGCTCTCTCTGAGGTCAGAATCCCAGGGGGGGGGGGAAGACTCGAAATGGGCAGGGGTGGAGGGGGGGGGGGGGAAGACTCGAAATGGGCAGGGGTGTGCCTCCGCCATGTTCGAAACCTGAACCTGTCGCAATTCGCCTCATGGCTAAAAATTAAGATACACTGTCCCAATTTTGAAATTAGCACCGAATTTAATTGATTGGTTTATGGTGCAATTACTACCAATATATACTTCATGTTTTATGGTCTTTTTAAGCTCTTTTAATATTTGTTTATAGGCCTAAATGTTTCTCTTTTTAATGACAGTCACAAATTAACGACATGTATGACTATAGTGCCGCTAAACTTGCCGTGGACGAGCCCACACCGTAGGCCTAAAGATGTGGGACCGTGGATTACTACATTCGTTTTACCCGGGGAAATCAATTTTTTCAACCAGGCAGTCAATGAGATCGATATCCACCCCAAGGTGGAAAAATGCTAATAACATTTTACTGTTTTTTTACAAATGCACTGAGCGTACGATGTATACAAAATAACATTTTATTGACCTGATTAATCGAGGCAAGTCTTAGACATGAGCGTCCAAAGAAATGTCCCACTTTTTTACCCTTGAGCATGTTGAGTGGGCATTATAATCTGTGGCAGTTCTGTTTCAGCAACGTTATGGGGCTAATTCTAAACTATCTATTTTTGTACCTGCACTGCACTGTGTTAAACAAATGATAGGCTGCACAATGACATGTATACATGCATAGGCCTGAATCCCATGCTACACTGACTAGCTTCTCAGACGTGAAGACACTGGTGACAAGAGTGAAATCCCATGCAGGCATTCAACCAATGTTATACTAATGTTGGTTCATTGTCTACGACACTGGCCCAACATTAAAACAATTTTGTTTCAACATCTCATGTTTGCTCAGGGCTGATTTATGCCTATCACAGCGAATCATGCAACCAGGTAATAATGATCAAATAACGTTTTCGTATAGTGTATATATAGTGTATATATAGTGTATAGTTTCGTTTTCGTGTAAGGTTATCTGTTTTGTATACTGTCTGGCAGCTGGCATAGTAATAAAAATCATGGATATAGATCTGTATGCCTAAAAATAATAGTTATTTCACCTTTTAACCCCTCCACATACTCTAGCCTCTAATTATGTATGACTAAAAAAAAATGAGGGCCATTAAATATTTTATTTACAACATGTCCTTCAGACAATTATTTATTTCATGAAAATTCAATCTCAAAATATTTACCTCAAAAAACACTCCACCCCCCCCCCTGCCGATAAGGTGGTGGCCCCCTTATGACCAATCACAGAATGTCCAGCTTAGCTATTATTCGTGCACACAAAGACACTACGTAGACTACATAGTCAAATGCTGGATCCGCCATGTCTGTTTTTAAAAAAGTTGAGGCTATCTATGGATAATCGTACTTGACCGAAAATAATCAGTAAATTTCAATATGTAATCACTGAGTAAAATGATTTAAATTATATTATAACTTGATATAATTCTATTTTTAATTTTGCTGCTGTATTCACTTTTGAAATTTTTACAAAAAATATTGAAAAAAACTCAAAATTTATAAATCAATATCTTTACCGCAAATACCATCAGATGCCACCATTTGCGATCTTTTTTTCAAATTTTCCTCAGGGGAGGTCAAAATATTTACCTCAAAAAACACTCCACCCCCCCCCCCCTGCCGATAAGGTGGTGGCCCCCTTATGACCAATCACAGAATGTCCAGCTTAGCTATTATTCGTGCACACAAAGACACTACGTAGACTACATAGTCAAATGCTGGATCCGCCATGTCTGTTTTTAAAAAAGTTGAGGCTATCTATGGATAATCGCACTTGACCGAAAATAATCAGTAAATTTCAATATGTAATCACTGAGTAAAATGATTTAAATTATATTATAACTTGATATAATTCTATTTTTAATTTTGCTGCTGTATTCACTTTTGAAATTTTTACAAAAAATATTGAAAAAAACTCAAAATTTATAAATCAATATCTTTACCGCAAATACCATCAGATGCCACCATTTGCGATCTTTTTTTCAAATTTTCCTCAGGGGAGGCCCTCCGGACCCCCCACCGTGTCCGCTGGGCTGAGCGCAGCGGGTATGGGGGTTCCCCCCATAAAATAGCGGCCATGAATTAGGGAAAATCCACTCCCTACCCGTTTCGGAAAAGCTCTGTAAATCCGTACCCCTAGCGTTGTGCGTACACATGTTCATAACCCTGGCTACGCCCCTGGGTGCCCAGAGTTGGAAGCTCAAAAAAACACCCTGTCCCAATTCTGGAAGCTCAAAAAAGACACCCTGTCCAGCGGCACATCCCCAGCACTCCAAGGTATGGAAGTGCCCCCCCCCCCCCCCCCCGAATGAGGATGGCCATGATCGAGGTGCTAAAAACTGGACCTGCGCCATATTATTATCGGCTTATAGACTATGAACAACTACTAAACAGTGTCTGGTGATCACTGGGGATATGTTCCCCAGGATATGAGATATAATGTTATTTCTGTATTTCTTTTGGACAAAGATGTATACAAAATTAAATCCCATTCTTATTTCTCTTTTTTTAACTGTCTGTTAAATGCGCAAATCACAATTTTGAAGATTTCTACAATTCTAGTCTATGGACATTATGAAAACTTAAGAACATATCAAGGAGCCAAAATAAAAAGGAGGCGCCGCCCCTTTCGGTTGCCCCCTAAAAAAACGACATTAATTAGGCCGAAATATGCTCCAGAATGCGTCATTTGAAGCTTCAGATTGCAAGGGTTTGGCCGGCGATATGCCCCTCAGAAAATAAAAAAAAGATTTGATATTATTTCTGTATTTCTATTTGGACGTACCGACATGGATGTATAAAATTAAATAACATTCTTATTCCTCTTTTAAATGGTAAGTGCGCAACTCACAATTTAAAAGACTTTTACAATTCTAGTTTATGGATATCATGAAAACTTAAGAACATATCAAGGAGCCAAAATATAAAGCCAGCGCCCCCCCCCCCTTTCAGCGACCATAATTATGCCGAAATATGCTCCAGAGTGCGCCATTTGAATCCTTAAATTTAGCCGGTGATTGCCCCCCCCCCCCCGCCACTCCGAAAATAAAAATAAGATCTAATGTTATTTCAGTATTTCTTTTTGGACATAGATGTATAAAATAAATCTTATTTTTGTCCTCTTTTAACTGGTAAATTCGCAATTCACAATTTAAAATAGACTTCTACAATTCTATTCTATGGACATAATGAAAATTTAAGAACAAATCAAGGAGCCAAAATAAAAATGCTGCTTTTTGGCCTGATATCATTGAGTCGCTTTAATTATGAGTATCCACCTGAGCGGATCCCCCACCACTCTCCCCCCGTTCAGGGCGGGGGCCCTAGGGTAGTGGTTAGCACCGCTGCCTTTCACGCCAGAGTTCGGGGTTCGGTTCCCGGTTTGGGGGTTTCAAAGAAACAAAAAATGTTTCTTCCCCATCCACGTGTGAAAGTCAGTATTGTGGGGAGCCTCCGTGACCGAGAGGTAGCGTGCTCGGCCTCAGACCGCCAGGGCTCGAATTTCTAATCCTGTGTCTGGAGGACAGTGTCATCTCGATCATCTCACCATCCTCAGGAGGTTCTCCTGGCCCATTTTAGCCTATATGTGCACAAAGTGGCTTGGAGCCCGATTCATTTCCTCCCCCCCCCCCCGCCCGTTCAGGATCCCAAAGAAGCTATGGTGTGTATAAATTCTTGCAAAAATCGCCCCCCCCCCCCTGTCAATTCCTGGCATAGGCCTATAATCTATAGCTAGGTTTTTTTTTAACTTTTACAATTCTATTTAAAGATCCATTCGATTCCAAAATTGACATGCGTAGGACGGTGTCTATAAGTAGCCACGACAAGGGATTCCTCCATAAGACAGTAATGATACAAATATACATATATTCACGTGTAGGCCTACAGTAGCCTATACTGTAGGCTACAGATTGACTGTATTCAGCTGGAATAACTAACCTGATTACAAGACTAGATATGGATTGGTTTCCTGGAGGATTTTGTGTTTCGGGGGGGGGGGGGACTGAGAGTATTTGGGGAGGGAGCTGCTGCTTTTTTGGGGGGGCTGGGGGGAGGGGGTGGCCAGTTTTAGGGGAGGAATCTCCCCCCCCCCCCCATAAAGGGCCTCCAGGAAACCCTGGCCCGATACTTCTCGAAATAGACATTGACCCAGTGCTGTTTTAAAGTTAGACCAACATCTGAGTCGCTGGCCCAACATTAAACCAACATTTATGAGTGTGCCGTGTTTGCTGAGCAAGGTTCGATGCCCCACGTGCTGCTGAGACCACCACCCCCCTGTGTTGCTGAGACCGTTACGTGCTGCTAAGACCCCAGGGTTTCCTGTAGGATTTTATGGTTTGTTTGTTGTTGTTTTGAGGAGGGGGGGGGGGGCTAATAAAACGAAGGTTTATTACACTTGGGAACAAGTTAATACTAATTGATTCAGTAGGCTATTAACAGTCATGTAGTACTAACATGCTTCTTCGTCCAGAAAATCGAAAAACATGGGAACAGCCACCTATACTCATTTTGTTAGAAACAAAATAAATACTGTCCAACAGTTTGGCTTTTGATACAACTAAAAGGTGCCATATATATAAACAGCTCTGATCACCGCTGAGACTGGCTGTACAGCTCTTAATTAAGGTAAACTGTGGACTTACATAAGGCATTCATTTTGACAATCTATCAGAAATGTGCCATTCTGCTGATGGTCATTTCTAGCATCATAGATGATACACAATATTAAATTTTATATTAACAGTTATAGTACGACAGGACCTATTTGGTAATTTCTAGCATCATACATCGGATTTATAGTAACCGTTAAAGTAAGACAGGAGCTATCATCAAAAATGTGCCATTCTGATGTCAAATGGTCTTTTCTAGCATTATACGTACGTCGGATTTATAGTAAACACCCCCTGGTAACAGCTACACGATGTCCTTATGGGTTCGCTTGTTCCACACGACTGACCGCATACCGGGTAGGGGA
This sequence comes from Flabesymbios commensalis, assembly GCA_964017125.1. NCBI lineage: Eukaryota > Metazoa > Annelida > Polychaeta > Terebellida > Flabelligeridae > Flabesymbios > Flabesymbios commensalis. The sequence continues at coordinate 34,252,222 of OZ024907.1, read as the reverse complement.
GAGTGGGGCACCTTGACCATAGGGGTACGTTGAAACACTTGACTTTTTTCTGTTTGTTTAAGTCACAATCGCCAGATATCCCGTCAATATGACCACCTGGTGGTGTGTGAACGAACTAAAAATTAAAGGGCACATTTGATCACCTCATCAAATTTTCTGCTATCTTAAAAAATTATCAACAAGAAAGTGTATTTTACGGGGTGATTTTAATTTCTTCTAATTCTTATTGAACCGTAGTTTTATATAACAATTTTCGTTTCACAGAAACACTTCCAAAGCCAATTTTGAATAAGAACTACTATTTCACATTTGTTTTGTATGATGGGGCACGTTGAACCATGAAAAGTGGGACACGTTGAACCATAGTTCAATGTAAAATTTAGGAGTGGGGCACCTTGAACATAGGGGCAGGTTGAGCCACTTGATTTTTCAATAAAAATCGGGTGTTGTACAAACACAAATCATATATAACTAGGCTATCACATATGGCAATAGGGCTGCTTATATGTCATTTCAAAACCGTTATTTCAATTTTTATCGTGCTTCAAGGTACCCTGACTCATGGCTCAAGGTGCCCCGTAGGTGGGGCAGGTTGAACCTATGAAAAAAATTAAATAATTGAAATGTGATTTTTATCTTAATTGAGAGATTAAGTTCAAGTTATTTTATGCCAGGATGTTATTTTTTTGTACAGCTGTCATTTGCCATACAAAAAATAATTCAGTTCCTTTCTGACATGAGAGGGGGTTGAAAAATAGAAAAAACGGTTCAAGGTGCCCCACTCTCCCCTACACATTCTTTATCACATTGAGGTTTACAGGTCCATTTGTACATTTATGCTCACTTGCACATACATTTTCATTGTGCATGCACAATAAAAAAAAAATTGAAATCAAGATACAGCTGTAAGTGCTAAATTAGTGACAAGTTCATTCACAATCGAAGTTTTAAAATTCTGCAAAGAGAATTTGGATCCATCTTAGATAAGCGAAGCTCACACGTTTAATGAATATTTCCAGTCAATCTCAAGTTGGGATCAATCCAGTAATACACTTGACGACGATACGGACTGCAAACAAAAATCCAGATCTAAAATCAATTACAGTAACCGAGAAAGAAGTTGTTGATATTTTGCAACACTTAGATCCCCAAAATACTACTGGTCCTGACAACCTCTCTCCGTCATTTCTGATATCTTGATGAATTGCCCGATCCATCTCTAAAATCCTAAACAAATCCTTGCAGTAGACTGGGGTGGGGCCAGCTCTCTATTAGAAGTAAAATTGCAGAAAGATGCGTTTACAACCATCCCTGTTCTCAGACGAAAGTTATAAACCACAACATGGTTGCCTTATTTATAGAGTCCAAACTTATAAACCTTCAGAACCGGGTAATAGTTCAGGCCCTGCCATAAAGTCCCATATATACAGCTCTTTAGGCATAGATTTTAACAGTTGATTTGAATATAGAATACCTCTAGCATCAATATTCTACTAGGTGTTTAATTTACAGCGTATTTCAAAAATCGGCCATTTTCCAAGATGGCCACTATTTGGTCAGGGTTAAACATTACATTGATATTGTCAGAAAATATTTTAGATATTGCATTGGGGGTGAAAAATCAAAGATGGCAGTCATTTTTCCAAGGGAAAACAATAAATTCGCATATTGGTGGACAGAATTAGTGTAGGAAAATTATATCAGAATAACGTTTGACCTTGGAACACATGGCGGCCATATTGGATTTTTAACCCACAATTGCAATGTTTAAAGTACGGCTTGACCACCATAAGGCCACAGAACATACATTACATAAGGCCGGGATACCTTAAAACACAATGGTGGACACCAAAATAAAGAATATGGTCTCACGACCCTAAATGAGCCGAAATCCAAGGGGGGTGGCTACTGACTAGAGAGTCCCTACCCAAATTGCTGCTTTAACCCTTTCACCACTGAAGCCCGTTTTTATGTGCTGAATGCCATAGAAAGGGTTGTTTCCGCGTCTGGTGAATTAAGAAAAATACAGTAATGTTGTAATTCTGTTGATACATTGTAAGCACACACTGTTCTCTATCTGTGCTATGAGGTATAACTGTTATGTGAGATTTTCGGATGGACATAGGAGGTGAGAAGGATTTGTGTCTATTCTGGGAATTGGCGCAAGAATATTAAGGGAGATCAGGGCAAATTGGTGAGCATACCATTATCGCAGCTTTTTTTAAAAAAAGGACAGGTTATGCCTTATTATGGTGTGTCACATTGGAGTGTAGCTAGGGACGAAAGTGGTGAAATCGGCCCTTAGAATGTTGGTATTATACATGTGTTTCAATAGGACTGGCATTTAGGGTGGTGAGACCATATGTGCAATCATGTCAATTGTTGTTCGACCTTGGACAAATCATGGCAGCCATCTTGGATTTTACCCACAATGCAATGTCTAAGGTATAAACTTTGAACACTTTTAAATGTCAAATCTTTTTTATTTTTGATTATATTATAGTTTGTTTACTTTTATTGTTTACAGCGATCCAGAACAATCTTTGAGGAAGAAGTAGGCCTAATACTAGTAGGGCCTATCTGCCTATAGACTATAAACAGCTACACATAAAGCACCCGGACCTGACGAGCTCCCAAATTTACTCCACAAAAAATGCTGCCAAGGAGATATCTCCTTTTTTAACAGATATTTTCGAACACCCTATCCGGACCGGGAAATTACCCGATGAATGGGTCGAGGCTAATGTAGCCCCCGTTTTCAAAAAGGGGGATCGGCATACTGCTTCTAATTACAGGCCGATCTCCCTGACATGTGTTTGTGCCAAATTGCTCGAACACATTATTTGCAAGAACATCATGACCCACTTTACCAAAAACAAAATGTTAACTGTGCAACACGGTTTCTGTGCAGAGCACTCTTGTGAAAGCCAATTACTACTGACCACTGAAGATCTGGTTCAAAATTACGAGGACAAAATTCAAACTGATTTTATTGTTTTAGATTTTAGTAAGGCTTTCGATGTAGTTCCCCACCAACGTTTACTACACAAACTTGATCATTACGGAATTAGGGGACCTACACTACTTTGGATTCGAAATTTTCTCACCACTCGGACACAAAAAGTAGTAGTAGATGGTAGCTTTTCGGACACTGCTCATGTAGGCCTAGGTTCTGGTGTACCACAGGGTACAGTAGGCTACTTGGCCCGATCTTATTTCTATGCTATATTAATGACCTCCCATCCTCGGTCTCATCTGATGTTTGACTCTTTGCTGACGACTGCCTCCTTTATCGGCCCATAAAATCTAAGGACGATCGAAAAAAGCTACAGGAGGACTTAACAAAATTGGAGCGCTGGGCAGACATTTGGGGAATGAAATTCAACCCATCCAAATGTTCTGTCCTCCGAGTAAAGAGACCCCGGGCTAAAGAGATAGCATCAGACTACCAGCTCAAAGGGGTCACACTCGGACAAGTAACAAATTCACCTTACTTGGGAGTCAGCATCAGTGAGAACCTGGAATGGGGGGATCACATCTCTAAAATTGCGAGTAAGGCTAATTCCACACTGGGTTTCTTGAGGAGGAATTTAAAGGGATGTCCCTCAAAATTAAAAAAGATTGCATATTTTTCAATGGTTCGGTCACTTTTGGAATACTCTTGTCCTGTACGGGATCCATACAGGCAAGGTGACATCGATAAATTAAACAAAATTCAAAGAGCTGCTGCACTTTTCGTAACTAACAACTACCAGCGTAAATCAAGTGTAACAGCTCTTATCCAAGATCTAGGCTGGACTGACTTACAAACTAGAAGAAAGAACTTCAGGCTGACAAGCCTGTACAAAATTTTAAACGGATTAATTGCTGTACCTGTCAGTGACCTTTTAACCCCAGCAGATGAAAGAACTCGTGGTGGACATGAAAAATCATTCAAACATATTAGATTTAACACCACGCTGGGACAAAATTATTTTTTGTACAAAACCATACCCGATTGGAATCATCTTCCACCAGCTGCTATTGAATCCAGATCAATAGTAGCTTTCAAGAGCCAACTGAGCGATTAGTCTGGTCGGCCGCTCAGCACAAACCCTTCGCCTGAAACTCCGTGAGGAGGACTGCGAAGTTCAACCATTAAAGATTAAAGACATCTAGGGCCTATAAAGTTTAGCTTTCAGATGCCACTAGGCCCACGTAGGATACTTGTTCATAATAGTTGTTGTGAACATGCATTTTTAAAAAAAATGAATAATTATGATAGCAGATGGGAATCCCCAAATGGACCCCTATGACGATGTCTGAAGATGGTGTCATGGCCGCACAATCGGAGGGCGCCGCTTTCTCATTAACATAACGACAATGACCCACTTTTCTACTCGCTGATTCGCTGATCTATACACAACAGGTCACATAAATGAATCACTTGACACATGCACCAGATATGATAATTCCCAACAAATTTACACGTTCTGGTCACAAATACCCCAGAAAAGACATCAATAAAAAAAAAAAAAATTACCAAATAAAATGTAGTGAAATACTCGACTGCTGATACAAAGTAATTAAAATTTTATTGACCAATATTTTTTTAAACTGTTTTCTAAAGATGATAAAATTTTACTGAAAACTCAAATTCAATGTTCTTACCAACTTCTCAAAATTTGTGACATATTCTTCGCCTTGCCAGTCGGTTCTGGTCGGTAACAACTGAAATGGAAATAACGAAAAGATTCATTCAATACATATGCACCGTTTGCGATATCTTGGATAAGTCTACCTTTGCTTATAAATGTAAAATCCGAGCTTTAAAGAATGCGATAAAATTGCTTAAGTTATATCCTGAAAAACGCCTGGCAGACCAGAGAAGTTGTGCGATTGATCTAAAATCCTTACCTTTTTCGATGTCAATTCCTCCTTCAGCACCTGCAGATAAAATCTCAAATTGAAGTATTTTATCAAAATATAATCACGAAATCGAAAATTTGAACAATACTTACAGCAGCAGTACGCTGACAAGGTCCAGAAGACAGAAAATTGGCGATCAAGAAATACAATTCTGCAAGAAAAACAAATAATTTCAGGACATGTGGCCTTTTCAAATTAGCGACGGGCTGTCAAATACAATATAAATTTAACCTACCTAGCTCAAGCTGAGAGGGCATATGTTCCAAGTTTTCATTAGAAGACATCCTGATCATCTATATGTGCTATAAAGAGGCGTAACAGAGTATCTGATAAACCTGAAATCGGCCCTGTATTTTACTGCCATTATAGCCGAAGCCGAGCATTCACTGCGACGTCAATGACGGCCATTTGAAATGCTCTGGCGCACCTGCTAGAGTATCTCTACGCTCATAAAAATAGCTGCATAGAAACATGCATTTTTAAGTGCAACGTGAGTAAGAGACATGCATACCTGATATTTTAATAAAAACATCATTAGTAAAAAGAAATGTTTTCTCAGTAATATGTTTGTTGTTATTAAAGTACTGAAAATATTAGTTTATGGAGCATTAATATGTATGCCTCCAAGTGAGTGACGAGGCTAGTCGATGACGTGTTTTTGGGGAAGTCCTACAAGCATGACAAGGGAATACCCTACAACACTGACAGTCATGACAGTACACTCAGAGTCAGAGTCTCAGTTAGTGTTGTGACCGCTGGTGACAAGGTATCAATAGGCCTAGACTTTTGAATACGTAAACAGGTAAAGACGTGACGTGGTCGTGGATTGACGAAAACAATATTATTACCCTACGGCCTTTATCAGGCTTTAACAGCAACACTGTTTAAATGTTGGGCAAAGAATTTAGATGTTAGTCAATATTCCCCAATAATGGTCGCCACAAATCATCAAATCATGCACAGTGACAATACCCACATGTTCACGATGATGATGTGGCGACAGAAGAAGCAAAATCTCTGTGTAATGTCTGAATGTATCATTTGTAGACCTATGGAATTAACAATTGACCATTTAGAGCATCTAAAAGTAGCAATTTGTGGTGACCCACCCCTGCTAGAGTCTAGTATAGGCTAGCTACCAGCAGGTATGCTATGGAATCCATAGCATACCTTAATGGATAATGGAAAAGAAAAAGTCTATGGCGAAATAGTCGATAACAATATTTTTTTGGAAACTGGAAATGCTTACTCTAGCATTTCCAGTTTCCTTAGGCCTACCTTTAAAGTTTTAAAATAGACTTTATCAAAATTTTGTGTTATTCATTGGGCCTAGTAGCTAAGTAGGCCTACTGTCTGTAATAAGGGCATAGTGTATAAACACATATAACTTATTAATATAGATTAGGTTACACCAGGCTAGTGACAGTGAGGAGTGTTATTTTTTGTATAGGGCCTGGATACAGTGATTAAAATAAATTGAAAAATATGAAAGCCGATGGCATGTTGTGGTTGAAAAGAATTCAATACCGGTAGCCCTATTCTTTATTATACATGTACTGACTATAGAATAGACACAACACGGGCCAATAAAAAGTCCTAAGGAATTATTCATAGAGTATTTTGCTAGCATTGCGGCCTTTTGGCTAGTAGTAGTGGGAGTGCTGGTTATTGTTATTGGTAAAAATATTACTCCATTTCCATAAAAAAAAAGTGTTTATCTGTATTGCTGCCTGTTTTACTGATCTCATAATCATAATTATCATATTTTTCTTGTACGCATATTCTGTGGGACATGCAGATGAACTAAGTTAGTACCTACTGACATTATTCCTTAAAGCGCTGAAATATGTTTGCATAAACCATGGAAACCGAAGGTTTTTTCAATTTGAAAGCATTATAAAATTTCTTAGTTAGCTATTTCCGATTCATTTGAATACCTATATGTTATGGGTCTGCACCATTACCATGATTACCAATATTTTTACTCTAACTGTGCGGGGATAGACTTTAGACATCAGAATCTGACGTCTACAGAATCTGACGTCCGATTCTGACGACTAAAGTCGATACCTGCACTGTAAGGATTGAAATGTGGCTACTTTTTTAACATTTGGCTACTTTATTGGCTACTGACCACTTGGAGCTAGGATGAGCACTGACAATGTATGACGGCTAGCCCAATGCATGTCAGTTTCCCTGGACTGCGGATGGTCAGTCTCAAAATACACATTGTAGAGAAATACTTGTATTTTTTCGGTGACATTTAAAACGGGACATTTTGGCATTGTAAAGCCTTTAAAAAGTCTTAGATATCATACTTGGGCTGGCTAGGTGTGCAGACTTTGTTACTCTTAATCATGTTAATAATATAATTATAAAGTTCTATATCTCAGTCCTACTGCACAAGATAGATAATAAAGAATGAAATATGGTATTTGCAGGCATGTCACTGATAAAAGAAAGAACACAGAAGGCTTGGTATCACAGACTGTGCTGCAACATCTTGAAAGCTGGTGCCATACCTCGTCATGTTGCATTTATAATGGATGGAAATCGTCGATTTGCCAAGAAGAATAGCATAGAGCAAACTGAAGGACATCTGATGGGATTTGATAAGTTGGCTGAAGTAATGTCATATATTATATATTATAGTATATTAATACTCTCATGTTTATATATGTTCGAAGACAGCAGCAGTATAACATAATTTGCATGATAATCTCTTGACCCACTGTTGTATAGCATTTGGAGCACATGAGGTCCCATGCTTCTAATGACATAATAATAAATAATACTAATTTAATAGCAATAGACATTACAGTCTGTGAGCATACAGTAATAATAATAATAATAAAAACACTGTTATATGTGCAAACAAAGTAGCCGTCTAAAAGACAAGAGATTTTAAAATCACAAATACTGTACTGGTAATATTCACGAGGTTTTAATTTTCGCAAATTTTGTGAGGAGTACAAATTCACGTATTCAAGAACCTCGCGAAAATTTTATTATAATAGCGCTACTGAAGAAAAATGAAAATTCTTGAATTATAAACTTCATGAAAAGTCCCAAAATCAGAAATTCAAAAAAATTTGTACACGAGAAAATTACCAGATAGTATATAGAACAGCCCGTTCTATATAGAATTGAAGAAAAAAAGAGTATAGTAATTATTATAATATACCATAGGGGACAGGGTGTTGTTTAGACTACAGTACTAAACATGCGCCAACTTTCTGAACATGCCGCAGTGAGTAATAACTGATACCGGGTATTAAAACACTGAAAACCCAGATATTTTTTAAAGTAATAAAACCAGTATAATATCCTTTGCAAGGGAAATAGAATGCACAATTTTCTCATCTACTTTACCAAGTTTGGTAATGAGCGACTTCCCAGCTAACACAAAACATTTGTATAACATTTATACAATGTTGGACCAACGGCGTTGTATAAATGTTATATGTTTGCTGGGTTGTTTATTCTATAATATTATTATGACCTATATAATGAGACATAAATAAAAGTATCTACCTATCGAGGTAGATAGATAGGTCCTTTGTCTATGTTTCAAATACCTTTGTCACATTTAAATGCACCATGTAGCATTTAAAAGAAAATTCTTGAGAGAAGAAGGTATATTCCATACAAAATAACTTCTATATTGTTGTCAATAAGACATTTTCCTTTCTGTATTGAATATAAATTTGGTCATATGCCTTCACATCGAAAGCAGAATTGTAGTAGTAATGGACAATCACCATACTGGCTCAGTTTGTAAAGTCTACACATTATACATGCAAACTGTAAAATTATTACAAGATAAATAGACAATTAAATACAAAGGCCTTTTAAACCATTTTAAAAGTCTTAAAATGGTTTTAATGGAATTTAAACTTCCACATACCCCTAGATACTACATATACATCACACACATACATTAGACTGGATACACCTCACAAAATGATTGATTTTTTATGTACACATATAACTGAAGAATTTTTTTTGTATTCTATTCAAATGTACTACAATCGGCTTTTGAAAAGATATATTTGTTTTTCATTACCTAATGTGATCTTCCGGTATGTTTGTGTTTTAGTGGATGTGGGGGTTCAAAAGGGATGGGGGTCCAAAAGGGGTGGGGGGTCTGGGGGTCATTCCCCTGACGGAAACGCAGGAAAAAAAATATAACATATGTTAATTTATGAAAGGCAGATGAAATTCCAGACACAGCAGTTTAAAGTAATAGTGACTTACAAGCGACCAATATAATTGCAGGTCCTTGAAGAACAATTGATGACACCATGTAGCATTTAAAAAAAAAATCTTGAGAGAAGAAGGTATTTTCCATACAGAATAACTTTTATATTGTTGTCAATAAAACATGGCGACTTGGCCATGCCCTAAAATAACATTTAATACACAAATAGACCTCCTATGAGCAGCCACCTGTCTTGAAAGGCCACTTTTCCAGTGCGCCATGGGTGGCTGCTCATAGCAGGTTCTACTGTAATTGATTGATACTTTTATTTGAAAAGTGTGAGGGGGAGCCTTCTTGGGTGTTTAATTGGTTAACACTTATTTCTACTTATTTTGAACTTTCAGTGTTTTTAATGTCGGTTGTTGATTAAATGGTTTATGAATAAAAAACGTACCAGAAACTACTCCATGGGCAACCTCACATGCTCCAAATGTTGTGGAACAGTGAAAAGGTTCAAAGAATGAAGTGAGGATAAAACCACCCAATAGCTCATGCCCTGTAATAAATTATATTTTCTGAGAAATAAACAAATGTTATTTCTTTGTCTTTGACTGATAAATAACCTTTAAAATCAGATAATATAATATTTTTTATTTTTGTTACATCTTTATTTAGATGCTGGACTGGTGTGCAGACCTTGGTATCACTGAGGTGACTGTGTATGCATTCAGTATTGAGAACTTCAAAAGGAGTAAAAATGAAGTAGATTATTTAATGGAATTGGCCAGGAAGAAATTTTCTAAACTCCTTGAAGAAAGGTATTTTTTATACTTAGTAACATGATGTATATAGGTCATCTGCAACTACCTACTGCTAAAATTAAAGAATCATTCAGCTTCAAAACGCGCATGCCTGGGACGGTCAAGTGTAGGCCAACAGTAGCCTATCGAGTACAGATTGACGGCATCAATATAGCCACTGAACTGATTACAAGATACTACTTAAACGAGACATTGATCCAATGCTGTTTTAATGTTAGGCCAACGTCTGCGACGCCGGCCCAACATTGAACCAACATTAGATAAATGTGCAATGTTTGAGAGAAAGTCCTCCTGCCCAGCAAACGCAAGACATTTGTATGACATTTATGCAATGTAGGCCCAACGTCTTCGACGTTGGCCCAACATTGCATAAAGTCATACAAATGTTTTGTGTTCACTGGGTGACAATACATTCAAGCTTGGGGGTCAAGCAGTTTCCAAATCCCCTCAGTAATACAGTCAATTTGCTTGCAAGTAGGCGACCAAGTAGGGGCAAAAGACAAGGGCTTTGAATTATTACCTCATAGATGTCGCTCAAGTATATATGAACTTGCTGTGATTTGAGAACTTGCTCTTAATGAGGCTTTGGGTATGAAACGCATATTTAGTATTATTATGGAACAGGGCCTTGGCTTACCCACGGGCACTATTGCCTTCTGGGGGACCCTTGTCCCACGAATTTTAACAGTTGACTACACCTTTAATGGTATGTAAGAGATGTATTGAATATTATGTGATCTGAATAAAAAAATATTTGAAAATAAAAACATGCAGGGAGAAATATATGCTGGATGGGAGTTTGCAGCATCATCAAATGTTGCTAGAAATACCTGGGCCTCTTTTATCACAACCAGTTAATCGGGTCTGGTGAAAGATAAACATGACATGACATATATGTAATAAATAAATTGATTATATCCTTTGTTCTCAGCAAAATTAAAGAGGATGATGATAATGAGGTGTAATTAGTGATTATAAGTGTGAATTTTTTTATATTGGTTTACATGAATTATCAACATGATTGAAGGAGTGAAAAATATAGGCCTACTGTTGTAATTTAAATGTCAGACTGTATAAAAAATAAAATGCAATTTCACTTTTTGTCCAAAAAATGTCCTCTAATCGATATGTATATCTATATTCAGCCCCTTTATTACTTTTCTTCCAGGGAGTTGCTGGATAAGCATGAAGTTTGTATTAGAGTTCTTGGCAATTTATCTCTTCTTCCTCCAGATCTGCAGCAAGTCATCAATGAAGCCGTAACGACCACCAGAAATAATAAGGGGTGAGCCTTAAATATTTTTAATTGTACTGGGTATGTTGAAAAAATGCATGCACACTGTAGTTTTCAGTCATCATACTCATGGCATTCTTTAATGAAGGCAGAAGACCTCACAGTTTAATACAAAGGTGTACGACATGTGGCTGACAGTATCAGTTTACTATGCAGCGCAACCTTGCTTTTGTCAGATAAGAATACAATGTTAAATCTCTAGAGACATGTCTAAAATTTGTATCCTTCAGCTGTTTTTCAAGATCATCTTTTGAAACAATTTTAATTGCAAAATCTGCCGTTTTAAATCAATTCAGAATTTGATTTCTCAAATTGACGATAACTGAATACATGTAGTATATTTAGTGATACTGGTGTTTGTTTCTAAAAGGCCATTAATTTTTAAACCATTTGCATAAGAAAGTTCAGTTTCAGTTGTGACTCCTACAAAGACTAAATATCCGAACCCCAAACACCTGCAGAGTCAGTGACCTCTGGCCTAACAAAATCTATTTCAAGGCACACAATTAATAATGTTAAATAATAGTATGCTGGAGCTTGATGTTGAAAATTAGATAATTGTACAGTAAGCTTAGGACAGGTTTGATAAAATAAATTCAAACCTGGACTCGTATCTGGAACATATGTATATCTGGAGTAAATGAATATATACCTTGCCACATACCTGAAGCACATCTGACCGCTCTTTGTTAACCCAGGAGCATCAAAACATTTTTTCTAGTGGTTCTAATTTTTAGCCTAGCTGTTTATGGCGGTCACGGTACCATATATAATAATATATATATATATAATTTGATATTTGTACCAAAATTTGATTAGGCTTACCATTAATAAAATTATCACCGTATATTGCCGGTTAGTAACCGCAGGTAATAACTGGAAGTTTGTCTGGTAAAATATCTCTAAAAAATCAAAACTTTGCATGCAGATTATAACCATTCATTCTGAGTGAGACAAACGATTTCCGTTTCCAAATCAGGGGAGTTTGCAGGACCAAGGAATATAAAAGGTCTTTTCTATATTCCTTGCCAGGACTGACAACCAACTAACAGACGGTGTATCGTCATGCGCGTCAGTGTGAGCACTGTCGCTGGACTGTTGAGTCTATTTACCGCCTGCGTTCCAAAGGTTAGGCTAGAATAAATGGCCTATATTCAAGCTGTGGCTCAATGTAAATTGCAACATATTTCTATAGTGACAGCACAGAAAATAAGTTATGTTATTTGAAATATAACCATGTCACGTTAATAGTAATCTAATTAGAAGTAAATATAAATGCGTGGTTCCAACGTCATGCCTATATTTTATATTGAATTTATAAATAACGATATAAATGACGATGTTGCTTAAATGTCGGGTAAGCGATATAGAGGGTGGCACAAGAATATACTAAAATCCTGTTATCGCGGGGGTTCAACAGCTGTTAACCATCTGCATCCCAATGTGAATAAAGATGATTGAATAAATATCATAGAGATGTTACAATCTTTAAAATGAAATCAAACGTACATTTTAATACACATGTATGTAAATACCAACGAAATATAATAATTGACATTATCGAATTATAACGATGGACACTGATTTTTAATGCCACATATAATATATGTGACGGGCCACGGCAAAACCAGACCTATGTCGCAAGTTATGAATATTGAGATTATTAGTTGTAATTGAAGTGATATGCCTCGTCCTTCTAATGCAACAAAAATTGTACAGATATCTCAATTATTTGTGAAGATATTGATAAAAGAACCTTGGAAACCCACAGCCTAAAATAAAACAAAATTAAGAGTAAATGGGTTCTAAAGTTCACCTAGTAAAAACAATTGTATAACAGTTGTGATATATTTGGACCAATGGCTAGCACTTCAAATAAACATAATACAGCTGATAGATCCCCACCCTAATGCACATGCCATGGGTTAGCATAGGTTGAGGTGTTGGGCTTCATGGGGTTGTTATCCCAAGGTCATAACAATGTCAAGGTCATCCCAAGGTCCCAGGAAGGTCAAAACAAATGAAAGTAGCTATTTTTTGTTGTTTTTCGCTCAAATCATGTTCACTTGAGATGTCTATGGTGGGTGAAACCCATCTAGACACCAGCATGGGGCTATACTAAAACACCCCAAGAGGAGAAAGGGATAAAGAGATATTGGTCTATAGTTCAGTATTAAACTTCAGTATAACACATCCATACCCGGCAGCCAGAGTGTCGTATAGCTTCGTATGAGCCACTTGAATGTGTGGCACATGCGACACTCTGATTACTTGGAAGTCTGGTGTCTACCCAGTAAGCACAAGACATTTGTATAACATTTATGCAATGTTGGACCAGCGTCGTAGACGTTGGGCCGAGTTTGTATGAATGGTATGCCAATGTTTTGTGTTTGCTGGGTAGGGATCAAAGTACCTGACTCGCATCAATATAATTTTAAATGAAGTTTCGATTATATCGAGTAATGTAATAAATGGAGCAACTGAAACATAAAAAGTTAATATATTTCTTTGTAATCGCAAATATAAAACGTTATAGGCCTACGACTGGTTACAATTATATAAAAAAATGTGCAAATGTATTGTTGAAGTCACCAACAAATTTAGCCGCTTCTTACTTCGCCAAATTACTAGATCGTCATTGATGTTGTTTATAATTATGACGATTCTGTAAGCCGCTGTAGGACTGAGATTTTCGGCCACAACACCCTAATTAGCGTGACGGGGAGAACAAAGCGATTTGGGGCGTTGCTGCTCTTACACAACAGACGAGCAAACAGGAGTCATTTACCCATTACATGATTACTGGTTTAACGTTGGCCCACCGTCTGCGACGCTGACTCAACATTATTCTAGCATCAGGCTGACGTTTCTTGTTTGCCGGGTATGCATGATGTGGTCAGGTGTGGTGGGACATTCTACAGTCGCCTACCTGCCAACAGGGGCAGGGGCCCTAGGGTATATAGTGGTCAGCACCGCTGCCTTTCACGCTGGAGTTCGGGGTTCGTTTCCCGGTCTCGGCAGTTTGAAAGAAACAAAAAATGTTTCTTCCCCATCCACTCGTGAAACTTAGTATTGTGGGGAGCCTCCGTGACCGAGAGGTAGCGTGCTCGGCCTCAGACCGCCAGGGCTCGAATTTCGAATCCTGTGTCTGGAGGGCAGTTTCATCTCACTCATCTCACCATGCGGTTTGTAACAGAATTTTTCTGAAATTCAAAACTATCGAAATAGACGCTAGGTCAATTTTGACAATTTGTGAGCGGTATTTAACCAGGATGCGGTTAGTGACCGGCAATATACGGTGGTACTAATAAAAAACATTCAATTATCTAAATTAGGTCATCCATTAATTGCATATATAATATTGCCATTAATAACGTGGATGGCCATACTTACATCAAAAGCAAAGATTCCTATTTGGGTGTCCATGATGATTTCTGTTTATTTCGGACACCTTTTTCCCCTTTTTCATTTTGTCAAATGTAAAGATCAGATGACATACGTACATGTACTTCAACTTTTTTTAAATACATGTATACATGATTTTTTTTCTAAAAAGAGCAACACTAAATGTGTGTTTTGCCTATACATCTCGAGAAGAAATGGCTCATGGAATGAGGGAGATAGCTGAAGGAGTACAACTTGGACTTATCAGAGAAAGGTCAGATACTTGTCTAGTAGACCCTATAGCCATTAATCACCAACCATTTGTAGGCTGCATAACTGATTCAGTGTGGAGTCAATGTCGTAGGTTTTATTCAATATTATCAACTAGTTTATTGGAAAATTTTAAGATTATTCCATGTCCAAACCCTCCTTCATGAGCATCAAGTGCAATTAAACTCTCTAAGCGGCATAGGCCTACCATTTTTGAAAGATGCTTATTTTTGTCATCCCTATCTATCTCAAATGCATTTTTTTACTATTAATCTAGCTACTGTAAACATTCCTTTATTTGTAAAAATATGACTTACTGATTCCTTGTATTGAATAGTGACATCAGCGAAGATCTACTTGAGAAGTGTTTCTACACAAAAAATTCTACAGAACCAGACCTTTTGGTTCGCACATCTGGGGAAGTCAGACTTAGTGATTTTTTACTGTGGCAGGTACATATACTTTTTATATCTTGATAATTAACAGTTGTTAAAGTGACTGGCCCAGGCTAAAATCATAAAAAAAATCAGTGATTTTATTGTGGCTTCTTAATACGACCATATGATGTAAACGTGTCCATAGACTAGAAATTCCAGTATCTCTAATTTTTGATATGTCAAAAATTAGAAATACGGGAATTTCGTCTCTATATCTAGGCTAACTGGTGAATGCGCAGCAAAAAAATTTTAAAACTTTTGCAGTTCTAGTCTATGGTCATGTTTACATCATATGGTCATATTAAGAAGCCACAATAAAACCACTGATTTTTTTATGATTTTAGCCTGGGCCAGTCCCTTTAATGTAACTGTACATGAGGGTTTGAAACAACTGGTATGTGAAGCCGGATAGAATCGGCAAATAAGAAATTTTGCAAAGTGAAAATCACTGTATGCTATACTATTTTATTGTGTATTTCATGTAGGGACTCCTAGAACAAAACTGTGTTTGACTGCTAGATAGCCATGGATTGACACCTCATTTTGAACCCTGTACCATGTAGACATAATGTATCATTCCATTGTATCTCAAGTTTTATTATCTGAAATACAAATTATTATTAAGCATCCCCGATAATATCATGGATGCTTAAAAAGTGTCATTAAAAAGTGTCATTTTTCTACCTGAATTCTACATGAATTGACTTACCTCTCATTTGAAAAGTTCATTGATGATTTATTTTATTTTATTTTCACATAAAATGACCTGTGTCCGTAGCCCGGGGTTCCTAGGTAATTCTACCTATATAATTTTTCTGGCACCTACTGTTAATGTGTGTTTTCCCAGATGGCCAACCATTTACCAATTTAAAGCTTAGAATGTTTTTTCACCATTTGTTGGATTGCATTCAAATTTGATGCGACGTCACCTATCTTGACAAAATTGACGCAGGGATGGATGAGTTAAATTAAAAAAATATATATATTCCTTGAGAACAGGGGCCTCGGATGGAAATTAAATGAGCACACAATCATGAAGCGGTGGCCCTGGTGTAGTGGTGAATCTTGTTTGACTTTCACATCAAACAATATAATAGGCTAAGGCCCGTCCGCCGCTCTGGTATGGTGGTTTAAAAATGTTCCCCCCTCACAAACGCAAGAATTCAGTATTGTGTGGAGCCTCTGTTAACGAGAAATAGCGTGATTGCTTTCAGATGACAGTGCAATCAGATTCATCTGGCTATCCTTGGTGGGTAATCCTAATTCAGTGTAGTCTGTATGTCCGCATAATCATTGTACCGAGGCTCATTCGCTAACCTATGAATTGCTATATTGTCAACACATTACTGAAAATAAAATTTAATCGCCATTAAGTAGAAGCAAGTACGTACTTGAAACAGCTTAGTTTCATTAGTCACGCATGTTTCAGTGGCAGCTCTAGGATCTAAAAAGGGGAGCTGTTTTTTCTCGGATGGAAATGAAATGAGCACTTCAGACTATTTTTAAAACGAGTGTGTCAGAGTGCTCGTATACACCATATACAGATAAATAAAAGAGGGAGACAAATCGAGGAAAGTCAGCAAGCTTTTTTAATTTTCGTAAACAGCAGGAATTAGGTCACCAGAAGCTTTGAAAATAATGTACCCAACGCATTTTTCTTAATAATACCCGATTTTTTTAATGTTGTTGTTACTAACTACTTAAAACAAATTGTGAAAAATCAAGACCAAATGTAAAACTGATAGTCGTTTCTAACATATCTTTTCAGAGTTCATATTCAGTGCTGTCTTTTGTCAGTGTGTTGTGGCCAGAGTTTAGTGTATGGCATTTATATGGCGGAATATTACACTATCAGAGGAACTACACGGAGATCAGGGTGACTGTCATAGCATTTGTTTAAAAGAACTCTCCCCATGTGACATCTCTCACCACTATATATCGTACAGATAAATTTCACCAATTTTTCTTCAATTTTAAGACATATTTATGTTGAACTTATAGCTGTAGAGCTGTCTACTTCCATATGCTAAGACCGCACCATTTTGTGATCAAACAACGCTTCGTGGATGATATCTGTTATAGTCGGGTAGATATATGTAAATAACCACTCGAATCCCAAAAAAATTATAACAAAAGGTTTCTCAACGGTTTTCCATCCTACTGAATATAGTGAATGACCGAAAAAAGTCTATCAAAATCTGACCCATAAAAGTCCGAAAATCCAAGATGGCCGCCATTGGCCGTGCAAATCGGTAAAACCATCATAATTTTACAATTAAACCATGATTCTTGTTAATAATCCATGTTTTTAAGAGTTGGGGAACTCATTACTTACAAAAACATTCTGGCAGTGTTAAAATCTAAGATGGCGGTGGGGCTAAGGGGCAGAATCCAAGGTCAAAGGTCAATTTGAAGGTAAATAGGATTGTTCAACAAATAAAAGTAGGAGCAAGTGTAATACCTTTTTTTTCGTGTAATTTTGACTAGAAAATCCATTTCTTATATTATTTTCATGATTCAAGGTCATCTTTAATGTTAAGAGGTCAACTGCAAAGTCAAGTAATCGAAAATATTATTTTTACCAGATAATGCTGAGAGCGTGTATAATACCTCATTCTCATGTGATTTTGACTGGTAAGTCATTTATGGTATTATGTTTGTGATTCAAGGCGACCTTCAAGGTTAATTTTAAGGTCAAATTAGGGTCAAATTCCTGACAAATACACATGTCTATTTTTAACTCGATAAAGTCTTCTTCAACGCCTTCCCATCGTCCTTCAACGCTTTAACGTCGCTCTTGAACGCCCCCAGATTCTCTAACGTCTCTCAATCGCTTTCCACACTTTCACATCGCCATTTAGCGCTTCTTCTTCATCCTTTAACATCCTTTTTGTTACCCTTTAACGCCTCTTCATCGCCCTCTAACGTCACCCCAATGCCCTTTGATGCTTTTCCATCGTCATTCAATGCTTCCTTGGTGGCCTTTAATGCCTCGCTGCCACCAGTAATGCATCCCGTCATACCTAAACGAATTTTAGTCGCTCTTCTACGCCTCTCCATTGCCTTTTAACGTCTCTTCATCACTCTTTAACAGCTTCCCATCACCATTTCACCATCCATGTCGTCCTTGCACGCCTTCACGTCGTCATTTAACGTTTCCTCGTCGCCTTCTAATGCCTTTTAACACACCTTTTAACACACCAGTCACACTTCAACGCCTCTTCGTCGTCCTTCACTCCGCCAGATTGCCCTTCATCGCCTTTTAGCGCCTCTCCAATGCCTTTTAACGCCTATTCATCGACCTTTAACGCCTTTCCTTTACCCTTTTAAATAAACGCCTGACCATCGTCATGCGTTCACATCGCTGTCAAACGCCTCTCCATCGTCTTTTAAAGCCTCTTCAATGCCTTCCCACTGCCATTTACCTTATCTGCCCTTCCACTTGCAATGCCCTGTTATTTTCTTATACTTGCTTGTTAAAAATAACGTTTTCACAAAGTTAAATTGATTTTTTCACCTTGAGCATACTTACTTATTAATAACCTAACAGAATTAGATTATCCAAACGCTTAGCATTTAAGGTTACTTTTTATGTCCGGAGAGGGTGGTGGAAAAGTGTAAACACATGTTTTAGCTTGATGAAAGAGCTGAAGTAAAATAAATGATGTAAACACAATGTAAATGTATTCCTTGAATTTCACTGGATTTTCATGATATAACTCCCAGTCAATGGATATTCGGCCTTGTTCTCATAACAACTGTGGCATGTATGGTTTACAATATATATATATACGAGAAAGGCAAACATATTGCGTTTAGAAAATACCATTAAGTTAATATCCACAATATGAACCAATACTGCTGTTTATTGTGATGTGTCACAACTATACGAGCAAATTACGTTGAAAAAGGTAAAGAATAACTGCTGTAAGCTTATATCAAAGAACTTAGTACAAGTTATACCTACATCACTATACAAAACATGCAGCTTGTAGTATGGTTATAGGCCCTAATTCGGATATCAGGACATTGTGCCAGTGAATATTACACCTAATACTTAGAGTAGACATAAAACAGCAGTTATACACTACATCATTCATAGCAATTTCCTTCTTCTAGACATTGGCGGCCATTTAACACCTTTCCGGTAGTCAGATTTTGATCGCCTTTTTTCCTACTATTTTTAAGTTCATCCCATAAGTGACAGAACCACTGGAAAACATGTTGTTATTATGTTTTGGGGGTTCTAGTGGATGGTTGCATAAATCGACCCGCCAGAAATGAAATCTTCGAGTAGGCTAGGCTAGGTCGGTTACACTAGGTCTTTGTACACGAAAAATAGGTATTACACTTGTTATTACTTATTAAAAATCATATTCACTTGCTCTTAAAATTGACGTTTTGCCATTGAAATGATATTTTTTACAGTTCGACCTTGGAATTTCCTTTTTATCTTGAACATGTTGAAGATGTCATTGAATCACCAAAATAATACCATAATGATTCTCAAGTCAAAATCAGATAAGAAATAGGTATTACACATGATGTTTGTTGATATTTGTACAAATATTATTTTTAGACATTTGACCTTTAAATTGACCTTTTGATGTCGAAGGTCACCTTGAGTCACAAACATAATACCATAAAATGATCTACCAGTCAAAATCCCATGAAAATGAGGTATTACACATGTTCTAAGCTTAATTTGGTAAAAATCAACTTTTCGATTACTTGACCTTGAGGTTGACCTTTTGACATTGAAGATGACCTTGAATCATGAAAATAATATAAGGAATATATTTTCTAGTTAAAATTACCTGAAAAAAAGTATTACACTTGTTCTTACCTTTATTTGTCGAAAAATCCTAGTTTACCTTTAACTTGACCTTTGACCTTGGATTCTGCCCCCTAGCCCCACCGTCATTTTAGATTTTTAACACTACCAGAATGTTATTGTAACTAATGAGTTCGCCAACTCTTAAAAACATGTATTATGAACAAGAATCATGGTTTATTTGTAAAAGTTTAGGCAACTTAGGATGGTTTTACCGATTTTTACGGCCAATGGCCGCCATCTTGGATTTTCAGACTTTTATGGGTCAGATTTTGATAGACTTTTTTTGGTCATTCACCAGATCCAGTAGGATAGAAAACCGTTGAGAAACCTTTTGCTATAATTTTTTTGGGGTCAGGTGGTATATCGACCCGTCTATTATCGTCTCATTGGATACGAAAGGGTGTATCTGCCACTTTGTAAAGTGGCAGATGCACCCTTTCATATACAAGGTGACGTTATAACCCCTTTAATTTTAGTGTCACTAAAAATTTAATTTATTTTTTAAATTTGCAATAAAATGATTTTACTCCTTGTATTGTCAACAGGCTGCTAGAGACAATAGAGAGATTGAAAGGAGACAACTTCAACATACATCGGATATCAACTGTATGCTACAAGAATTAAAACATTTGTATATAAATGAAGAAAGTGATGTTCATGCTAAAATTAACCAAGAAATGTTGGAAAAATATTCAGCAGATAGACAAAAACGCACAGAAAACTTTTTGGCCCATGTATTGACCAAAAACGATATACATAGTCCTACTGAGAAACTGTCTTCACTCAGTTCTGAAACATGTACTCATTTTACAACTGTCTGTTGACTTTTCCATTTGAAATGAATTATAGTATTATACATTGTAACCTGCTATTACGCTGACCATCATGATTACTTTTTGTTATCTATCAAATAAGCTATCAAGACAGTTAATCCTAAAATGGTCTTCAGTAACATTATGGTCACCACTGTATAATATATTTAATATAATTGTGAATAATTGTTGTTACAAACATGATGAATGCATGCGTGAATGTAGAGTTATATTTATTATAAGTAAATACTGGCATTTTTGTTTTTTTTTATTATGCAGGATGGTGTTGTAAAAATGAGATGGTAAATATTAAAGTCCTAACCATTTGAGCGCCATGCAAGCATCAATATAAGCGTTTTTAATCAAGTTTAAATTTGCAGATTAAAACAGTTATTTGGGAATAATATGCGTGTTTCAGCATCAACATCATACTTTTCCACTTGTCCAAATCATATTATGAAACCTTTCGAGAACTGTGATGATCTAAAAGAACATAAAATCGTCCTTATTCACGCATGCCAAGTGGAGTCACATACAACAAATGAATCAGCAATTAAAAATTTAAATCCTACCGTATTTCACGGAGCATACACACTTCTGAAAATACTGTATATAACGTAGTGCCAAAAAAATCTTACTTTTTATACAGGTCTGTCCATTTACCGAGTAATCAGCTTATGGTTATACATGTAGGCAACAAAAAGAACCGTTCGCCATAAGGGAGCCAAGGTTCAACCAAAGTTGGGCTGGAGTGTTTGAATTCTTTCTTGCACTTACTAAATTCTTCATACTTTGTCTGAAGCAAAATATTTCTTTCAGTTTAGGTGTGGAGGGAAATATATTTATAGGAATAAGTTTTAAGGGATAATGTAGCTTAAATAATTATTTATTTCAGAATAATTTGGAAACTTAAATTATATTTTAAGCATTTCTTTCTGAAGCATAGAAAGTTATTTGACAGAAACACATTCCCACAAGTAAAATATAGTTCAACATAATGGGTTTTTCAAAGCAAAATTAAAATATAGGTTTTTATAGGTTACATAGGCTATTTTTAGAAAAATATAGGTTATTTTTTTGCATGTAGGTTTTACAGGTTTATAGGTTTTACTTTGAAGCCTGAAAGGTAACAGACTATCAGGTTCAAGTCTTTCTTTAACGAGCAGTATATAATATTTTTTAACACTTTAGATGTTTCCCCAGGGTACAGAAAGGGTGAGCTCACAAATTTTGTCCAATTTTTTCACTGTGATTCGCCATATTCATATTCCTGAGATCCATCTCTTTGATTTGGTATTTGGATAATTCTAGTTAAAATTCATGGGGATAATCAATAAATACTGGATCGACTTTTTGCTTGATTGTGGCCGTATAATTTTGAGCATTGAAGCAAAACGACTCGCTTGTTTTAAAGGTCCCAAGCTTAAGATTATGTATGTTACATTATTGCCTCTAGACCTATTATACCGGTACCAGTTGAATCACATTAAACGTGTTGAATGATTTTCGCTGATTTCAATCAATTCTCAAGCAATTTTCATGAAAATTTACGACCTATTTTCCAGTGATGAACAGCTAGAGCTGGGGTCAATTCCTTTTTTCAATTCCAAAAACATTGGTCAACCGTTTTCAAAATTGTCAATTCCAAAAAGTCAATTCCAAAATCAATTCCACCGAAATATTTTTAATTTATAGTAATGTCACTATTATATTTGGTTATAATTACAGGACAATGATTTTCATGAGATGGCAGAGGAGGCCTTCACAGTCTGACCCTATGGATGCTATCGCATAGTGTAAAATCAGTATAAGGTCTACTGTTTGTAGTGTTGAAATTAAAGTAATTATCTTCATTTCTGATGTGATGGTTTACTGTAGATACGCCTGGGTACATAAAGATGGACGGCAAAGCATATGTAACGTAAAACGTAGACGTTTTCAGTACAACGACGTCTCATTCTCATAAAAGGCTCATATAAATATATTTGCCATATATAGGCCTATAGTGTTGGAACTAATTAAGCCATTCATTTAATAAAATGTTTGATGTGATCTCACCGTCAAATTGTGATCACCCCTTTTATATTCGAAACGAATTGACATGAAGGCTAATTAGTATTCCAAGCGAAAAATAGTGTGATTTAGGTATTTATAACATGTCCCACGTAAATTAGGTATGCCATTTTCTTCGACCCCATATTTAATCTATAGGCAAGTAACAAGTAACAAGTATTTATTGCTGATGGTTCCTGTGTGCGGAACATGACAGAAGAGCCAGGAAAGCGCTGGCGCCATATGATACAATACAGTGCATATTATAACTCTATTTACAATTGTAATGATTTATACAAGAATCAGTGGATTAGATGTTATTATTCATTGTTAAGAAAGCTTTAAAACTTTGCGATAATCACTTTCACGAATAAACTTAACTGCAGTACATTATTATAATCGTTTTGTTTGAATAATTGTTCCAGTTGAATAGTGGAAGGTCTTTTCCAGAATTTGACATTTATATATTTTTTACGCTCTTCTTTGAATAACGGACAGCATAACAGATAGTGGTACTCATCGCCGATGTCATTGCAATGGAGGCATAACCGTAGGTCGCGCTGAATTTGAGCCCGACAACCAGCTTCGATTGGTAGACGGTGATTGCGGCACCGAAATTTTGTCATAAGAATTCTATTATTTACAGGTAGTTCAGTCAGATATTTCTCAAAACCAAAAGTATTTTTAATTATACGGTATACAGTACATTTACCACCTTTTGTTATGCCTTCATTCCAATTTTGTATGAATTGGTCGTGCAGCCTTAACTTGAGAATTGTATTAAAATGATCCGGTGATTTAGGTAAAGATTGATTCGTCCAAATCCCAGAGAATCCAGCACTATCTAGTATGTTTTTCACCGAGGTAATCCAACTAGAATGAAACAAATCCTTCTCATAAAGTTTATATATTAAAGAGTAAATCAATTTCGACAGTTTATTTTCTTTACTGTTAATCAGTCTCGCCCAGTAGAGGATCATTTTACATTTAATATCTATATGAAGCGGCGTTTCACCCAACTCTCCATAAACCATATTAGAGCAAGTAGATTTATGAGCATGTAAAATATATTTACAGAACCTTAATTTTACATTATTTACAATGTCGCAATTTTCACTTCCCCACACTTCAGCTCCATATAATACAACAGGTTTTACCAGAGTGTCAAATAACCTTAATGCAATATCTGGAGGTAGAGATAGAGATTTAATCCGTTTCAGTAGAGCGAACATTGCCCTACATCCCTTTTGATAAAGACTTTGTTTTGCAACATTAAATTTTGCATTAAAATTAAACATGACACCCAGGTAATTGTAATCATTGACTACATCAAGTTTCATGTCCGCAAAATTAAACGAAGGTATATTTTTTAATTTGCCTCGCGAAAAAATGAATATTTTGGTTTTACTGGTGTTAATTTTTAAATCAAAATTGTTACAATATTCATTTAGAGTATCCAAATATTTTTGCAGGTCTTCAGGGGATTCAGCCAATAATACAGTATCATCCGCGTACATCAAAATATATAACTTTAAGTACGATACTAGATCTTCTGTTGGATCATGGACTAGCTGGTCCATCTCCTGGATTTTTTCTAGACCTTTACAAGATCGTGATATAAATTCGTTAAGATCAGCTAAGTAGAGAGAAAAAAGCAACGGAGATAAATGTTCTCCTTGTCGAACTCCAACATTACATGAGAAATATTCAGAGTTTTTTCCATTTACATTAACACATGATTTAGCCTGACTGTAGAGGTTTTTAATTACTTTTAGAATCCGCCCTGATATCCCAGAGGATAACAACTTGGACCATAATTTGGTTCTATTTATGGTATCAAATGCCTTTTGGTAGTCTACAAAACAACAGTATAATCGTTTACGTTTGTTGAGGTAAATATCGGCCAAAGTTTTCAAAACAAAAATGTGGTCTATGGTGGAATTGTCGGATTTGAAACCAGCCTGTTCTGGACCGACGGTGTCATGAGCTTTAACGAAGTTTGATAATCTTTCATTCAGACAGCTTGTGAACAGCTTACCGAAGCAACTGAGCAGAGAAATACCTCTATAATTATTTGGATCAGTATTATCTCCTTTATTTTTGTAGATGGGTCTTATAATACTAATAGCCCAATCGTCTGGTACTATGCCTGTAGAAAGAATAATGTTAAATAATTTTGCATATACTGGTATTAATTTATCTGGCGAATGTTTAAAAAACTCGTTGATAATTTGATCAATTCCCGAAGATTTGTGACTTTTTAATTTTTTGATAGCTTTTGTAATTTCTTGGGTGGTAAAGGGTTTATTGAGATCAGGATCGTCAGCGACGTTGAGCTCCTCACGGTGGCATGCCTCCGTCTGATTAGTTTCAGACGCTAATTTCTTAAAATGTTGCTCAAATATATCTAAAGATATTTTAGTCTCATTACTTGTTTTGTTTTTCCCTGGATTATGTTCCAATATTCCTTTGGATTTTCGGATTGTAATGTTCGTAATTTATTTATGGTGGCTTTTTTATATTCACGGAAAGCTTTATTTACAGTTTTCTTGTATTGTTTACTATATACTCTAACTTCGTTAAAATGTGTCGCATTTTTTAATCTCCTATATTTATTTCTATATTTCAACATATTGCGACGTGCTTCCTCACATTCTGTATTATACCACGGTTTATGAGGTAAAGCACGTCGCCTAGGTTTCTTAGCACTAACTTTAACTTCATGTGATAGACCAGAGGCAGTAGCAGATTGTTTCAGTACCTTACATATATCATCCGAAACTTTACTCACTACATCTGCTGTAATATTCCCCTCTGCTTCTGCTCTATCCATAGTGTGCAATATCAATTCAATACATTCATCTGATACATTCGATTGGAATGAAGCTGCAGAATCTGATTTCCACTTGTATTTAATTACATGTTCAGATCGTGTATGAAGAGTTTTATTTGACAGATCGTCTTCTTTTTCTAGTACTAAATTGAAAACAGCATTGACGGGGCAGTGGATATCAGAAATAATGCAGTCAAATTCCAAAATATCAAATTTTTCAACGTATGGAGCAAGGTTTTCAGAGATTAGAATGTAATCTACAACACTAGCATTTTTACATGTTGTTTTACCAATACCTTTATCGGCTCCATATCTGCCATTCATAATATGAAAATCTATACTGTTACAGAGTTCTATTAACCGTTTACCCCTATTATTTACATACTGATCCTTGTTTGAGCGTTTTGTGACATTAGAATTATTATTGAGAATTTCACATAACTCAACACTTTGATCTCAACTTTCATCATTATGTGACACATCAGGGAGTATACCCGTCCTGGCATTGAAATCGCCAAGAAGACAGACTGCCATATTTTCATCTTCACTTTTAATGTTATTTATAGTTTCTTCAATATCATCAAAGACAGACGGATCTGCATATGGAGAGTCTGCTGGTGGAGCGTATACGAGGCCAAAAACAACTGGTACATTAGAAAATGGTCTTGATATTTTAATCCAGATGGTTTCTTTGATACCGAAGTCCAAAACCTTCACAAAATTCACTATGGACTCATGGACTAAAATGGCCACTCCCCCAGATGCTCGTCTGGTTGTTTGTCTATTATTAATTAGAAGCTTAAATCCTGGTATAATAATCTCATCAAATTTACCTAGTTTAGTTTCTGTTAAGAATACTATTTGATGTTTCTGTATAAATTGTTCAAAATCAATATTTTTCAACTTGGCTTTCAAACCACAAATATTTAAAAGAACAATGTCAAGATCACTTGCAACAGAGCTACATTTTGGTGTGTTAATAGATGACCTATTATTAGTTCGATCTAAAGGTGGACTATTAGATATTACAGTCTTGTGGCGATGATGGCTGCCCTGGCAAATGTCCTATTTCTTAGTTATGGAGCTATTAGGGTCACTTTCACTGGGCTCTGCAGGCATTGGTGGTGTAGAACTGAGTCTTTGTTCTTTTAACTGCTTGTCGTTAGCAGGACTGTGTGTGGCACTGTTCTTTCTCTTATTGATGTTAGCTGGCTCCGGGTAGAGTGTGTTGATTATACTACTGATGAGCAGTTCCCTGCCAGATTCAGTCATGTGAACACCCTTCTCGTCACTTTTGTCGTAGTGGTGTTTCATGGCGTGCCCTTTTGTCGACCACAGCTTGGACCATGTGTCAATGTAGACATAGCGATCAGGGTGCACCTGAGCCAGGGATTCCAGATACTCATTGACGATGGTCGCCGCCGTGTTGCTTCTCTTTACGTCCGTGGAGCTGCCTTTTCTCGGGGGAATGGAGCAGATACCAATCTTAGCTCCTTGAAAAGTTTTTTCCAAACTGTCCAATGCTACACTATATTTCACAATTACTAATGGAGCTGATGTTTTCTTGTACGTTATGTCGTTTGTGCCGAGATGTATAACGACATGATCAGGTTTCAGTTCTTTTCTACTTCTGTTCATAGCACTAGTTATTAACTCATCTACATCGGCTATAGATGCTCCGGATCTATTTGTTATCATGACCCCCGGTTTCTCAATGTTATGCAAAAGGGAGTCACCAATAATAATTGTCTGGCATTGAATGTCAAACTCATCTATCGTCTGTGGTGTAGAGGGCCCAGCAGAGTTTGCAGGTGTACCCTTCATATTTCTACTGGTTGATGGTGTCGCGTCTCTGGTCACTCTGACACTAATGTTGTTTTCGCCGATGTTACTGGTGTCGCTGTTGTCCTTGTCACCTTCAGATTTCGTGTCATGTTTTAGGCTCTTTTCGTGTTCGTTGCTGAGTGTTGTTGGTGTTGGCTCCAGGTCTGTAGTGTCTTTTTCCAAGTCAGTAGCGAGTCGTCCTTCTGCGATTTCATGACGGTAGTCACCGAACTCGGTCAGCTCTTCTTTACCTACACACTGTGCTTCTCGATGTCCAGTTTGGCAGCAGTGTCTGCAGACTATTTCATTGGAACAGTCTTTTATGACATGTCCTGTGCTAAAGCATCGATAGCATCTTCTGTTGGAGCCTGGTTTTATCGGGCACTTGTAGCTGGGGTGTGATGTTTGCCCACAATGTCTGCACTCTGTTTTTCCATTGTCACAGAATACTCGTATGTTGTATTCTCCTGCTTTCAGTTCTGTAGGGATCGGTCCGTCTACGTCGATGATCTCTACATAGCGTGTTCCTGTCTTCACTTGGGTGCCTTTTATTGTCCCCATCCTCATACTGCGACGTACCACATTACCATAAGCGGATAATGTTGTTATGAGGTCATCATTTGGTAGTTCGAACGGAGCATCTTTTATCGTTACGTTTGTAACGTTTAACCCATTGTTTTGTATGCGTACACTGCGACCTTTGATAGTGATTTCAATTCCAATCAACTGGTTCCGTGCTGTATCATCAGCTACAGTTACCCAGCCTTCATTGGACGTCACTTGAATGCACTTGATCTTCTCTGCATCAATATGTGGTAGCAGGCTCTCTAAGACATCTTCTTCTGTGATTCTGCCCACTGGTGGAAGCTGGAGGCAAAGGGTTAACGGTCTTTTCAGCCCAGGCATGGCGTCTCTCGGGATTTACCAGCTGGATTAAGGCCAGGTCGTGTGGACAGTAAACAGTCCACGTGCCAGTGTGTATCACACCTTTTTGATCAACTCAGACAGGGGTCTCTTGGCGACATTTGTTGACTTCAACGGTGAGAGATTCACTAAGTGTCAATACAAGTCTCAATGTTGATCAAAAATCGTCAAAAATGTCACCAACCACTGCAAATTATCTCTTCTTTCTGGGTTCACTTCATGCCTTGTCTGTTAATGTTGATAATCGTTCATAAAATGTGTCAATACGTATCGGAAAACTCGTAAAATCGTCAGATTATAACCGGAAATTCAAATTGTAAACAACATCTCGCGCCATCTTGCTTTCAATTTAGGCGCTAATTGATCGAGTGGCCATGCATTTATAACATGTCACACCTCTGAGGCTCGAGTCCCCGTGCCGGATCAATTCAATTGTTCACATTAATTACTGCGGGTACATTTCAGTACCAGGTCAATTCTCTCTATTTTAACCTTCGCAATAATTATTAAAACATATGTCTTACAGTAACTGTTCTCCACCTAAAGTAGGTGGATCGTTACAATTCGTTGAGCACTATCATGTGGATCATCACAATTCGTTGAGCATCATAATGAGCTTGTATAATATACAAGCTCATTATGATGCTCAACGAATTGTTATTATAGGCGCATGCGCATCGATTATGGTGAACGTTCTAAGGAGTGGGGTCCGTCAGAAGTAAATCAGTCAAGCGAAACGACTGACCTGCTTTAGTCTTGGCAGTAGACTATTAGGCATATTATATAGTTTCCATACTTGCGATAAATTATCTGAATGTGACACAAAATGTTAAAAAAAGCAATTCCAGTTTTCAAACCATGCAGTCATTTTTTTTCAATTCCAGTCTAGAATTCACCCCAACTCTGGTGATGAGGCGATGTAGACTACAGGAAAAAAATAATTAAACAATATTGTAGGCCTATATACCGGGTAGTTTTAAAGTCTGTCTCTACACCACGTAGTAAATGACGCCCTCTATAAACCATTAACTGTAATCTCAGAATTACATCAGGGCCTGAAATTTTGATACATTTTAGACTGGGGTAGTCGCCACCTGACTAGAAATATTATGAAAATTGGCTACTATTACCATAAGAATTAAATGAGAATCAGCAAGATTCATTTGTAACCACTATAGTCGGATATTCATATTAACCATGGTAAATGTTTTTTGCCGATTTCTCAGTCAATTTTCAATCAATTTTCAGTGACGAAAAATAAAAAATTGGAGAAGACAGACGAGGCAACTGCCTCGTCTGCTTCATGCTGGCTACAGGCCTGAACATGTAGTAAATAAACAAACATCTCGCAATATATAGACTATATAATATTAACCCATATTACTTTATTATTAATTTCATTATAAAAAAATATTTATGTCAAAATAATTGTCAAACTTCTGATATACTTATCAAAACTTCGCGAAATTTTCAGGGTAGTCGCGACATGGATGGAAAATAGTGTGTGTAAAATTGGTTAAGAATTATTGACCGTGAAATACGCGAAATTCATTCACCCTGGTTAATGAATTTAATGTGACTATATCTGACTAATTATATAATCTGACTATAATGCCCTACAGTACGTAGGTCCAGGGTGTTGCCAATAAACTATTATTATTGTATGAAGCCTCCAAGATTGACAAAGATCATAAAACTCCTACAGTTTTATGCAACGATGTAGCCTACCGGTAGACTATTCCAGCACATTTCACCAACAGTGCTATATTGATGACGTCATAACTTATATTTAAATGTAATTATATATTGTGAAGTAATTGATCAACTGTAATTTGTGACGTCATATAATAGAAGTTTCAAGTTGCCCGTGGATATCATGACTGGTGATATAAATGGTTGGGTTACCTGGTTACAGTTTCTATGAAAACCAAAAAGTAGATCCTCTAGTCTATTGCTTATCACCACCAAAGCTTGCTTGTTTCCGTTGTCGATATCATAGATAGTCTATAATAGGCCTACATCTAGCAACGGAAACAGGTAACTGTGATCACCACCAGCATGACCAGTAAAATCTTCAACAATGGGAATTATTATCACAAATCAGTGTATCACAAATTGGATGAAATCTTAACAAATCACTAATTGTAAGACTTCGACGTTAGCTACAGTAACGCAGGTTAATTTAATGTGACATAGGCCTGGCCTACGTCACATTAAATTAACGTCAAACTGAATGTAGACAGATCATAGGCCTAGATATCAACATTGAGAAATATGAAAGAGGGAGATTTTATCTGGTGCTGCGTGAACTCACGTAGGCGAGGGGTCCGATAAGTCTTTTCTGGGGGCATTCTTGCTGTTTCCTGGCACCTTTCACCAATAAATTCTAAAGTTATTTATTTATTTTATCTTATTTTTTATTATAATTTATCAAGACCAAGATTGACCATCAAATTAGGCCTTGGCTGATCTCGTGAAGGAAAAAACATTGCAACATTTGCAAATATATAAATTTATCAATCGTTGTACGTGTCTGTAACGGCTTTCTGTAATCGACGAAACCGGTTTCTTGTAATCAACAAGACGAAACTGATGAGACGAACAACATTAAACCAACATTGGGTCAATGCGTGTGCATAAAGTGTTCAAGGGCGTGGCCCACCCTGGTGCAGTAGATCGCGGATTCGAACCCCGCTCTGGCCTTCAAGTTTCAAAGAAATCTTCTGCGCTCACTTGTAAAGATCCAATATTGTGGGGAACCTCCGTGACCGAGAGGTAGCGTGTTCGACCTCAGACCGCCAGCTAGGGCTTGTAATTCGAATCCTGTGTCTGGGGGGCAGTGTAATCTCAGCATCCTCAGGAGGTTAGGCCTAATTATCTTCTAATTAGCTTAGTCTCTAGGCCTATGTGCACAAAGGTGGCCTAAAACCCCATTCATTGCATTTCATGTTTTTGAATAAAGTATTTATGGTACCTAGCTGGCTGGGATATCGGCAAAAAAGCTTTTAAACATTCGCTGATTTAATGTCTGACGAGCGCCGCAGACGGTGGACTAACCTTAACCCTACATGTTTTTCCAACTCCATTCAACTTGCCAAGTTTTACGGCGCCTATTTCTGCCGTTTTTTGCATCGTCTGATCCTTTTTTTGTAATGTATGATGACAGCTAGTGCAAGTCATTCATCATTAAAGCGGTGGTCGATATTAAGTGAAACTTGGGAATATCGGTATACAAAACAAAGAAAGGATTTCCCAAGTTAAAATAATTTTCAACCAAAAATTTTACCTGAAGATCGCCGGACATGTTAGCGAGTTGAATAGAAGTAAAAAAAAAAAATTCAGCCAGTAGGGGAGTCCCGGGCAAAGTGGATATACCGGGAAAGTGGACCAGTCCTCCTATTTCTAAAATATAACCAATTATGAAGTAATTTTGACGCCACACAATGAAAAAAGAGGAACACTCTTTGGGTCGAAAACAGGAAGTGGCTGTTGTAAAAAAAGCAGATTAGAATCATTGCAAGATAATGAATTCCATTTTTGGTTATTTTACGATATAAGAAATGGCTGAACCTTTTGATATTATTTACATTTACAAACTCGGCATTACTTGGTATGAGACGCCAATATTCTTAAGATTGGTTTAATTGTGTTTCTATAGGAATTCCAGTGATTTCGTTTGACAGTGCTCACGGCATGCGAATGCATACACTTTAGGGCAAAGCGAATCGGGCAAAGCAGATCATGATCCACTTTGCCCACACTGTGATCCACTTTGCCTGAACTTTGCTATGTCGTTTTGATAAAGCATGTCTAATTATCAGCCCATCCATGTATGGGAGAATCTTTATGAGTTTATGGCCAGTCTTGCCGTAGCCCCTTTATTGAGATAGATTATATAAATTATATTTCTCATGTGCTTAAATTAACTACAACAAATCCATTGCTGTTGATCTTTAACTAATTATTAGAAAACATCCTTAACTTTATCTAAACCGCAATGATCGATAGAGTTGGTCCCTATTAAAACATGGAAAGATAAAAGATAGAAGTATTTTGATCAATCAAGTATTGGGAAGAATAACATGTGGTACAACAACCTCCAATTGACACTGACAACATGAGTGTTAAAAAATATATTTCACCTGAAACCATCCAATGCAGTATGACCATAAACCATATTAATATCCAGATCAAAGCAGGTTCACCAGTCGACTGTCGTGCACCAAGCTTAATGTGTGGTGTAGCATGCAGTGAGGTGTAGTGAAGTATGCTCCAGGTGTGTAGGCCTATGCATGTAGAATATGCTTCAGTTCCTATGTGGTTTCATTGGGTGTATACGAGTGTGGTTCATATGTTTCGTAAGGGGTTCATATGTTTCGTAAGGTCGTAAGGGGTTTCATTGGGTGTTTGTGTAGTTCATATGTTCCATAGGTCATATGTGGTTTCATTGGTTGTATGTGTGGTTTATATGTTCCGTAGGTCATATGTGCTCTCATTGGGTGTATGTGTGGTTCACATGTTATGTAGGTCTTGTGTGGTTTCATTGGGTACAAGTGTTGTTCATATGTTCCGTAGGTCATATGTGTTTTCATTGGGTGTATGTGTGGTTCACATGTTATGTAGGTCTTGTGTGGTTTCATTGGGTACATATGTGGTTCATGAATATGTTCCGTAGGTCCTTTTTTCTTTCATTGGATGTATGTGTGGTTCATATGTCCCGTAGGTTTTATGTGGTTTCATTGGGTGTATGTGTGGTTCATATGTTCCGTAGGTCCTATGTGCCTTCATTGCGTGTATATGTTCCGCAGGTTCTATGTGCTTTAATTGGGTGTAAGTGTGGTTCATATGTTCCGTAGGCCCTATGTGCTTTCATTGGGTGTATACGTGTGTGGTTCATATGTTTCGTAGGTCGTAAGTGGTTTCATTGGGTGTATGTGTGTTTCATATGTTCCGTAGGTCATATGTGGTTTCATTGGGTGTATGTGTGGTTCACATGTTCCGTAGGTCCTATGTGATTCCATTGGATGTATGTGTGGTTCATATGTTTCGTAGGTCATATGTGGTTTCATTGGGTGTATGTGTGGTTCATATGTTACGTAGGTCCTATGTGATTCCATTGGATGTATGTGTGGTTCATATGTTCCGTAGATCCTATGTGCTTTCATTGGGTATAAGTGTGGTTCATATGTTCCGTAGATCCTATGTGGTTTCATTAGGTGTATGTGTGGTTCATATGGTCCGTAGCTCCTATGTGGTTTTATTGTGTGCATGTGTGGTTCATTTGTTCCTATGTGGCGTAATTGGGTGTATGTGTGGTTTATATGTTTAATTTGTATGTCATGTGGTTTCATTACGTGCATGTGTGGCTCATATGTTATGTATGTCATATGTGGTTTCATTGGGTGTATGTGTGGTTCATATATGTTCCATAGTCGTGAGTGGTTTCACTGAGTTTATGTGTCGTTCACATGTTCCGTAGGTCCTGTGTGGTTTCATTGGGTGTATGTGTGGTTCATATGTTCTGTATGTCATATGTGGCTACATTGCGTGTAAGTGTGGTTCATATGTTATGTAGGTCCTGCGTGCTTTCATTGGATGTAAGTGTGGTTCATATGGTATGTAGGTCCTATGTGCTTTCATTGGGTGTAAGCGTGGTTCATATGTTCTGTAGGTCCTATATGGTGTCATTGGGTGTATGTGTGGTTCATGTGTTCCGTAGGTCCTAGGTGGTTTGATTGGGTGTATGTGTGGTGCATATGTCCCGTAGGTCCTTTGTGCTTTCATTGTGTGTATGTGTGATTCATCTGCTCGGTAGGTCGTATGTGGTTTCATTGTGTGTATGTGTGGTTCATATGTAACGTAGGTCCTATGTGGTTTCATTGGGTGTATGTGTGGTTCATATGTTCCGTAGTCCTATGTGGTTGCATTGCGTGTATGTGTGGTTCATATGTTCCCCGGGTCCTATGTGCTTTTATTGGGTGTATGTGTGGCTCATATTTCCCGTAGGTCCTATTTGGTTTCATCGGATGTATGTGTGGCTCATATTTTCTGTAGTTCCTATGTGGTTTCATTGAGTGTATGTGTGGTTCATATGTTCCGTAGGTCCTATGTGCTTTCATTGGGTGTATGTGTGGTTCATATATTCAGTAGGTATTATGTGGTTTCACTGGGTTTCATTGGGTATATGTGCGGTTCATATGTTTTGTAAGTCCTAAACTAACTAAATTAGGAATTTCAAATGAAGATTGCTTATAAACTGTGAGAGATATTAATAGGTCTAACTATTATTACTGGTAAAACGGATTGTTTCTAATTAAATGCCAGATGTACACGCTTTCTATGCATGAAGAGGAACAGAAGAAAAATGAAAAACTTATTTTTCCTAGATTTCTAACAGGGAGAATTTCTAAATTTCCCCTAAGTCTCCTAAGTTATGAAAGTAAAATTTAAAATTGTGGCTTGGGATTAGGTATTTTCGTTTTCGAAATTACGGTATTGTTAAGCTCTTAATAGGCCTGGATGTTAATTACAAAGCACCAAAAAACGTCTAATTAGGTACTTTTGGGTCTTTAATGTGTGAGATTAGAATTAAGATAAAGATTCAGAATAC
This sequence comes from Flabesymbios commensalis, assembly GCA_964017125.1. Lineage (NCBI taxonomy): Eukaryota > Metazoa > Annelida > Polychaeta > Terebellida > Flabelligeridae > Flabesymbios > Flabesymbios commensalis. The sequence continues at coordinate 34,217,015 of OZ024907.1, read as the reverse complement.
GCTAGTGTGCGGCTGGGGATGTTCCAGGGCAAAGTGGATACCCCTACTCGCTTTGCCCAAGGTGCTGATTCGCTTTGCCCAGGTACCTGGGCAAAGTTTTATAACAAACATTTATCTTGGAAAATCAAGTTTTTATTCGATATAATATGCTTGATTTGTCTTCCCCGTGAGGTGTCCGAAATGGGTTTGCGATTTTTTGAAAACGTGTTAATGTCATATAATTACGTTATTGCAATTCATGACAGGTTGGCCCTATTTAAAAAGTCTTTTCTTGATAATAAAATAAAATATGTATAAAAACGTTGAATGAATCACCAGTTATTCAATATTAAGCCGTGGTCCAAGTTTTAGAATGCAAATGTCTTTACCGTTAGCAAGAACCCATAAGGCCTATTATTTCTGCAAGTATTCACCAGATGGCTCTAGCACGTAAGTTCCTGGATCTAGTCAACCATTTTTTTTTTAAGTAAACAAGATTTGATTTTTGGACAAAGATAATGCAATATAAGTGTAAAATAGGATGTCACAAATAAAATGTCACAACAATAGGATGTCTTTACTGTGTGTCTAATAACATTGGTTGAAAAAAAATAGCTGTTCTAGGTTATTCTTGTCATCAGTACATGAAGAAAACAATGCTGTGAAGTCAAAAATATGCACATATCTTGTAAAATGTTTATTTTATGCCGAATAGTGTGTCTTTACCGTTATAATGATTTGTCTTTACCATTAAAACGATAAAGACCGTCATAAAACGGTAAAGATAAATACTATTTTAAAAAGTAAGTTCTGTGGTAGTTCAATGTCCCTTTAGTCATACAATTATACTGAAAACTAGGCCTGCTATATAAAGCTTATATAACTCATTTATTCAACGATTTTTTTCTTTACCGTTACAGCAACATCTTTACCGTTACAAAACGTCTTTACCGTTTAATGTTCTGTCTTTACCGTTATAAAATTGCCTACTATTTAAGCTATACCGGTAAAGACAAAAAAAGATCGATATTAATGTCTCTAAAAGTGCTAATATATAGCATGCTGCTTGGATATTGCAAACTGATGCTTGGTAGAGTATCCTATATGCGTACATAACATTTAAATTCACAAAATCAGAACTATTTTTTTCTCAAAAATGTTTTACCGGTATTGCTCAATTTATTTGAAAATGGTCCATATAGGCCCCATTCTGACCTCAGAGACTACGGGGTTGACCTGAGCGACATCTATGTGTGGAGAATGTATAGGCCCTATTATGCATAGGCCTAATGCACGTATTTTTTCAGTTTTTTTTTTTTTTACCATGCTTTTACTAATATTTTAATAAGTTTATGTAGCAACCGTTACAATAGGCAAAATACTACACAACACGTTTGGTATACAAAAAAGGAAATGTTTATTAGTCACGACCAAAATACCTGATTGGCAAATGACTGCCAGTCAAAAACATTTTTTACAAACAAAAAAACAAGCAGAAACACATATCAAAAACTAATTAGACCTATTACATTTTTTCACTTTTCGACATATATACAGTACTTTCTTCAGAACAGGCACTCAATTTAGATGATCAACGTTTACAGGAAAATGTTCTCTTATAAAATATCTTAGGAACATATGTTCACAGCTCGTAAGTTACATTACTTGTTGAATATGTAACATCACGGGTAAATTGAGCCCTGCTTCTTGACATTAGTCTCCCATGGCAAATTTGTACAAATCAAAACCGTCACTGATGACTTCGATTAGCAGTTGAATGGCTAGCTAGACCCATGCTCTGTGTCTGTCTTGAATTACCACATTATATCGTATTATATCAGTGTCAATATAATATTAGTGTTATAATGTGAATAATTACATCAGAGATATTTCAATGTTAAATCTCCACATCCTAATCCGTACAAATGTTTAGCATATGTTCAGAATATACGGACATAGGCCTAGTTTGATACCGTGATGCTCAGTGAGTCAGACAACCTAGCCATGCCAGGTAGCCTACATATATACGAGTATGTTTCACTGAAACCGAATCTGTCAGAAATAGCATTAATTGCCAGATAATCCTGAAATATGTGATTTAATATAAAAAGTATACCTTAACCCATATCCTGCTTAAGTAAATTTATTTAAATTTTCAATCACTTAAGGTTGTGTTTTGCTACCGCGATCCACAACCTCAAGTGGTTGAAAATTACTCATATTTGCTTAATTTGAGACCAAACATTTACAAATCTTGATGTTTAAACACCAATTTCATTCCCAATAACAGTGATTTGATCAACTAATAAAACAGGGTAAAAACGACAATAGTAGTCATCAGCAGGATAACCATGCAGGGTCTATTTTGTGAGAGAAAAGATGCAACAAATGTTGAAAAATAATAAAAAATATTAACAAATGCCTTTCGTGCATACAAACTACGCTAACTAAGTAGGTGTGTCGTCATATAATTCCTTGATAAAACATTGTGGGCGTACCATGCATGGAACGCATACATGTGCAGCATGGTCAAAGTCCACAGCAGTGGGATCTGCAGCAATTTCAATTATGGTTCTGTTCAGTACTTATAACGACCCAGCTGCTTTGTGAGAGGATACTATCACAATGGTGTTAAGAAGAAATGACTTGCCAGTTCAATAATATTCAGGACAATCTTACATTTAAAAAGACAAAATGAGGCTAAAATCATCAAAAAATCAGCATTTTAATTTTGGCTTATTAATATAGCCATAAGATGTGAGCATGTCAATAGAATGGAATCGTGTAGGTTTTTACAATTTTGTGTTACGCATTTACCAGGTAAGCAAGAAATAAGGACGAAATTTAATTTCAGACATGCATGTCCAAAATAAAAAATACTGGTATAACTGATAAATGGGGTTTTCGGCGTTGCCACAGTCTATGTATATGTTCACATCTTATAGACATATTAGGAAGCCAAAATAAAATACTGATTTTTTTATGATTTTAGCCACGATGTGAATCTGTTAAAGAATTGCCAATTCAATGATAACGGTTTCAACAAACTGTAAAGAAAGTCAACAAGCACATGTATTGGTCAAAAGCACTAAATAATTTCTTAAACAAACCACACACACCAATTCAACACACAATTGAATTCTCATATACTTATTACATAGCAATTAGCATACTATTACTATAGTATTTTGAACTTTTCGAGTTGTGATTAGCTCAATAGCACCAACTGAGATCAATCATTTATCTGATAAATATGAAAAAAAATAATGCTAAACATGATTGTTATCGGGCAGAGATATTCACTGACGATTTGTTACAGTTTATTCCCAAAAAAAGGACTATGTTTCTCGGCTTCGTGTGAATGACCTAAAACTTGTCCACCACTCCTTTTTTCCAGCATGTTTTATTTTTTTAGGCAAGAAACAAAATAATTTAAAAAAGAAGATATTTAACTTTAAAAAATATGATTGGGACATTTAAAAATATTTGTACCAACTGGATAGGAGTACACAGATCCTATTAAAGAATGTCTATTTCATTCTGGGGCCGAAACCCCCTTCTCCCCCCCCCCCCAAAAAAAAACGCCACAGCACCACTTAAAAAAATTCTTGGAACAAAAAAATAGTTCCTTCTTTTTAAGCCTTATATTGAACATTTTAGCTTATTTGGAAATTTGGATTTCAAAGTAAATTTATTGTTAAAATTTATGGAAGAAGAATTAATGAATTAATTTACATTACAATGACAATACATCGTTGTCAATTGAGTAAGGAGCTGGAGAAATAAATTTATTGTTCAAACACATAAGGATTCATTATGTCTGAAAATAGCTGTAATACAACAATCCAAAAGCACTAGTTGTAAATGAGGTACAGCATATCCACCAGCATATAAAGGAGAATAGACCTCGAAAGAACGTGGAAGTGAAAACCTGTTTAAGGCTACTCAAGGCAAGAGAAAATTGAGCTGCGGTTTCCTGGATTGCGGCAAGGGTATCATCTGCTGCATCAGAAGTTTGTGTTGTGGGGACAGATTTCGATAAATCATCATGTTCAGTCATTGTATTGATGTTGAAAATACTGCTGAATGTTAAATTACCCATGGTTTTCAACATGAAGGCACTGAACAATAGTAGTATGACAGGTGCTAAATATTGGAGAGCCACAACACAAAGATAGTAGAAAACATTAACTACTATCTTCTGTACATCTAAAAGAGTTGCTCTCCCTGCTTCTTTTTTCATCTTCTCTATACGTTCACATGCCATGTTAAGATGAGCTTGTAAATGGGGCCACACCAGTACCAAGCGGAGTACACAGAATCCTATTATTATTAACAATCGAATTGATTCAAATCCTTCCCCTGTTAATATTATACGTCCTGAATGAGCTCCAGCCTTAAGAAGGTAAATACGCACCATTGGTTTAACCCACATCAGTGTTATAATGAGAGGCATAATCATATTCAAATGTAACAATAACTGCATTATACCACTGTCTGTATACTTTAATGCATCCGAATGCATCTTAGCTAGGCGCAGTCCCGGGAAAGTAAGAAACGCACCGAGGATGGCACATATTATTGCAAGAATGATTTTAAATCCCACAATTGAGATTGGTCCTGCTGAATTGATGCCCTGCTCTTCCAAGAATGAGTTGGCCCCAGTTGAAAAATTGAAATAGGCTGGTTCTAAGCCAAACTCTAGTGTTTCTTCATCAACTATCAAGACTCCCATGGCTAAGACTAGAAAAAAAAATCCAAACACAATGCACATCATTCTCTCACCACTTTCTTCTGTTCTGAAGTATATTGCAGTCAGCGAATAAAGAATTTTGAGGGCAAATCCTATGACAAGAAGACACCACATCATGCTGAGATTTGTTTCTGTGGTTGGCTTAAGTACAGCATAGTAAATTTCAGTTATCGTATAATGAAGTATTCCACAAAAAGCGAAATCAACAAGCCAATGATATTCTGGGTAGTACTGTAGAGGTAAAAGATCCATGGCTTTGATTGGTGCCGAGTCCAGTTGAATGTTTAAATTCTTTGAATAGGTGGTGACTGGTGTGTCATCTTTCCTCTTGCCATCTCTCTTGTCCTTTTTACCCTTTCCTTTAGGTAAATTATTTGATAAACCTGATAAACTACGCATCTCTTCTTCGGAAGGATGTAAATAGCGTACTAATCTGGAGCATAGAACATTCCTGGCCAGAGAATAATGTGGCAAGAGTTTAGACAACACTGATGCCATGATCATGCTGAAGACCAACTGTAATCCCAGCAGAGCCATTTTGCCACTGACCCTGTTGCTTGTAGCATGTATTCACAAAATCTACAAAATAAATAATGAAACATTAGTAGGGACATGAAAAAAGTAGAAAAAGAAACAAATTAGGTCAATTTTCTTTTAAAATTCATCTAGAAAAAACCCCATGATTGTGACAATGAAAAATACAATATTTCTATCAGGAATAGTGATCAAAACGAACAAACAAACAGAGGAAAATATGTCTTTTATTGCAGTGTCTCACAAAATCACTAAAAAACTAAACAAATAAATTTCACATAGTACGCAAAATTTCAAAAATGCAAGCCCCAACATGTTATGTAGACTCCCGACATCGGCGCGCCACTAAAGCATGTGGTATTGATTCATGTGGTGTGTGCTCCAGGGTTGGGGTCAGGTACAGGTAATTGTACCTAGGTACAGGTACTCATAAAATATTCAGGTATAGGTACGTATATTCACAGAGTAGCTAGGTACAGGTACTGTTTTTTTGGCATAGGTACAGGTACTTTTATAGTTTTATTTACGGGGTGGCATCACTGCAGTTTACATAAATGTTTAACCCAGCAGCAACAGTTGTAGTGTGCTATATACTTCAATATTATAATTCATTAATATCGTTGTGAAAACATTCAGCATGTTATAAATTAATAACAACCGGTAAAAAATTGATTCGGCACGGAATGACTATTTTCCAGTCATCATTCATGTCGTGACTACCCTGAAGGTTTAGCGAAGTTTTGATAAGTATTTAAGAAGTTAGACCATTTGACATGTAGTAAATAAATACAAATGTTGCGCTCTATAAACCCATTAGCTCCGTCTCCGAATTTGATGACATGTCAAATGGTCTAAGTTCTAAAATACTCCACTAAATTTTCAGGGTGGTCACAACATGAATGAAAAATAGTGTGTGTAAAATTACATGAGAATTGGTTGAGAATTGACTGAGAAATCCGTGCGACTGATTAATCCTGGTTGGGTGTGACCATACCCCGAAAAAGACTAGAAACCCCGAAAAAGACTTGAAAAAGACCGAAAAAGATTTTATTTTCAACCGAATTCTGTTTATATGTTACTATAATCTTATTTTATATATTAGTATTTGTTCCAAACATGTATTGCCAAGTCGATTTTACGTAAATTATCGTACCGGCAATACAGCTTACAGTAGCCTAGTTTGTAGTGTTCCGGATTTACTGTCATTTGACACTAATGCGCCACATGGTGAATTCAACATTATATCTCTACTAGGCCTCTCAGCAAACACGATACATGAATGCACCCATTGGCTTTGTTGGTTCAAGGTTGGGCCAGCGCAGTAGACGGTGGACCAGCATTGAACCAACAATGGGTGAATGTCTAGTGTTTGTGGGCTACTTGTAATTCGTGAATAATGTAGGCCCTATTTATTTCGGGATTGGTCATATATTGTATGTGTAGATCTATTATAAATCAAGTATCAGTACTAAAGCAAACACAAATATCAGATATTATACCTTTATTTTTACATTCAGTTATTGGTAACAACATACCGTAATACCATGAATAAACAATTGAATGAACAATACTTTCAAAAGGTAGGCTTATTCAAATTTGAATCTTGGTGACTGCATATAGGCCTATAATATATGATTTGTTTATGTAATATATAAGATAGGCCCCTACACTTCTAACGTTATTAGCAGTTTTATGCAATTGCTATAAAAATTATATAAATCAATGTAGCCCATCAGTGCGTCAATGTTTTTGTTCACAGTGGTAGTGCGTGCATTGATTTTCCTCTTAGTTTGGTTTCTCTTATTGAATTGTGCTCTGTGGAACTGATGAATAATCACCTTTTGTGATTAATAATCACCCGAAAACACCCCCTATTATATACCTCATCCTTAAGAAGGGGGATTTCACAGCGGCAATGATGATAAAAGATAATATCAAACAACATAAGGTGGGGAAACACCTCACCTCTCAGTAAACAAGAGACGCCAGCCCAACGCTGGTTTACTGTTGGGCCAGCATTGTCGACGGAGTGCCAACAGTAGAGCAACGCTGGGCCAATAGGATTAAAACTCACCTGAGACGGAAAACACTCAGTAAGGTGATGACATGTAGCTTTTGTCAAGTGCATAAGAGCTAGCCCCAATGGCTGAAACAGGTTTAAGCCACAGATTGACCGCGTACAAAATCTTGGGATATTTCTTTGGATTGCCATATCGGAAAATATCGGGGAATAATCAGGTCAAAAATAGTTTTTTTAGAATCAGTAATATTTCAGTTCCATGCCCGCATGCTCAGCTCAGAGGTCGCACAGTTATTAAAAAGATATGGACATTTTTCAGACCTTGGGGTCGGGATCGCTCTCAGTCACCGCCATGTTGGATTTTTCGGGTAAAGCAAATACATCAATCCATGGTCTCGGAGAGGACGACACGGCCATTAGGCTAATTATTATTAAAAAAACAGTTGTATAGATATGAAGTATAATTTATTATGCGATAAAACTATACTGGTAGTGCATAACGAGAACTTGTATTAGCCTTTATTTATTAATATAATATTAATATATAATATTAAAATATAATAAAAATTTGTGTTAACGTGCCAGCTTATACAGTTAACCCTTAAACCGCTAAACACAACTGTAAAATTTGCAAATGTTTAACACTTTAATGGTTAATAATAGGCTCTGCTTACTCTGTATACATTTATACTAGTGATCAGGTAAATGTCATATCACGAAGAAAATCTCTAGCTAAATGAACAAATACTGTGGGGTTGACATTAATATGAACATTGATACGATGCTAAACTTAATGTACTAAACAAGAGCACACTCGATAATAGCCCGCCGCCGAATTATGATAAAGAAAGTAAAGACGAATGTCATCACGTAAATAACAACCCAAGATATAAATGGTATGTTAAACCAGCCGCTTTTCAAGTTATCGCGCCCACAAGGTCAGATTATGGATGTAAAATAAATGTGAAAAATCGCAATAAGTCAACCATTTTGATTTTTTTACCGGCCATTATTGAGCTTGTCCAAGAACTGCTTATTAGTAACATGCATAACAAACTTGAAGAGGATACTTGTGAAAATGTTGAAGTTATCGCGCCTACAAGGTCAAATTATTGACGTAAAATGAGAAAAATCGCAATAAATCGGCCATTTTGAATTTTTTTTCAGCCATTATTGAACTTGTCCAAGAACTACTTATTAGTAACATGCATAACAAATTTGAAGAGGATATGTGAAAAAATTTTCAAGTTATCGCGCCCACAAGGTCAAATTATTGACGTAAAATCACAATAAATCGGCCATTTTTTTTTTTTTTCAGCCATTATTGAACTTGTCCAAGAACTACTTATAAGTAACATACATAACAAATTTGAAGAGAATATGTGAAAAACTTTTCAAGTTATCGCGCCCACAGGGTCAAATTATTGACGTAAAATGAGAAAAATCACAATAAATCGGCCATTTTTTTTTTTTTTCGGCCATTATTGAACTTGTCCAAGAACTACTTATTAGTAAAATGCATAACCAATTTGAAGAGGATATGTGAAAAACTTTTCAACTTATCGCGCCCACAAGGTCAAATTATTGACGTAAAATTTGAAAAATCGCAATAAATCGGCCTTTTTTTTTTTTTTCAGCCATTATTGAACTTGTCCGAGAACTGGTCATTAGTAACATGCATAACAAATTTGAAAAGGATATGTGAAAAACTTTTCAAGTTATCGCGCCCACAACCTTGGTCAAATTATTGACGTAAAATGTGAAAAATCGCAATAAATCGGCCATTTTTTTTTTTTTCGGCCATTATTGAACTTGTCCGAGAACTGGTCATTAGTAACATGCAAAACAAATTTGGGAAGGAAACATGAAAAACTTTTCAAGTTATCGCGCCCACAAGTAAATGTTAACGCCGACGCCGCCGAACTTCAATTGCAATAGCCCACCTTTTTTAATTAAAATTAAAAGGCGGGCTAAAAAAAGGAATATAGTTATTTAATGACTATAATTAGGATTTAGGTATTTAAAGCTGCATAACTGTTTGGTTTATTTCGACCGAAATAACCTAAAATGTTCAACACAATCATTCATATATTTTTAAAGGTTTTATAAATGGACAAAATCGATGTAAATGTAGCTGGATTAGATCACGACGCGATACACCATCAAGTTATATGGTGTGGTAAATCGGCCCGTCTGTGTACAATATGTACGTAATACTAATAGTGGTTAATTGTGGGCCAATATAATGTTACATCAGACAAACATCAAACCCCTTAATAACAAACACGAGACGTTGAGCCGCATTGGTCTAACGCTGGGCCAGAGCCGTAGACGATGGCCCCGAATTAGTTTGACATCGGACCAATGCCTCGTGTTGGCTGTGATGCCAAGCTCACACAAACCACCCGTTGGTGTCCTAAGACTAGGTCAGCCCCTATGATAACTCAGCAGGCACAAGTCACCGACTCATTGATGGCTCAATGTTGGTCCAGCTTCTATGACGCTGGTACAACATTGACCCATAAATGGTTGAAAGCCTCTTGATTGCTGGGAACTCAGCTACTAGTACCGTAAAGGCTGCTATTTTTACAATTATTTTATTTTACCCATTTCGCTATTTATATAACTGTATGTGATGACTAACGATGAAATAAAATAGTCTGATATTTTCGAAAAGCATAGTCACTATAGATCGTGTTTCTCTTGTCATTCAAAATTCACTTTGAATTCACTCATAGCATTGCCACTATATTTTGAAATGCCCGTGAGGTATCAAATAAAAGACTGCGCAAAAAAAGATGATTTACATAACTGAATTTGGTGGAATTGGACTGCAATTTCCCACGGTTGGGGGAGAGGGTCTTAATGGCAGGCCAAAGGCTCAGATGCTGGCCCACACTTAAAAGCACCATACTAAAACAGGGTCCTCTTTTTCAATTGAGTGACATTCTCTATACCGGTACCGAAATTGAACATGACATTATATGCAGATATCACTCATATCACACAAAGTAATAACTTCTAGATATGTCTAACTGACATGAGACAATACACTTTGTACTGTGAAATGTATCTATGATCACTTAAAAAATAAGAATAATTTCAAGTCTTCTATTTTTTTGATGATGACCGTTATCTGCCACTTGGTACTTATAATGTCCTGGTTATACAGACAATGTGTCTTACTCCGCTGTGATCAGGTCTTTGTTTTGGTGGGGCAACAATATCAAAAAACAACAAACTTAAATCTTTAACAACACAGTAATCGGAGCAGTAAAATAAAAAAATAAAACACCATTCTCCATGGATTGATCTTTTGATTAAAATAAGCAAAACAGTTCTGCAGCTTTAAATGTGAGATACTTAAACACTATATTTAGTTAATACAATATGCATTCTGAAGGTGTTATCACACAATCTCTGTGATTATACCGGATTAGTCAAGAAGGTGTAAAATATTCCTAGCATATCAGCCAGTCACCGGCGGAACAACATCAGGCCAACACTGGTTCAATGTCGCAAACTGGGTGGCCTAGGTTCGCACTTGAACAACTCAACACCTGTCAGACATATACCTAGCTCTTTGTTAAAGTGGTTTTAGAATTAGGATGTATTTTGGCGCCTGTAGACGTTTGCATTTTTAATAAACGCGTCGTTGATATATATTTCAGTGTATTTCATGCATTTATATTATAATCTCTCACGGCAAAATTTGATTGCCATCAGTCTGTCGCCGTGATCTCAATAAACGAGGCAACTAATAGTAGGAATTATTAGTGTTGTGTATTAATGTTTATTTCCTGTATTTTCACATTAAAATAAGCATGATATATATTTAATACATAATTATATATATATATACAGGGGTCGAAATAAGTGCTATCCCGCTATCCCGTGGCTAATAAAAAAAATGGTCGGGATAGTCAGTCTGTATAGTGACTATCCCGTTGGGATAATGCGATTTGGGGTGCTTATTTTATCACACATGGGCTAGCTATGGTATACTACTAGTAGTAGCACCAGTAGTAGTATAAATCCGCTGTTCTGTGCAAGGGAGATGGGCGCTAAAATGGGCAAATCTACAGTCAACTTGAGGTGAGCAGTCACAGTGGTTAATGTTGATATGGTTCACCTGCCGGCTGTGTATAGTCTAGATCTGTGTAGACTGCATGAGTGTGAATACAGTATATGGGGCTATAGGCCTAGCACTATATTACAGACACCACGTGCACGTGCCCCAGTTCAACGGCGTCTCGTCCTTGGCGTCTAGCCAAGTAATGGGGCCTCCTATGAGTGGGGTATCAGTAGTCTAGGCTGAAGGGTAGGCAACGTTTTAGCTACATACACTTGAGCTAGTTGAAGTACTTATACAGTTATAAAAAAAAATTCAGATTACACAAAGGATCTGTTGCACATAGACTATATGATCAAAAACATCATGCTTTTTAACCTCACTTTGCCATTCTTTGTAAAATTTGTTACATCATCCTTTTTTTAAACTCACTTTATCATTGTAATATTTTTTGAAAATAATTTTACCCACGGGAGCCCAACCTGACCACAAAATGGATCTCCTGGAAATGATCACTTGAGGTCATTGTCAACCCTTGAGTCAGATATATCCAAAAAGATTATGTTAGTGAGGAGGAGGAGGATAACGATAATGGAGTTAGATGAAGTCTTTTGAATAGATATATATATTAATAGGATAGGTGAGGCACAGAAAGCTATTAAAATTTAAATGTTATGTGACATCCTCAATAACTGACTGATCACCAATAAACTGATTTTTACAACACAAGAAGATCAATATATTCTTAGCAATAGGCCTACCTGAGCTGTGAAGGTTTTTTTTAATTAGTGACTTTAAATTTGACATAATCAATTGTAATTGCTTCATGTGTAACCATGGTACCAGTTGTTATGAATTTAGTAAACGGTATGTTACATTTCAAATTTAAAATGTGTTGATTCAAATTCTGTGCGCTCTGTGTCTGGCCTGCCAGATATCCCGGGGGATAGTTAAATCTCAATCTCACTATCCCCCTTGTCTAGTGGATCTCATTGAGTTATTTCTACCCCTGTATATATAACATTTGATTCGGCCTACCGTCACGGTATCTAATACGCCAGCCACATCTATAAGCAATGCAACTATTATTTTATGTATTCTTACATCAAAACGCACCGGATACATATTTAAGCATCAATTCAATGGGATATGTTATCATATAATATGAAATTCGGTTGAAAATAATATCTTTTTCTGTCTTTTTCAGTGTTTCTGATCTGTCGTCATGTCGTCATAATTGACGACAAGCTTTCCCCCCTGACGAAAAAATATTTCATTCTGACGAAATTGATTATTACATTTTCAGATATCATTTCCAGCGATATTTTTCAGTGTTTCATTAATGAACAAAGGATTGTTTCAAAGCTTGGAATATACCTTTAGATATCTGTAGAAGGCACCTAAAGCCTTCTCTGAAGAAAAAAATCGCGGGGGACATGCCCCCGAGCCCCTTAGAGTTGCGACCGCTTTCTGTAGCATTCACCGGAAGCCGCGGCGTGCTGACTCCAACACCAGGTTTGGAGTCGGAATATTCATAATGCTTGACGCCAATTTTTTTCAGAGCCAGAAACACTGTCCTGGTTGATGAATTTAATGTGAATTTATATATGACTAAACTATATATGACTATAGATCTAGGCTAGTAGTTTTAGGCCTATTGGCGTATTGCAGTGGCTCACAATTGACACAAATTCACATAAAAATGATCAAATCCCGAAAAAAATACGAAAAAGACATCAAAATCACTTTTTGTGAAGTACCTAATTCTGGAATCAATGTTTAAACTTACCTAATTTAAATAAAAAAGCCTTTTCTCCAGACCATATCAAATGTTCAATAAAACACCATTATTATTATCATTCGATTTGTATTCACTAACGTTAGACCGTCCAAATCTAATCTCTTTTTATCGCCCACAACTTCACAACTTGACACAAGTGCACAACTCACAAGATGATAAGTTAAATACTTCTATTTTAGTTTACTATCTAGCCAAATGTATCAATAAAAATCACAAAACAAATCACCGCTGTATTATTTGGCGTCCGTCACCGCTGCGATGAAGGATTTTAACCTAAAAGTACAGGGCTAAATTTAGAAAACGCTGATCAAATTTCACCGGATGGACGCAGACATTTTGTTTATACTACAAAATCACACACTTCCGTTATCACCATTACTGATTATGACTACGAGCTCGGAACAATGGTATTTGTGTCAAAATCATTGCTGGCAGGCTCATCAACCAGTAGTAGCTAGGTGGACTACAGCTATATAAATTTAGCCGTTTTTTGCTTTACTGGTAAAGCAATTGTTGTGGATGCTAGCTGTGAATGTCGCTGTGATTTCGACATTTTGAATTTCCCCTCAAAAACTAGTCTGCTCAGGCACTCTACATTATGCGATTAATGTCCACCTACCTGGTCTCAACATTAATTGTTTATGAGAAGTTCGAGACTGCCATAGTTTTGATGAAAAAGTGATTTTTACTTCAGCTCATGTTCGCGAGTGGTGTGTACACTAGTCTACTAGACCTATAACATGTATAGCCGCGAGTGGTGGGTACACTACTAGACAAGTACTGAGTGTTGACTGCTGTGCAGTTTACTGGTAGAGTGTACAGAAACGTACACTATACAGACTGTTCCTGTGGGGCCGCTGATCAGCTAGCTCAAAACATTGAAACAATTTTGAGGTAATGTCGGTCCACCATCTACGTATGTACGACGCTGGCCCAACATTACACCAACATTGGGTTAACGTCTCGTGTTTGCTGGGAGGCATGTATACTACCCAACAGGAGACATTGGCCCAATGCTGGTTCAATATTGGTCCACCATCTGCTACGCTGGTCCAACATTGAATCAGCATTGTGTGAACATAGCATGCTTGCTGGGTATGACATGCGTCAGCCTGTAAACATGTACTCTCGCAAATGCGTGTCTCTCATTACCGTGTCATAGCACACACATGCTCGCGTCTGTCTACAATACTATATACCCCATTATATTTGCGGCCCATTCAATTTGGCGACTTTCCCGACTGGGCATTTTACCGCTGATATGGGCGCTAGGCCCAATTACATAGGCCTACTGTGTGAAATGACCTGCTGTCAGAGTTTTATGAACGCTAACATTGAGTTGGACTGATTTCTCGAAAAAATATGGCCACCAACTTAATGGAGCATAGGGCCTACAGTATAGCAGGCCTATCTTTAGTGACACTAATAACACACAGCCAGATCCCGGAGCATGATCAAACAGCAGTATGGTATATCACCGCACCAATCATAATCCAGTCACCGTACCGCAAGTGGTCTCATCTGTGTTAGTTACTGCATACCGGTTGCTGTTACTAACTTATCATATGGGAAAAGCCCGCCACTTCAAGACTTTTCCACAAACTCCATAATAAAAAATCAACTTCTCACTAGACCTCTTTTTGCAAATATATTTTAAAATATTGAAATTATAATTTTTTGTCCCAAAAAATCGAGATACCAAGTCTAAAACTTCAATTTTAATCATTTTTTTTAAAGTAACAATTAAAAGAACAAAAAACATACACAGAATACGTTACATTTTATTATAGAAGGTAGGCGAAGCTGTGTGGGGCTGGAAGCAGTGGCAGGCAGGCAGGCATTTGATTTGGCTGTGTGTGTAGACACTGTACTGGTGTGTAGGTAAGACTAGCCGGCTGGATGATCTGTACTGGAAGAGCGGACTAGAAAAGAATCAGCCTACCTGTGTTTTGAGTCTGAGATTGAGAAGAATGTGCTATAAAATTCCAAATCCATACCTTTTTCAGATAATTTCTTCCAGCGAATGTCAGAGAGTTATATCATAGTGATACCTCCAATGTCGTATTTCTTATTCAGATAAAATGTCTTGCGAGAAGGACAGGATGGACAGGTCTATAGCACGGCTGGATCGGTTTGAGAATACTAGAAGCGGACGACGACTGACAAGAAGACATCCAAGCGTTCTGTTGAACACTTTGAATCAAAGACCCCATTTGGTGTTTATTGGTTGCTTGTATCGATTTACACGACATACATTTTCCACTTTACCTGCTTTAAAAATTGAATTCCATTGAAGATGTAAATGAAATATAATTAGGCCTATATTTATTTTTTTATACTCATCGGACTGTGCTACATTCCCCCATCAGTCTAAAATTACCAATGTATAGCTTTTAAACCTATACATTCACGTACAAAAATTGGATTCAATATTACACCGAAAGATCTAATGTCATAATGCTGGGAGCTACATAAAAAACTCTTATCACATGTAATTTTTAAAAGTGTGTTAAACATTTTCTATATTAAAATGACGTCTACCATTTTAATATTGGTGATATTTCTGATGTTGGGCCAGCGTCGTAGATGATGGGCCAACGTCAGCCCAACATTGGGCCAACGCTTCGTGTTTGTCGGGTCTGGCTGACTGATTTTTTAGAAGTCACCTATTATCATCCATATTTTGCCAATCTCCTTTATGGATTTACAGGCCGATGCACATGACAGATTTGTTTATTGTACGCAGTGCTGATCTAGAATATACTAAAAAAATAGTATATTTCATGGTGAATGATGCTGTATATTGGAGTTTATACAATAAAAAAAACAGAAATTAAAGTCAAAATAAAAAATATATAAATAAAAAAGTAAAATCAGCTATACTATCAGATAAAATTGATTCGTGAATAGAATGTATTCAAATTATTATTCATGTTAACTATTTTTTAGGTGTAAAACTTTGTAAATTTAGTGTTCTTCACAACCCATACAGCTCCCAACATTATGATAGGCCCCACTATTGCTTAAGGTGTAATATTGAATCCATACATTTTACAAGAGAATATACCTTTAAAGGTATATGGTCAACTTTCAAAATTCGCAGGACAAGGGTCCCCCAGAATGCAATGGTGCCAGTGAGTAGTAGGCCAAGGCCCTATTCCATAATAATACTAAATATGCATTTCATATCCAAAGCCTCATTAAGAGCAAGTTATCAAATCACAGCAATTTCATATATACTTGAGCGACATCTATGAGTTAATAATTCCATGCCCTTAGCCCTGGCCCCCTACTTGGTCGTTGGCTTCCGAACAAACTGACTGTATTACTGCGGGGATGTCGAAACTGGCTCACCCCAAGCTTGTATTGCCACCCGGTAAACACAAAACATTTGTATGACTATACAATGTTGGACCAACGTCGAAGACGTTGGTCCGACGTTGTATAAATGTTATACAAATGCGACGTTGTATAAAAGTTATACAAATGTGTTGTGTTTGCTGGGCAGGAGGACTTTCTCTCAAACATGGTACATTTTTCCAATATTGGTTCAATGTTAGGCCTGCGTCGCAGACGTTGGCCTAGCATTAAAACAGCATTGGATCAATGTCTCGTTTGAGTAGTATCTTGTAATCAGTTCAGTGGCTGATATTAATGCCGTCAATCTGTACTTAATAGGCTACTGTTGGCCTACACTCGACAATCCCACGCATGCCTATTTGCAGTTGGATAATTCTTTAATGGTTGGTTTCGGCTGGTATTGTCCATATATTTCAAAACTCACCAGGCCTGGAGGCGTAGTTAGCATAATATTTTTGGATCTGTTTTTGTTTTTGGATCTGTTTTTGAAAAAGGACAGCTTAGGTTTTATTATTCAGTTTTATTACACATTGCAGGGTCGGTTAGGACAAAGTGGTGACATCGGCCCTGAGTATGTTGGTGTTATTCTAGCTGCCTTGGTCAACTAAAACTACAGAAGGACCTAACAAATATGGAGCGATAAACAGACATTTAAGGGATGAAATTCAACCCATCCAAATGTTTTCTTCTCCGAGTGCTAGCTCCCACTGAAGCCGTCGCTCGCAGAGCTATCGCTCGACTCGGGGGCCCTACCTGGGGCTACCGAGTAAAGGTACCCTGGGATAAAAAGATAGCTTCAACTATCAGCTCCATCTATCTCCAAAATTGCGAGTAAGGCCAATATCAATTTCTTGATGAGAATTTTAAACGGATATCCTTCAAAATTAAAAGAGGTTGCATATTTTTAGTAGAGATTGCTAGCAATCTCTACTCTTTCACTCTACCTGTGTTAATGTATTTTATTGTCGAATAATTTCACGACAATGACGTTAAATTCATTGAACCGAGAACATATCTAACACCATGTGTCTGTTAAAAAGTACTTTTTTTATTGCACCACAAACGCCGATTTTGAGATTTGTCTTTTGATTCCCAGATAAACACGATTAAATATCTGTATTTCTGTGAGACAATGGCAGCTATCATGGCATCAGCCATTCAACATGTTATAGAGTATATCTGTATATAGGTTTACCTACCTCCTCTACTGGCTGATAAGTGGGTCATAAGGTCAGCTTGGTGACGTCACGTGTGACCCCCTTCAGCAGTACAGGTTGACCACATACTGCAGATCGAGGCTAGATCTGTATAGCATGGGCCTACTTACTGTTACACTCCCTAGCAGTTTGAAATGGGGACAGTGTAACTTACTGTGCACTGCTATATTTGTATACACTGGCCCGTACCCAGCACTGCAGCATGTTCATTGGGTAGGAGCACTGCCGCCAAAGTGGCCGTTTCTGTAGGAGGAAAATAATGCCTTCTGGCGACATATATTCACACAAAATTGAGGAATCAAGCAACTGACTACCAAAATATGGGCAAGTGCAATGAACAGTCACTTTTGTAAACAAACCTTACACGCTCAGCTGCAGCCCTGACACAACTCAAGTGCAGCCAACACAGGTGCCGACGTTAGGTGTGAAAAATAGCTGTGATAGATCAAGGCGGACCATGTGCACGTTATGGCCCTGTTAATGTGTCCCACATTACACTGTAATTCAACGCAAAACACCCGGATTAATCGATATTACGAAAATTAGAATTTAAAAGCAAATGTTATGGATGTATTCTCATTGAAATATTATTTACTCTAGACTGCGTGTTTCTTAAAACAGATGATCACCAGATCCTACAGGTTAAAAGTAGGTCATATTAACTGATTAACTTGGTTGTAGATTGTAGGCCATACAATTTTAATAGTTTGATGGGACAGTAAGGATCGTTTTCACGGCAGACGGGACTGAGGTGTTGATTAATTACCCAACAAGCATAGATGTTATTCAATGCTGGTTTAATGCTGGACGTTGCCCCATTGTTAAAACGACATAATATACAACAACTACATACATAATGTTGCTTACCACTATTTATAGTAAGAGTTCTATTAAAGACCTACACCCACGCTCAGAACACGGCTGACAGAACACTGAGAATTAGGGTAACAGATTACCTGAAAACGAGGGTGCGCGTTTATTAGGGGGGGGGGGGGTGCGTTTATTAGGGATAATACGTAGGTGTAGGCCTACTGCAGGACATAGTTTAGGCGTGAAAAAAGTCCAATGTAGGTCTACCATCTACAAGGCTGGCCCAACTTTGGTCCAACATTGGGTGGATGTCTCGTGTTTGCTGTAGTTGAGTATTTAACTCGAGGGATACCTGCTGACGCACGTAGCGCAGCGGTATCCTGAGTTGACAGCTATCATTGCCCTATAGGCCAATATGGATCTGCATGTTGTGTCACACACATTGCACTCATAAATCAACGCGAAATAACTGGATTGATCAATAAATACGATTGGCAAAATAGGAATTAAAAACAATGTTATGGATCACATAGGCTATTATCATTGAAATATTCAATGATTAGATCAATTCCTTTTTTTGAAAATAGATATCACCAAATTTAAGGCAGAGCCTACAGGATGGGAGAAAGTAGGCCTATTAACTTGCGTGTAGAGTGTAGGCCTAGGCCCCTGCAAATGTTACAGGTTTGGGAGCTGAGGGTTTGTTTTGCAGCAGTCTCCCCAGAGGAGACTGAGACTGTGTGAGACGCCCCTATAAATTGGCTGAACATATTTTTCAGAATTTGCGATCATAAAACCCCAATGTTGCAATCAATAAGCACTTTAGGTCTCCGATAAAAAAAGGGTGATGTCAGATATAAAGGGTTAGGCCTACATGAAAAACAATATTTTTTTGTAGTCTATCAGTAAAGATGAAGAAACAGCTTATGACTTTTTGTTGACCATACTCCAACTTACTAACTTAGTTAATTTGCAAACTAGAAGGTAAACTGTGACTTCTCATTTTTTATTATGACAGATTGATTAATTTTTTTGCTTAGGCCTATGCTTTTTTCAGCCATTTTGAATTTTGGTGGCAATTTTAAACTTCAGAATTGGGTCTTCAGAGGTCAGACTTCGGACAGACCTTGGACATAATACTTCGGGCTTCAGACAGATTTCGAAATTCAGACTTTGGACAGACTTCGAACGGACTTCAGACATATTTTTGATTTCAGACTTCGGACAAACTTCGAATTTTGTACTTTGAACTTCACATATACGACTTCAGACAGACTTTGGGAAAATTTCAAACAGACTTCGGACATCAGACTTCGGATCTTGGGGTTTGGACAACAGTACCATTAGACATTTTAGACATAACTTAGGGGGTGGAGAATTTTATGTCAACACTGACCATAAACCTTTGTCTTATATCATGAACTCTACGACAAAACGACCATCTTTATGCCAGACAAGGCATTTAACTTTCATAGCACAACCGAGTTCACAACCGATATTTGATACGTGAAGGGCGAAACGAATTTCGTAGCGGACGCATTATCGCGACCAACAGTTTCAGTTATTGAATATGACGCAGCGATAAACTATAAAGACCTGAGCAAGGACCAGGCTTCTGACAAAGAACTCATACGTTTGAGACATTCAACGACGTCTAATATGGAATTTAGCTTGTTAAAGACATTCGATAATGTATTGGTCTGGTGCGGCATTTTGACAGGACGTAGAAGACCATACATAACCGAAAAGTTTAGAAGAAAAGTTTTTAATTCCTTCATCGTTTAGGGCACCCTTCTCCTAGAAGGTCATTGTTTGATGAACACTGACATAGCAAATTGGTGCAGATACTGCACAGGCTGTCATGCAGCTAAAGTTTCACATCATAATAAACCAGTTTTCGGAAAGTTTGAGGAACCGACTGAGAGATTCGATCATGTACACGTCGATCTGGTCGGGCCCTCACCTTATTTCGACGGTTTTAAGTAATTGTTGACATGTGTCGACCGATTTACACGTTGGCCACAGGCTATACCGATAAAAGATATTAGAGCAGAGACAGTCGCGGACGCATTTTTCGGCGGATGGGTAGCTCGTTTCGGGACTCCTGCCACAATTACTACGGATAGAGGAGCCCATTTCGAATCCAGACTATGGGATACCTTGTGTAATCAATTCGGTATAACTAGAAACCGAACGACGAGTTATCACCCTCAATCAAACGGCATGGCTGAGCGCTTTCATAGACAACTTAAGGCCGCCATTATGGCGCACGAGACACCAAACCCGTGGACAACTACGCTTCCGTCCGTCTTGCTCGGCATACGATCGTCCGTCAAGGAAATGTTAGGCAGATTGACTGCCGAGATGGCATACGGAATGACATTGCGTCTACCAGGTTACTTTACGGAGAATTATACTGTGGATGCCAATACTGATTTAGAAAATTATTTAGATAGGTTACGCGTAGCCATGTCACGTCGCCGGTTAAGCCCCCCACGAGAGACAAATCAAAAAGATACGTTCCAATATAAGGAGCTCGACACATGTTCACATGTATTTTTGCGACGAATCGCAATTGCACCACCGCTGACTGCCCCTTACGACGGACCGTATAAGGTCGTCGCAAGGAGCGGTCGAGTATTTAAAGTGTTAATCAAAGGCAAGGTTGAGACGGTGACTGTAGATCGTGTCAAACCTGCGCATATCGAGCGCACGCCTGAAGATGACTAGACAATCGACCGCGATGTCAAAAACTACGGACATACGGCCTATGGCGAAAATTCACGAACCTCAGATACAAAGGCGACATTGTACAAAGCGCCGCATATTAGAAACGCCAGGACTTCTCGCGCTAGCGGGAGGTACGATGGTATTCGAACATATTCACAAATTTCTGGCATGGCCAGTTAAAAGGACATTTGCTAAGAGGATCGGAAATAAATAAAGATTTGGTCACAGCCGCACTCACTATAGCTCACCAACAACTCACGCTGTATCACGACTTTGGTTGTTTACATTTTTATAGTTATAATGTTGATATTTTGGTACTAATTGGTGCTACTTGGTCGGCGCGTAGTTAGCCATAAATTTATGATATCTGCGGTTGAGGTAACCACAAGCATAGTTTTGTAGATATACGTTGTCACTTAGCCCGGGGGTAATGTGGTGACCTCACTTGCAGATTATCGTGCCTGAGTTCGAACCGGACGGAATCGGTGAACGACGGGTCAGCACTTCCCCCCGGCTCGAGCCATGTGCGACCCAGCCGCGCTCGTTCATTTTACCACCAACCTTCTTGGAAGTCAGACGTGTAACCGCGTCATCCACATTCAGCTGCGTGGCTGGATAGCCGCCCCTGTCGCACGGAACTAAGTAGCACACACATATCTGACAATGTCTGCACGAATATGGAATGAATAAAGAATGAATTAGGGAAATCATCTACTTTTACTGAGTTTCTTCAGCGAACTATCACTTGCTGACAGGGCAAGACACCACGATCAAGATCGGGCCTGAGGCGTTGGTCGCGTCCATTGACTTGTCGAACATTCGGCAGCGTCAAAGGTAACCCTCGCCCCAAACTACGATAGGCCTATTAACTAGCGTGTAGAGTGTAGGCCTAGCCCCTGCAAATGTTAATGGTTTGGGAACTGAGGGTCTGTTTTATAGCAGAGGAGACTAAGACTGTGTGAGACGCCCCTATAAATTGCATGAACATATTTTGCAGGATTTGGGATCATAAAACCCCAATGTTGCAATCAATAAGCATTTTAGGCCTACTATAAAAAAGGGTGATGTCAGATATAAAGCGTTAGGCCTACATGAAAAACAATATTTTCATGTAGTCTATCGGTAAAGATGAAGAAACAACTTATGACTTTTTGTTGACCATACCCCAACTTATTTTAAAATTAATTTGCAAACTATAAGGTAACTGTGACTTTTCATTTTTTATTATGACAGATTGATTAATTTTTTTGCTTGGGCCTATGCGTTTTTATCAGCCGTTTTAAATTTTGGTGGCAATTTTAGACTTCAGAATTCGGTCTTCAAAGGTTAGACTTTGGGCATAATACTTCGGGCTTCGGACAGATTTCGGAATTCAGACTTTGGACAGACTTCGAACGGATTTCAGACAGACTTTTGATTTCAGACTTCAGAACTTTACATATACGACTTTAGACAGACTTTGGGCAGATTTCAAAAAGACTTCGGACATCAGACTTCGGATTTTGGGGTTTGGACTTCGGTTTTATAATTTTTAGCGACTCCAGACTTTGGTTTCAGACTTGTGTTTTTGGACTCCAGGTTTTGAACAGACGTACGTAGTAGGCCTACTTCAGACATTCTTCAGACAATTTTTGGACCCCGGACAAACTTCGGACATCAGACTTCGGATTTTTGTTTCTCAGACAGACTTCATAGGCCTACATCAGACTTCGGATTGTGGACTTTAGACTTCGGACTTTGGCCTTCGAACACACTTCGGACTTTAGACGTCAAATGTTAGATTTCGGACGGACATTGGACTGCAGATTTCGGACGGATATCGGGTAGATCTCGGACATACTTCAGACAAACTTCGGACAGATTTCAGACGTCAGACGTCACACTACCACTTCAGACGTTGGACTTCGGACAGACTTCGAGCATCAGACTTCGAATTTTAAACTTCTGACTTCGGATTTTGGACTTTGGTTTCAGATTTGGGACAACAGATTTTGGATTTTGGACTTTGAACTTCAGTCTTTGACTTCATACTTCGGATTTTAGCCTTTGAATTGACTGCGGACAGACGTCACCCTACAGACTTCGGATTTTCACCTTCGGTCTTCTCACTTCAGACTTTGGACAATATACTTCAAATTTCTTTGGACTTACAACATTGGACTTCAGACTTGAAGAGTTTAGACATCAAACTTCAAGATACAGAGTTCAGGAGCCCCAATTCGGTTTCAATACTTTAAATAGTAAAATATGAAATTAAAACACAATTTTCTATGACCTGATCTCTTAATTAAAAGAAAAAAAAACAGTTATGCAGCTTCAATTGTTAGACAGCTGCATTTTAGCTGTCCTCAGAACACTGAACCTGAAGGTCGGCGCAAGCTCTACTTCAGTGCCACCAGGCGCTAGTTAAATGGTTTGGTCACTTTTGGAATAGTCTTGTCCTGCATGGGATCTGTACGGGCATGGTGATATTGATAAATTTTTAAAAAAGCAGAGCTGCTGCACGTTTCATAACAAACATCTACCAGCGTAAATCAAGTGTAACAGTGTCCAATATGCCTTAGATTGCAGGAGAAATTTCCCTGTCAAAATTAAAAAATTATACGGAAACGGGCCTCACAGACCCACCCCTACAGTGAAATATTTCTTTTTCAAGCATAACCCCCCTCCCGTCAGTGAATAGCTAGATCCCTCCCTGCTGGCCGACCGGTCAGCACCACCCCTTCGCCTGATACTTCATCAAGAAGGACTGCGATGTTCATTTTTTAAAGACCCATCAAAGATTTAGGCCCATAACGCATGAACTGATACACGTAAATGAACTAACAACCTAATTATGTCCAAGTACCACTCAAGTCCCATGTTCTATAACACATAAATCATTCACCAATAACATTGTATTTTCTGTGACACGTAAACAAACATCGCTTATTTAAAGGCTAAACATATTGTTTTTTTCATACAGCTGCAATGCGGTTAGCACTCTGTACCGGAGTAGCATCTCCATTTCAGAACCTTGGCTGAACTGACTTGAAAACAAGACAAACAAAATGCTAGACCTTTATGCATAATTGTTCAAAATTTTAAATGAGCTAGTCCAGTGATGACTGTTTAATCCCAGCAGACAAAAACACACACAATGGGCACAATCAATATAAACACATCAGAGCTGGGACAAAATTATTTTTGGCATCGAACGATCCGTGATTGGAATTCTCTTCCGGATGGCTGTCATATAATCAAAAACTGTGGCAGCGTTCAAGAGTCAGCTGGTCGACTATGTCTGCAGCCTTTTTTCCCCTCCAGACTGATACTCCACATCAGAGAGCTGCTTGGTGGACTGGAGTAGCCTACAAAGCAAAGTCAAAGTGATATTTTTAAAGCAGATGGTGCCTGCTGGGTATAACCGCAGTACAAGGGCCTTGTTGGTTTCTGTACAGCCATGTTTTATTAAAAAAAAGGTATGAGACACTTTAAATAAAGCCTATATGAGTCGCTTAAGTGGTCCGTCATATAATGACCATAACATATGTCTGTATCCAGTGCTCGCAGAAAGTCGACCGAGTGTTGTCCCAATATCCGGCCAAGGCCACAGACGTTGGTCTAGCACTGGTACAGCATTGTCCAGCCGCTCCGCGTTCAACAGGTATAATCCACAATGTACATTTTGATAAATCAAAATGGAACTATAGGCCTAAATTTAATGTAAAATGGTTGTCAAATAAATAGATAGAAAAAAAACTGGGTTGGTTCTGCCCCCCTCATACTCAATGACACTTCTACCGCCACCATTTCATTATAAAACTGTTTAATTCTGTATCCCAACTGTTGTGAGTATTCAAAGAAAAGACTGACAAACTGTTCGTCGTTCGACGGCTAGAAATTCCCTGCCCATGAACATGCTTTTGATATTTTAGATATTCTTTTATGACTTCTGAGAGCACCTGACATGGATTCTGGAGACAAAGGCCTAATGGAGTTTTTCATGCACATGGTAACAAAGGGCTTTTTAAACAAAATCATTGAGGTATTTACTGCTATATATATCTATTTTTGAAATGTAATTTCAATTTTTGGAAGGGTATATATGGTTATTATTTTAATTGCGACAATGCCATAATTGTACTGACAAGTATATACATAATCAAGTACAAAAGTACATAATATATCTTGCAAAATGAAATGACATGAATGGGGTTTTAGGCCACCTTTGTGGACATGTAGACTAAACTGGGCCAGAGAAACCTCCTGAGGATGGTGAGATGAATGAGATGACACTGCCTTCCAGACACAGAATTCGAAACTCGAGCCCCGGGGGTCTTAGGCCGAGCACGCTACCTCCCGGTCACGGAGACTCCTCACAATCTTTAATCTTTACGGGTGGGCGAGGAAGAAACATTTTGTTTCTTTGAAACTTCAATGCCAGAGCGGGGCTCGAACCCGCGATCTCTGACTTTCCAAGCAGGCAGCTTTAGCCACTGCACCAGGGCCCCCGCCCCCCACAAAAAAATATATATCTTTCATCCATAATAGGCCTATGTAGGCCTACTCTAAACTTGGTGAAGAAATTAAATACTACATAATCAGGAAATCCAAATGCATTATTATCGTATAGGGCCTAATGCACATTTAGTCATGTGAAGTTATTTTAGTAATATATGCTCTCGTTCCAATACTTCACTATGATAAAAAAATGATATGGCCAGAAGACAAATAGAAACATTTATTTGCTGAAAAACTGTATGTGTAGGCTAAAAATATCAGCGTATTAATAAGACTTAACATTATAGGCCTAATGTGATCAGGGGGTAAGATGTGAAGTCGGATTATAAGTCTTCAGACTTGATATCAGACTATAAACCTACCCCTTTACCTTTAATGTTTATTATAAAAGTGCAATTAGCTCAAGACAACGTGTATGGAGCTTTGAATACAGATCAACAATCTTATCCAAATCAAATTGTCTATCATAATGAATTTAAATCAGACAATCATTCAAATCAGACTGATATAAAACCCCAGATTTTACCCCCGGGTAGATCATAGATTATAGGGCCCACCCCAGGGTAGATCCTGGCAGCTTCCATAATCTACCCCTCCCTCCCAGGATCTACCCTCCCTTCTTAGTGATTATGTGAGGTGTCTTTTGATCCCAGAATCGACCCCTCCCTCGAGGAATATACCCACTTTTAAACATCTATATTTGATCCTCTCAGAATCTACTCATCTCTCTCAGAATACCTCTTTCTTCAACTATATGCGACCCTCCCAAAATCTACCCCTCCCGTAGGCTACATAATACCTAGGTGTCGGAATTTAATCCAGAGCCTTGAGCGCAAGAGCCTCGCCAAGAAGATGAACCTGAAGCCTGTGAAAACCTGTATGCGACCTGCGGCGATTATAATAACTGGGGCATTTTCTACATCCTGACTGGATCTAACAATTATCACTACCAAATACGGCACTATATTATTGTGAACCACATGCCAGATCTTGTGCCCAATATGAATAACAATCTTAATCTAAATGAAAATACTGGAAACTATATTAAGTCATCCTCCATAGATACTAATGCAGTATATCATTATAGGCCATATATATGCTAGTTTGGTGGAAAACAATAGTATTTTCCCAGAACCTTGCAAATCATTTAGCACAATGTTTTCTTGTAGTTTTTTTCATAGAAAAAAATGTTTAAAATTCAAATGTGAGCTGAACCAAGATGCCTCAGTTGAAGAAAATGATAAAAAGTGTCTCAAAATAGCGGCCGTCTGGCTCAAATAAACGAGTGTATAACAAATATTGTTCAACTGTTATAGATCGAGTGTAATTATATCTTATTTCAAACGTATTGGTATTTAGCTGAGCAGTTCTCATGAATATATTCATCTTGGATGAAATCACCCTGGAGGGATAGATTCTGGGAGGGTCACATACAGTAGTGGAAAGAAGAGAGGTATATATTCAGGAAGAAAGGGGTAGATTCTGGGAGCGTCGCATATAGTAGTGTAAATGAAGGGGGGTATATTCTGGGAGGGAATGGTATATTCTGGGAGGGTCGCATATAGATGTTTAAAATAGCGGGTATATTTTGGGAAGGGGGATGAATTCTGGGAGAGTCTCATATCGAGGTTTAAAAGGGGATATTCGGGGAGGGAGGGGTAGATTAAGGAAACGTCGCATACAGATGTTTAAAAAGAGTTATATATTCTGGTATGGAGGGTTACATTCTGGGAGGGACGCATTTATATCTTTAAGAGTGTGATTGTATTCTGGGAGGGAGGGGTACATTCGGGAAGGGTCGCTTATATCTGTTTAAAGGTGGGGGCTATACTTTAGGAAGGAAGGGTATATTCTGGGAGAGTTCCATATGTTTAAAAGGGGTATATTCTGGGAGGGAGGGATAGATTCTGGAAGGGTCGCATATAATTCTTCAAAATAGGTATATTCTGGTTGGGTGGGGTGGATTCTGGGAGGGTCGCATATAGTACTTGAAAAGGAGGTATATTCTGCGAGGGAGGGGTAGATTCTGGGAGAGTTGCATAAAGTTCTTGAAAAGGGGGTAAAGTCTTCGAGAGAGGGGTAGATCCTAGGAGCTGAAGTTACGTAATCGCTATCTGGGGGGTAGGTCCTGGGAGGGAGGGGTAGAATCTGGGAGTTTTCATATTAGGACTGTGGCAGTGCCGTCCACATCTGGTAATTAAGTGCGGACATTGGCCTTGAGGTGGGCCTGGCGAACCTTTTATTTCCCAGCAGGGGGGGGGGGAGGGTGCTACCAACCCCCCCCCCCCCCAAGCAACGGCCCTAGGCTCTAAGTTATGGTTTACGCGTCATTAAAAATAGAATGCTATTGGTGAATGGTTTACACATTTCAGAACATGGGACTTCACTGCTAGGTTGGCTTACGTGTAAGAGGGGCGGGTGCCCTAGGCTAGTGTTTAGCATCCCTGCCTTTCAAGCTAGAGTTCGGGGTTCGTTTTCCGGTCTCGGTAGTTTGAAAGAATCATAAATGTTTCTTCCCAATCCACTTGTAAAACTCAGTATTGTTTAGAGAAAATTCATGACCGAGAGGTAGCGTGCTCAGACCGCCAAGGTTTGAATTTCGAATCCTGTATCTGGAGGGCAGTGTCATCTCACTCATCTCACCATCCTCAGGAGGTTCTCCTGGCCCGATTTAGCCTGTATGTGCACAAAAGTGGCCTAAAGCGCAAGTCATTTCAGTTAATTTTTTTACGTGTGAGAGAAATTAAGCTACACATAATTGGTTAGTTCGTTTACGCATCATAGAAAACGCGGTGTTATTGGTGAATGATTTACGCGTTACAGAACATAGGACTTGTTTGGTATTTTGGCTTATGCATAAAGCAGTATAAAAGGAAACTGTACATCATCGGTTCTTTGGTAAACGCATAGCGACGTTCGTTTACACGTTACAGAAAATAAAATGTTATTGATGGATGGTTTCCACGTAATAGAACATAGGACTTGATTTGTAGTTCTGGCTTAAGCGTAAGAGAAATCTGGACATGATCGGCCCTTTCATTTACACGTAAGCAACGGTCGTTTATACGTGTAAGCGACGTTCATTTATGCGTAAGCGATGTTCGTTTACGAGTAAGCCTATCACTTCAAGCATTATGGACCCACCATAGTCACCCGTCACAGACATGGCTGACCAGCTCCTTAGCGAATAAAAAAACCCACCTGATCGATGTTTGCGCTTGATGTATCCAGCCCCTTGAAACGCAGTGCCAGACAGTCAACCTCTCTAACTTGTGAAGGCCTGATCTTTTCAGTGGCCCGATCTGTCTTTTTTCGGTTAAACTATGTTTTATTCGTGAGTGCTATAGGCCTACATGCATTTAAATGGAAATGCTATTCAGGGTGGTGATACCTCTTGGCAACCCAGTCTGCGGGCGGCAGATTGGTTGGGCTGTTGGTTCCTTAAAGACAGTTTTCAAACGTCTGCGAGCAGGAATATATCATAAACCCAAATCATGTTCCCATCAGAATAGCAGGTTCCCCAAAGAAACCCTTTTGCTACGTGGATGTATGGTCATTGATATATATGTATTTATATATCAAAATAAATGAGGTTCCTTGAAAGAATCGTTTTGTCATAATGCATAATATAGGGCTATTATATGTTTCCAGTAGGACTCTGTATGGCCCCATGTAAAAATAAGCTATACAACTGAAGGGACCCACATTACTAATCAGAACAGCTGCTTATCGGATTATATGACAGGTTTCCCGAATGGATAGCAAAGAAATTAGGCTGCGTTTTGCCTTGAAGGAGTCTATGTGAAATTATATGCTTCAATAATATATGACCATGAATATACGTATGTCAGCTCCTATGCTATGCCACAATAATGTAGAGCCATGAATATACACCAACGTATACCATGTTCCTTGAAGGAACCTATATATGCTTCAATAATGTATGACCATGAATATACATCAGAATCTATCAGGTTCCTTGACGGAACCTATATGCTAATGTACAATACTATATACCATGAATATACATCAAAGTAAATCAGGTTCCTTAGAAGAAAATATGCTGCAATAATGTATGTTCATGAATATACACCTGCTTATCGGAATATACTACAGGTTTCCTCGAGAAAACCTAATGCATGACTAAGAAGTTATGCTACGTGTTGCCTTGAAGGAATCAATATATAAAATGATATGCTTCCATAATATATGGCCATGAATATATACACCTATAAGTATATATCAGGCTCTACATAGGCTATGCCACAATAATGGTGCATGGCATGGGCATGATACACCAAAGTATATCAGGTTTCTTGAAGGAACCTATATTCTACAATAATGTATGGCCATGAATATACACCAAAGTATATCAGGTTCTTCGAAAGAACCTGTATGCGACAATAATGTATAGACATAAATATAGGCTTACCGGTAAGCCCTACACTAAAATTTATCAGGTTTATTGAAGGAACATCTGCTACTGTACAATACTATCCCAGCAACTATATGACGTTGGCTCAACCACAGAACATACATCATATATATTCTATGGGCTCAACGTTGGTTCACTGTTGGCCCACCGTCTACGATGTTGGCCTAACAGTTGACCAACGTTGGGCCTAAAATCAGTTTATGTATGAATAAATGGAAATGTTTATATTAAAGTGTGATTTTACATTGTGTTTTTTTCTTAATTTTATGTTTTTTTCTAATTCTCACAAAATTTCTAGAAAATGACTTATTTGCATATTTAAAATAGAGCTGATTACCATTATTATAATTTTGAAAATAAATTGATATAGAACAAGAGACACTTTTCAAAAATGTATAGTTTTTGGCATTTTTTCTGACACATACATAGCCCTCTAGAGCGGGCGGAACTCTAGTGGGCGACAATTAAGAAGGTCGGTACAACAGCAGCAAGTCCACGTTGATGATCTGATCACTCAGTAAAGAAGCATGATATTGGAGAAATTTTCAGAGGCACAAAAGTGTATTTATTTAACTAGTCAAATATATCAGCAATAGGCTTCAAAATGCATAAACTCACTCCGAAAATCCCCAGAAATTATATAGGCCTAGGCCTTATTATAACATGCCATTACCGCCACATTATAAATCACTGGAACATGACGCGTGATGGGCCTGAGCCCTAATACACAAGATTTGTCCATCAGAGCGTTGGTTAGACTATATACGCTACGAGACGCTGACACGTTCAGCTAACACGGTGAATTCTGCACGACTGTCTAACCATCAGAGCGTTGGTTAGAGCTAGAACGGTGATTTCTGCACGACTGCCGGATTTGCGCCAGCATAGCTCTGAGAGGCGCGGCGGGGCGGGGGCCCTAGGGTAGTGGTTAGCACCGCTGCCTTTCACGCCAGAGTTCAGGGTTCGGTTCCCGGTCTCGGCGGTTTGAAAGAAACAAAAATGTTTCTTCCCCATCCACGTGTGAAAGTTAGTATTGTGGGGAGCCTCCGTGACCGAGAGGTAGCGTGCTCGGCCTCAGACCGCTAGGGTTTGAATTTCGAATCCTGTGTCTGGAGGACAGTGTCATCTCAATCATCTCACCATCCTCAGGAGGTTCTCCTAGCCCAGTTTAGCCTATATGTGCACAAAGGTGGCCTAAAGCCCGATTCATTTCATTTTTTTCTGAGAGGCAATTTGGCAGTGATGCCGAAATCAATCAGATCAACGGAATTCCACACGTGATTAACCCTTTCAAGCCTGAATTTACCATTGTCATTTCCATCCACTACACCGCGAATTGCTATCGCAATTCACGACGTGTAGTGGATGAAGATGATTTGATGTTTTTTGAAACTTACAGAAAATTGCCATGAGTTGGTAAACCAGTTTCAAGGAATTATCCTTATATATATTATTATATTAGTTGTTGGAAATTTAAGTTTGTTTGCAGGGTTGTAAAATGATGTTTTAATGCATCGTGAGGACTTAAAGGGTTAAACAGGTCTATCTATGCATTCAATGAGGCAGATTACGACAGGGTCAGGTTTTGATAATGCTGGAGGCACAGTACTACCCATTTCTAAGGCTATCGCAATTCACGACGTGTAGTGGATGAAGATGATTTGATGTTTTTTGAAACTTACAGAAAATTGCCATGAGTTGGTAAACCAGTTTCAAGGAATTATCCTTATATATATTATTATATTAGTTGTTGAAAATTTAAGTTTGTTTGCAGGTTTGTAAAATGATGTTTTAATGCATCGTGAGGACTTAAAGGGTTAAACAGGTCTATCTATGCATTCAATGAGGCAGATTACGACAGGGTCAGGTTTTGATAATGCTGGAGGCACAGTACTACCCATTTCTAAGGCGAGTAACCCCCCCCCCCCCCCCGGAGCTAGAGAGCGGCTGACCAAGCCGGAAGGCTCGGGCACCCTATATTCTGGGCTAGCTATCCCAAACAAACAACAAACAGGAAGCAAATGAGAGCGCATGCTCCGTTGCTAAAGTTTTGTGAAGCCTCAGTGTTTTGACATGTTGAAATTTTTTTTGCAGTGGGTCTGCTGTTTAATTAACATTATCTGCATTTAAAGTAAATTGTGGAGGTTTGAATTGCTGATTGTTTCTATTTATAGCGTTTGTGGAGTCAATTTGTTTTAAATTAGACGTACGTTATAACTTATTCTTTAAATTGTAGGCCCATCCGCAAACGGCCCAGGCAAGTCACTGGCCGGGCTGGGTCAGTGCCACTGGCACTGGCTCTGCAGTGGCACTGGCCACTGCTAGTGCGACTCTAGACTACAGTCTATGACACAATTATCTGGATCGCATGCTTTTCGTCGATTTTTCAGTCAATTCTGAACCGATTTCCTAGAAATTTTGCACAGTACATTTCCAAGTCATATCCTAACACCAGTAATAATTTCGCAAATTTATATTTAATATTTCAAAAGTTAGCCCATTTGACATGTAATAAAATTCTAGAATTAGCGTAATGGGTTTATAGAGGAACGTCATATTTTTAATCTACTACATGTCAAATGGTCTAACTTTTGCTATTCTGCATATAACTTTACGAAATTTTTACCAATGTTAGGACATGACTAGAAAATGTCTTGTGCAAAATTTCAAGGAAATCGATTCAGAATTGACGGAGAAATCGACGAAAAGCATGCGCTCCAGATAATTGTGTCATAGGCTGTAGACCCTAGTATTGTCTGCCGGCCCCGCCCCCAGTTGACAAGCTCCCTATTGAAAAAACAGGCGAGGCACCAGTGTGATGTCTGCACATCCTCATCTGACTGTCTATTGGTGTACAATCAATTTGTGACGCTGAAAAAATGTAAGGCCGCCACCGTTAATAAGTTTCTAAGGTCGCGTCAGGAAAATATAAACAAATGAAAATTCAAATCGAACTAGTATGAACAGTATAAACGGCGGCCATTTTGTTTGATTTTGTGGAGTCTATAAACAACATCCAGCTCCCCGTCTGGAAACGAAGTGCCAGACAGGTGCCCCGTCTAGTGCCACTCATGCACTCGTCTCAGGCTTTTCAGCCCAGGCCCAGCTGCCACTGCACTGCCACTGCACTGTATCATGTCTATGAATTTGCACTGCAAATTCATACAGACATGATACAGTGCAGTGGCAGTGCAGTGGCACTGGCAGCTGGGCCTGGGCTGAGAAGCTCGAGTGCATGAGCATGTTGAGTGGCACTGCCAGTGGCAGTGGCTGACTCCAATTCCAAACCCAATGTGGCAATGAACAGATGACATCATGCAAATAACAGCTCTCATTTCATCATTAAGACATTAGCCTAGGCCTAGAGAGAGTTGCCAACGAAATGTTCAAAGTTGTCTGATCAAGTCACAAAAAAGCTCAAAAGATGCCCCTGTCCCTGATCAGGCTGATGCCATTACCAGTGATCATGTGATGGCAATGCTTTTTATTTTGTCTTGATTGGTAAATAGTTTTTGAGTTATCGTCAATTTTATCTTCTTCGTGTGATCAGGGTTTGCTCCTCTCTTGGAGCATTACACGCTGTGGTGTATGTGCACAGATTACGTGTCGGAAATACTGTCGTGACTACCCTGAAATTTTTGAGAAGTTTTGATAAGTATTTTAGAAGTTAGACCATTTGACATGTAGTAAATAAATAAAAATGTTGCCCTCTATATAAACCCATTGGCTTCGTCTCAGAATTGTATTACATGTAGGGTGGTGGAGGGTATTTTCGTGCAGGGGAGTATTTTTGCGCACCTCGTTTGTTCTTTGCCCCAGTTCATAAAGGGTTTTGTAAATTTTTATCTTGTTTTGATTGCCGGTCGTTGACAGGTGTTTTATTGCCGCGTATATAAAAATAGCATCGTTTCGCGACAAACTTTTTTTTTCATCTGCCATCAAAATAGTTCCATTTTATTTTAATTCCCAGAATATGCTGATTTTTTTGGCTTCTAAAATTCAAAATCACACTTTTTTATATATTTTTTTCAGATGGTTGTATCAGGTTGAAATAAAAACAGACCTGTGCCGGGAGGAAGCCTAATCCATTTAGAAACAAACTAAATGAAAAATATATGCAACATGGGTCTCCCCGCTGTTACACAATGCGAAAATGCCCTGAACTGCGCGAAAACTCCCCCAGAAACATAGGAGATTGAAATACTCTATGCTCCCTATTCCCAATTGACCAGGAAGTAATTTTTTTCAAGCCGGAAGTGGCTCAGACATACCAATCATAATACGACCTAAAGTATTCATGCGTGTGTATTCTCTGCACGCTATGGGCTGTATTCGGTAAGGTGCCTCGAAAACTAACGCAACGATCCTATGTCAAATGATCTAACTTCTAAACTGATACAAAGAAAGTGATTCAAGGTTAGAAAAAGGTTACGGTTCATCCTAAAAGGCGAATTTACATTTTTTTGCCTTTTCCTGTATTTTACACGACTTTTTCATGTATTTCACGGTCAACTTGCCAATAATGTGGTCTATTGTCCTATTTGAGATGCCAAAATGGCAATTGTGGTCTCTTTCCAAATATATTCCTCATTTTGAAATAACATAATAATTGGAGGTGCATGGGCGCTAGGCATGAAGGCGTAATTTAAGATGCAAAATAATAGCATCTCAAAAAACACAAAGCATGACTTTATCAAAAGCTTGTAACCTTGTCAATATTTTTTTTATC
This sequence comes from Flabesymbios commensalis, assembly GCA_964017125.1. Classification (NCBI taxonomy): domain Eukaryota; kingdom Metazoa; phylum Annelida; class Polychaeta; order Terebellida; family Flabelligeridae; genus Flabesymbios; species Flabesymbios commensalis. Next base: position 34,182,072 of record OZ024907.1, on the reverse strand, counting down.
CTAAATTTGAGATTTCGATCATTAAGATGTTGTTTATTAAACATGCCAAGAAATTAGTAATATGACAAAATGTGGAATGCCAGGGGAGTCTAGACAAAACAGCCAAAAACACACATTTTAGGTCTTATCAAGTTTGTGATGCTGACCTTTTGGCCACCCTAACTCTGGCTATAGACTACATCAGAAAAAGTCATTTTGATGTTTTTTTCATGTTTTGGCGAATTAACACTTATGTTTATATGACTTTATGGATTAATTTTGACCGTCGCCTAATGGCATTATGATCACACGTGACCAAGTGAGAAAAGAAACTGATATTCGTAGTGCAGTGCAGAAATTTATTTACAATGGATAGAGAGTGTATCAGTGGTTATATGCAGTGTGGTTCTCAAGTTCACGAGTAAATTAAAGGCTGGGGGAGAGATGACGGCTTAGGCCTTCCTTGAAGGACTGCAACGTTGAAGTCATACACAGACTGGGTGGCAGTGAATTCCAGTCTGTGATTGTTCGGGGGAAGTATTTGTAATGAGTTGCTGAGTTGTCTTTATCTGTTGCAGTGTAGCTGGTTTCGTTTATGTTTGAAGCGTGGCGTGTAGTTCTGAGAGGTATTTGTAAATGGGGGGATGGGGATGGCAATTTTCTGATGGCAAATTTAGTAGAATAGTACTACGTCAAACCGAAAGAGGAGGCCGATTCTGTTGTTTTCATAAGGAAGAGAGACTTGTGTAGTGTGAATAGTCATGATGGACCCATCTTGCTGCATAGTTTTGTATTTTGTTAAGGTTGTACATATATTTTGCCGTGTGTGGATCCCAGATGGCTGATGCATTTTCAAGTTGAGGTCTGACTATTGTTTTGTATGCCTGTGATTTTACAGTTGTGGAGGCTTGTTTGATGTTTAGTTTCAACATGTTTAGTGTCTTTGTGCTTTGTTGGTTGTCTTCTGCTTGTGTGTTGTCCATCTGAGGTCTGACTGTACATAGTTCTATGCCAAGATATGGGTGGTGCGTAACTGGTGTTACCTGAGTGTTGTCCATTGTGTATGATGGGCTGTTTCTTTCTCTGGGCGTACAAGGTGTGACTCTTGTTTATGTTGAAAGACATTTGCCATGTGTGAGACCAGTAAACTAATTTCTGAAGATCTTGTTGAACTTCTAAACAATCTAATTTTGGATTTATTTCCCTGTATAGTACGCAGTCATCTGCAAACAACCTAATTTTTGAATTGATGTTTTGGTTGATGTCATTGATGTAAAGGAGGAACATGAGAGGGCTGAGCACTTTCCCGTGTGGCACCCCAGGAGTGACTGGTACTGGATCAGACATTTCCCCATCAAGAACAACTTTCTGATTTCTGAATTTTACCCATTTATTTATCCATTTATTGTTTTTTCCTTGAATTCCATAATTTTGTAATTTAAGATTAGTTTGTTGTGCGCCACGGTGTCGAAAGCTTTTGAAAAGTGATTTACATCTAGATACCGGTATTTGTTTCTTCTGGTCTATGCTGCGTTGTAATTCTTCTGTGGTGATAATGAGCTGTGATTCGCATGTGCTGTTTTCTAAATCCGTGTTGGCAATTTTGTAGTATGTTTTGTGACTCACAATGTTGCATTATGTGTGTGTGTGTATGATGTATTCCATTAGTTTGCAAGTAATGGCTGTAAGAAAGACAGGTCTGTAATTAGAAGCTAGGTTTTTTTTGCGCTTTTCGAAAATTGGTATTACATCTACTGTGAGCCAATCCTGGGGAAGATCTAAGAATCTAGAGATGTCAGCAGCATAATCTTTAAGGAATCTTATTGGTATTTTATCAGGTCCATTAGCTTATTGAGGATCTGGCACCATCTGTGACGCTGGCCCGGCTTTGAATTGGCTTTGGTTCCACGTCTCATGTTTGCCGGGCTGGTGACATTGGTCCCACATGTGACAGCGTGTACACTAGGTTTGTGCACGGGGCGTGTAGGTTCTTTTTTACTTTGTGGAAAGTTAGTCCAATTTCAAGCCCTGTAATGGCTCGCACCGTATGTCGTCCATTGCAGATTTTACACTGGGGGTCACTGCCTATGATGAATTTTGTTTATTTTTTACAGACATGTATGACCTATGTGCCTGGGCAACTCATCCCATTATATTTTTTTTGCACCAAGCCATAACGGGCCATTTTCCAAAATGGCCGCCTAAAAGGCTTGTGGTCTCACCACCCTAAATAAGGCGAAATCCGGTCAGGTGTCTACTAATAATCGAATCATAACACAAAATATTTTTAATGCTTCTGTTCTAACCTCAGTTGAATTAAAAAAATATATAAAAAGGCTATAATTTTATGAATATTTAATAAGCACACTTTGTTTTTGTCATGCAGGATACCAGATATAACTGTTTCATGATAATCTCGCAGGGGTACAGTGGGTTAAAAGGATGTGTGTCTAGTCTGTAACAGAGGGTAAAAATTAAAGCTTATTTTGAGCTGTTCTGACATTTATACACGTCATGGACTGTAGTTCAAAATCTGTCTGGCTACCAAACATATATGGGACCTGTTTTTGAAAAAGGACAGATCAGGTTTTGTTATGATATGCGACACTATATGTGGCTATTGTTGAAAAGAGGTGACATCGGTCCATACCATGGAATTGAAGAAGTTTACATGTATTTCAATTGGAGCGGCATTTGGGGTGGTGAGACCATGAGGGCACCATAACTTATGAACCGTTGGTTGAATTGCATTCAAATTTGGTATGATTGTTTTCTAGGTATTTCTGATTATCTGATTAACTTTTGGGATGAATCCATTAAAAACAAAATGGCTGTCGCACCATTTAACCCTTTAAACCCTCACGATGCATTAAAGCATCGTTTTGCATCTCTGAAGAATGACCTTATTTCCTAATTTAAAGCGAATATTTTCACAGAAGTGTTTAAATAATAATGATATCTTTTTTTCATTTGCTAGCCACTTCAAGTCATTTTCATTCACTACAAGGCGAGAATTGCGACAGCAATTCGCGGCTTGTGGTGTATGAGAAGACAATGGTAAATTCAGGCCTGAAAGGGTTGAAAAAAGATGGCCGCCTAAAAAGCTTGTGGGCACGATAACTTATGAATATGAACCGTTGGTATGGTTGTTCTATTATTATTATTATTACATAAGCATTTATAAAGCGGTCCATCCAAGAAATGTTCTGGATCGCTGTACATACTTAAAACAGGATAAAATTCGTAGTGGACGAAGCCATGTAAAAGTTAAGTAAAAGAACATTTAACATTTTTAAAGCTATAACTAAAACTTATAGTACTGATTGTAAAGTTAGAATAAATAAAAGACAGCGAATTACAAAAGCTGCATACGCCATGTATAATTCAATTGTAAAGGTAATAAGTTAATAAAATTGCAAATATTAATAAGTTGATAAAATTCTCTAGTGAAGAAAAATGTTTTCAAAACTGTTTAAAACTCTAGGTATTTCTGATGATCTGATTACTTCTGGGATGAATCCATTAAAAACAAAATGGCCGCTGCAGCCATTTGAAAAAATTGACATGATGGTAGTGGGGGTCATTTTTTCTCATTATTTCTTGATATTGATGGACAGAGCCTACGGCTGAAAGAAACCGCCATCAATTTTTTGGCTATTTTTCTTGCTCAGTGAAAACTGGAATGTTGTCAAATATTTCCTTTAGCATGTCGGCAGTAACGAAAATAGGGTCAGCCTACCATTAGGCGTAAGCCCTATAGGTTGTACGCCCCTTATAGCGAACCACGTTTTTTGCCATTTAAAATATATTTAGTGACTGAATTTAAAATAATTAATGAGAGCGGAACTCTAGGGAGCGACAAGACAGTCGATACAACAGCAGCAAGTCCACGTTGATGATCTGATCACTGAGTAAAGAAGCATGATATTGGAGAGATTTTCAGAGTCACAGAAGTTTTATTCAACTGGGCCTATTTTCTTGTCATTTGGTAGACTATCTATTCTGAAAAGTTTGTAATAAAATAATAAAAATTTAAGTTAGGCTAGACCATTTGACATGTAGTTTGTAGTGAATTAATAATTATGATGCCCCTCTAAATTTTCAGGGCTAAATGACTAGATAAGAATGGTTGCTAAACTTTCACATTCCACATTCACATGCATACAGTGCCTACACGTGAAGATAGCGTCTGTGTTCGTGTGTTGTCTTCAACTTCAATGCTGGGTCAACAATGGAGATATCGGCAGTTGACACTGCCTGTTTGTCATATTTGAATATTTCAATGATAATACATCCGAAACATTTATTTTTTAATTCTTATTTGGCAATGTATTATCGATCAATCCAGATGTTTCGCGTTGAGTTAGAGTGTAATGTGTGTGACACATTAACAGAGCCATATCGTGCACAGTGTTAGCCTTGATCTGTCACAGCTATTTTTCACACCTGATGTCGTCACCCAGCTGCTCGTTGAGTTGTGTCAGACTGACAGCAGCGTGTCAGTTTTGCTTGTACAACGAAAGTAATGACTGTTTATTGCATTGACACAGTAAAAAAGAAACTATTTTCAATTTTTTAAAACTTTAAAATGAATAAATCCATGAAGGTTGAAAAAATAAAATTATTAAAACTTCAAATTTTTTTTTTGCCCTTTTTTTAAATTTTCAGCAGCAAATCAGTAAAACAAGTAAATACATTATTGTGGCCTTAGGAAGGGATATGCCCTGAAATTTTTTTTTGCGACCATCATTGACTTAAATATCTTTAATATACGGCAAACTGTAATTTGGCAAACTGTGCTACATACATAGGTAGACCATTGTTGTAAGAATTTACGGGAGGATGGGACGGGAGATTATTGTGGCCGGCTGGCCTCCTGTTTGTTCTTCTTACATTACAATTTTGCCAGCATCTATTACGTATTTTATGTTTACTAGAATCAACCCTTGCAAATTGCACGGGTTGAAATAATGTTAGTTTAATGTAGGGCCATAGTTTATGACGCTTCCACAACATTAACCCGACCTTAGGATAATAATACCTCGTTCTTTTGGGGTGTGCAAAAAAGACGTGCTGACCTCTTCACGGGGTCCGCATATCTTGCTCCTGGTGGCATGATGCTGGGTCATGGTTGTACCGGCGCAGCTGATGGTGGGCCAACATTAACCCATCATTGGTTCAAGGCCACTGTACTGAGCATGAACTAGACTGATCTTGGGCCATTGCCTCCGATGCTGGCCCAATATTGAACCGGCATTGGGGGGTGTATGCGGTGCATTGTCAATGATTGCAAACTTGTCGCACCCAGCCAGTATGAAGTACAGCCCATTGTTGAATGGATGTTGGCCAGTTTTGGCGACTGTGGTCCAGCATTGAACCGGCATTGAGTTAGTGTTGTGCTGACTTGTAATGGACACAAACATTTACTCCAAATTTTTATGAACATTGTATAAAAGCCAAATTATGGCATAAAAACAACTCCTAAGTAGTTGTTATATATAGGTTACACCCCAGATTAAAAGTTTAGGCTTTGTGTTGAGGTATATAGTGGGTGGCGGGGTTTGTTCAGGGCGAACGTTCAACAAAGGACACAGCCTAAAAACTTATTGTACTACAATATAGATATGAAATAAATCCACGATTGATTTATTTTCAAAATTTTACATAAAATATGTAAATTTGATGTCCTATTCAAAATATCTTAAATGCACTAACTGGCAGAACCGCACTTCTGTTTTTGTTTCGTAATTTTGATTATGCAATTATATATAATGTTATGAATGTTTTAAAGTTGTAGGACATGGATTCCTCACCACCCTCTCGGCGGGTGAAGGATTTACCTTTCTACCAAGCACCAGACCATGCACAAATCAGCTCGAGAGTAATCAGGGAAGCCAGAAATTCTGTCAATCGTTCACAGCTAAGATCTGTGAATACAAGAAGACCAGAAACACCCCAGGAAGGACAGAGGCAACTTTTTGGAGATCAGAGTGTGAGAGATCCTGCAAATAGACCGCCAAGTGCTTTTAGGTAAATATGATGATTAGAACCATTTAATTTAATTTTTTTATTTTTCCATCAGGTGTCACTCGTGTACAGATATGGGTTCAATTTGTTTTGAAAATATTGTGTGGTGATTTTTAGCCAAGCTCCAATTTCGTTGGGTTTTCCCTATGATTAAAGATGAAATATTTTGTTAATCAATTTCAAGTTTGATTAGCAAATTGCCACAATTGTGTAGCTGGACCAATTGAACCCTGATATGCTAAAGTTATTTGAATAACCACAGCATTATGCAAGTCTTGCCCACTATCTCTTATTTAATGATTTAAGCAGTAGCATATTAAAATTTAACCCTCTAAGCTCCCTCGTCACCTTTATACATCGCATGCAATATTTTGAATAAAATTAATTTAGTATAAAAGAGTGCTATCCATCACAATTAAGCACCAGTTTTAACAATTTTTGGTTTACGGACCTGCCGACCCTATTTTCTCTATTTTAATGAAAAATTGATTGTTAAACTGTCACTAAAACTGTCACTCTCTTCCCTAAAAGTGTCTGATAACACTGTCGGGATGAGAAACACAAATGCTGGCAATTTGCATGACATTGACAGGTGATTAGCTTTAAATCACAGATCGCCTGCCTAAATTAACTATCAAGTTATTACCACGATTCCACGGGTCCTTGAAAAACAGGAAAAATCCTTGAAAAGTCCTTTTTTTTTTTAAAAACATAAATAAACTGGGGAAAGTCTTTGATTTTTATCAACCTCCGATGTCTTGCGGTTGATCTTGGAAAACGTCACATAGCGGCGATGTCAGCTAGTGATTAAATAAATAACAATAGTTTAGGAATGTAGTTTACCTATTTTATCAATATAAAGTAAAAAGACACATTTCGATAAACAATGTAGGCCAACATTTCATATTTTCTATAATATTGTAATTTCACTGATATGCATGATCTGAAATTTGATAAAAATGAGTAATAAAACTTCAAAGTTGCCGTTTCTTATACCTTCAGGCCTAAACTTATTTTTGTAATCTGCGAACCACTTTTTAGCCTGCCTTTTAATTTTAATTAAAAAAGGTGGGCTATTGCAATTAAAGTTTGGCGGCGTCGGCGTTAACATTTACTTGTGGGCGCGATAACTTGAAAAGTTTTTCACGTATCCTCTTCGAATCTGTTATGCATGTTACTAATAACCAGTTCTCTGACAAGTTCAATAATGGCTGGAAATTTTTCAAAAATGGCCGATTTATTGTCATTTTTCGCATTTTAAGTCAATAATTTGACCTTGTGGCCGCAATAATGACTTCAAGTTCAATAATGGTGGCGGGCTATTGTCAAGTGTGCTCTTGTTTAACATGCACAAGAAAGTCGTTGAAAAATATTAAGAAGTCCTAGAAAGATCCTTGAACAATCGTTGAATTGTGTTTTTGACAAAGTGTGGGACCTTTGCCAGTCAGCCTTTTTAGATTTCAAATACCACTTTAATTTTTTTCCAAGCCGTAAAAAACACAGTAAGAGATTATTCTAATAAGTCACTATTTCAATGTTAAATAGGCCTGCTTGTCACGTCTAGTGCTGGTTAAACCTGTAGTGCATTCAATATGTGACCAGTACGGCCCACACTGACAAATTTTGACCTGTGTATCGCTGTGCATAAGCTGTATTCTTGTTAGAGTGGGAACGTTTGGTATGGATCCCATGCCAACAACATTTTTATGGAGTATGGCAGAAAACAAGCTGCTGATGCCTAAATATAGCTGAAATGTTTCTGATTCTGGTAAGCCAAATATTAGACTGATAAATCATTGCAGAATGACAAATTTGTGCCATTGTCAATATCTCGCCATTTGTTAGGATGTTTTAGTCATAATAGATGCTACACTCCACCGTCACAAGGTCACCGTGGGTTGGCCTACATGTAACATCAGTGTGCGACACTAACGCTCGACGCTTGACCCAGTCCAGTCATCCTGGCACCGGGCGAGTACACATTCTCAGGCACTGGACCTGCTGGTCGAGTATATTCAAGGCCTTATCTGCTATGTAACGTTACTAGGCCTATACTAGTATTGTCAGCATGTCTGACCAGTGCATGGATAGTCCGCAGTAGCGGTATTAGGACAAAGCGGCGCTGTCATTAAGCCACGCGACATTGGTTAGAGCTCCCTGCACGTGCGAGCCTCCATCCTCGCTCACGCCGCCACTGTCAGTTGTAACTGGTGTGGTAATACAGGCTGACACCCTGTGCAGCCACGGCCCGCTTTATTGGCTTAGACGACGCAGTTACAATCACATTTCATCTTTTAATGTTCTCATTTGGGTACGACAATATCTTAATATGGTATTTGTTTTTAGACACAACAGAATAATAGAAATGCGTCGGCGGCATACTGTATGAATGCTTTTAAAAGACGTAGGCCTAACTGATTAGTGTAGGCCTCAGAATGTCTGCCTAGAAGCAGACCGTCCCGATGAAGTCATCTACTCTTGCCGACCTTAGCCCGCCATTGATTAAATGGTGGTATAACTATATCATCCCTACAGGGACATCGTGTATACATACATGTGCACTAAGGGTCGAGCACATGTCAAGTCGTATGTCCCTCGGCGCTACTATAGTAGAAACACATCCATACCTCACATATTTGGATGACCAGTGGACGCCAACTGCTAACAGTCTAAGACATGGGCTAGCGCGATAAACAGATGCTTCAAATCTTACTTGGCATTAAGCCTATAAATTGGTGTCGCATTATCGCTGGGAATTTAACAGGGGCGCTTGTAAATCAATGATCACTAGTGCAATGATTATGAACAGTTATTACTTTTGTTGTAAGCAAAACTGACATTGTGTCATCATTCTGACACAACTCAACGATTAATTACCCAACACACGCAGGTGTTATTCAATGCTGGTCCACCTGTACGACGCTGGCCCAGTGTTAAAACAAGATGTACAACAACTAGGCTACATGTAACAGTAGCATACCGCGTTTACACCCACGCTCACAACACGCTGACCGTGGCTCAACCATGGTGACACAGCTACATGAAGCAGGCTGGTGTCTGGTAGATTTTTTCAAGCCAGCAGATATTATGGTAATCATTTTAATACAGGGTACAACAAAATCGGGGGGGGGGGGGAGTGCGTTTATTAGGGATGATACGGTATATACTCAGACAGAACGCTTAAGCCATCTAGAGCCAAGTAGACTCTAGATGCAAATATGTTATTTCTATTATTTGATTATGTGACTTGATTATGATATCATCTAAATTTACTATTCAATGTGAAATAACAAGCGATTATTATGGTATTATGCTATATGTTTGTCTTTGTTATTTTTAACTTTTTTTTATAAAAATCACAATGATTGCAGGTTGTACATCACTTGTACATAATTTTTTTTTAAAATCCATACTGTATCAGATTCGAGCTTACCTGGTTTAGTGGCATGTCACCAGGTCTAGTGGTAGACTAAGGTTACTAGACCTGCTGGTCTAGTGATACAAAATGTTAATGTCACACCCTGTAACATGTGCGCGCACTCTCAGCAGGGCCGGCAGGGTTAAGAAATTTGTGAAAACTTGGAGAAACTTCTCGAAGATAAATTTTCAAAATAGATAATTTAATATTGTAGTTCAACCAATAAAAATATATCCTGATGAAAGTTTCATTTATTTTTTCAGCCTTGGTTCCAGACATTTTGACAGTGAATCTCGGCCTGTATCTGGCAGTAGAAGACTTGATCCCATTGACGTAAGTGGTTATGTACTTGTGAAACAAATTTCATCACATAGCATTGCAATATTTTTATAGAACAGATTGATTCCATAGGATGTATTTTAATTTTGCTTTCAGCAAAATCATCTACAGCAAAATTAGTTTATATAACAAACAACTTTTTCACCCAAAAAATAACATTTTACTCTCTTATAACCTTGTGTGGGTGACCAATCCAGGCCCTTTTCTCATCATGGTGAGTGTGATATTACTCCCTAGAAAAACCTGTTGTCACATTTTTTGGAGCGTTAGGTTTGAATTGCGCTCAGGACCCAAAGCTAATAATATGCAGGTATCGAGTATGTTAGATGTTGGTCTATGCTGGGCCACCACACAAACATTGCCCCAGCATTAAAACAACCTCGTGTCAATGTCTTGTGTTTGCTGGGTTGGTGCCACACTGTTTAAGTTTTCCCAGCGCTCGCAGAACATTGATCATTGTTGTGTCAATGCTGGTCCCATCCCCTATGACGCCTGGCCCAACTTTTAACCAACAGCGGCTTAACGTCCTGCGACTGCACTTGAACTATGTTCAAATGGAATCAAGCTTCCAAATAATATAAATTTCAAATCAATTAAATTACATTTCAATTCACATTACTGAAATTTCTTGAAGACCACCTGAGACTTAAATTATAATACACATTTTCTCATTTCTTAAAGAAGTCTAGAATACCTGCCACTGACTCAGAATGTATGCCACCAAGACCACCAGCAGATCCCAACAGACCGATGAAAAGAACATCTTCTAGACAGAAATTGCAACAATCAGTGTCTATTGATGGAGGTTATAATTCAGGGCTCTCAGTCAAAGGGTCTCAACCAGATGGTATGTTTTCAATTCTAGTTGTATGCTAAATTTAATGTAAAATTAAAATGGATTTTTGTGACAAAATTTTATTTCACTTATTTAATTTGAAGATATTTATTATAAAGCAAATTTTGGCATAATTAGTCTGTGTATCTGCTGAAATTTCAGGGATGCATATTTAAGTACCGTAATTTTTTTAATTGTAGCTCCAATAGACGTCGCCCCCATAGATTTCTATTTTTTTCAAATTTTACCAGATTGAAAACCACCAATATTGAAGCCGCAGGGCAACTTTTATTACCTGTCAAGGACCAAAACTTTTTTCAGCCCAAAACCTATTTGAGATTATAGATATATTGAAAGGACAATTGCCAGCCTGGTATTTATCAAAACGGCCGCTAGCTAGGTTAACCACGCTGACAGAGCACACACTATATAAGCCCAGAAAGCTTCTAACCCTTTACAGACATGAGGAGTTATATGTGATGTGGACGTATAAGCTGTATAGTTTTTGCCATGATAAATCTTCTCATTAGCTCATTCAGCCGACTGCCGGAAGAGCTATCGTCATGGCACCGTCAGTCGTCTGTTTGTCCACTTTTCGCTGCAGGTAGCACAACATGTCAGATTTGTCATATTCATGGTCTGTCAGTGTCATACTTGTCCATGGCATATATACAATTTACTTTAGAAGACTGTGATTGACACTTGACATTTATATTTTTCCATACGTGCAACTCTCCCATTACTGTCATTACTCTGTCAAGCTTTTAGATGATGACTATTCCATAATTATTGGGCCCAGAGCGTTCTTACCAAGCTAAGATGAGGGCTGTAATTATAATTGAGGTCACCACATGATCAATTTTTTTTAAAAAGACGGGCTATTGCAGTTTGAATTTTGGCACCGTCAGAGTTAATATTTTTTGTGGGTAGGATAACTTGACAAATGTTTCATGTATCCTGCTGAAATTTGTTGCATGCTGCTCATTTCTTTAAAAGTGTGATAAAAATTGAGGAAAATTTGAAAAAAGGCGAATTTATCTCATTTTAAATCGTTAATTTCTATTTTGGTAAAGTACACCTTAAAGAGTAAAAGTGTGTTAGTAGATTAAATTTTTAGCTTTCCACCGATAATCAAAATGGCGGCCAGACCTAATTTTTTTCAACTGAAACCCGGTATACATGTATATAGGTTTTCAGGTTCTGCGAGGCTATTGGCATTGTCTGGCTGCCATGGTCAGTTAAATACCTTGACACCTTGTATATAGATATGCAGTATATATTGAATATATATAGTTTTTGTGGTCTTCGTGTACAGTAGATCCTGTCACCAACGATCTTGCTTCTGCCAGACAAAAAAAGTCGTTGGTCGCAGAAAGTCGCTGGTCACAGGAATGGGTTTTTGCTGTAAAAATTGCGAGTGCAGCGCCTGGCTCAATGTCGGGCTAATAACGGCGACATTCACCCACCATTGACTGTTAGTCATTGTGTATCAAAGCACGTGGTTGCGGCAACATTTCAATGCCTGTTCTAATATCACTGATTATGATGGTGTTTTTCAGAATGGCCACTAGCTACGCTAATCACGCTAACAGAGCACACGTTATATAAGTCCAGGTATCTTCTGACCCTTTACAGGCATGAGGCGTTGTATATTCACATTAAATGTGTCACTATAGGACAGGAAATGTAGCCCTATGAGCGCTACAGTTGTGGTCATGTTACACCTGCTTACTTGGTCTAATATATTGAAATTGTTTTCATTGTTGAGGTTCAAATAAGTCAAATCGTGATATAATTGAATCGTGTTATACATGACAGAATAGATCATATAACGATCAAAAATTATCATAGTGGTCATATGTGCATGTTTCTAAGACCTATTACAGCTATGTTAATTGGTCACACTTGGTCTGACGTACACCGTCGCCAACAGACAAGACGTTGAATCAATGTTGGTTTAACGCTGGTTCACCGTCTACGACGCTGGACCAACGTTAAACGTCTTGTGTCAGGTGGGTATATGTGGCCGGACCACGCTGATACAGGACGTTCGGTTTGTGTGAATACGTGGACGGCTCATTAAGGCAGTGTATTGTATTAAAGTGACTGTGGGATTAGTTGTCATGCTATGTCCCGACGCGTTGTTGTTCTAATGTTGGCCAACCCTGCATCAAAGTCTCGTGCCAGCTGTATAGTCACCCAGTGTACATTAGACATTGACACAATGTTGCTTTAATCTGGGCCGACGTCGAAGACAGTGGGCCAACATTAAAACAACATTGGGTCAACGTCTTGTGTTTGCTGGTCAGTGAAGACGCGTCTCATGTCTTGAGAGGGGTGTACTGTGTATAACGTAATTATGACGACGCCGCTGCGGCTCTGTCTACAGCCAAACACACAACTGAATAGCAGTTGACATTTAGTGTGCTATAGACAATATTATATGTATAATTAATCATGGCGTATCTTCTTACTACATTTCCTTAACAATTTAATACGATTGTATTTTAAAACATGTTTAATAAGCGCTATGCAAAATAAACTTCTTTTCAACCAATGCGAGCATTACATTGATTCATAGGGCATATCTTTAGTTGATCATTGGACATGAAGGGTCGGATGATTTCCTACCGGCGCGAGGTGATATTGCTGTGCAGTAACATCTACCGTCTGAGGCAGATAGGCCTCTTGCGACAACAGACTGGTCTTCCAGCGTTATACCTCTCTGGTAACCATGATATCCACACAGTAAGCTCTGACATGCATGTGGTTTGCTCATCAATGTTTCCAAAAGTCGTATGACGAAAAAAGTTGAGGTCATTGGACACAAGTAATATAATGACCTTCTGCCAGATATTTCAGGTCGCAAGTCGCGTTAGACAAAAAGTCGTTGATCACAGGTCGTTAACTATAGAAAAATGTTCCGTGCAAGAAAAAAAAGTCGTTGGAGACAAGAGGTCGTTGATGACAGGGTCGTTGATGATAGGATCTACTGTAATCTCTTTTTTTTGGCTAACTCTTTCAATTCTTGGTGTGAAATTCTTCTTCATTTTCCCTTTTGACTGCTGTTGATAAAACTAGAAGAGGGGAACATTGTCATCTTTAGTGACATGTTGTTCTATTAGCAATGCTCAGGCTAAAGACAGATACAGTATTAATCGGCTATAGCATGATTTGTTTGTAATAACACATTTTACTATAGTTAAATTTCTAATTGTACCCGCAGCTTTTATTAGAATGAAAAAAAAAAATTCCAGTGCCCAATGCCGAAAGTCCACTTGTGGCTTTTATTGGAGGTTTTGCGTGAAAAATTGAATCACCGCGCGGCTATCAATCTCAATTGCCAGTAGCTATCGCCCAACCATTCATGTCCAATGCTCATATAAATATATATATGCCATATGAATCGATTTGATGCTCACATTAGTTGGGAAGTTTATTTTATATAGGGCTAATTAAACATGTTTTACATTGAAATCGTTTAGAGAATCTAATAAAAAGATACGCCATGCGGATGATGCCTTATCATATAAATAATAATGTCCATCATGTCTATTGCACACTGAATGTCAGCATGTTCGGTATTCAGTATGTTGTGATCCTAGACAGCGCGGCGCCATGTAGACAGTGGTAGACACCGTCATAATCTGATAATTGTGTTGCAACACAGCCCTGTCAGTCGGCAACAGCACCCCTCTCCAGACGTGAGCTGTCAGTCATGGGAGAGGCAAGCGCGTCGTCACTTGACCAGTTGCTGACTGTACAGCTTGCATGAGATGTTGATGCAGACTCGGTCAAATGTTGACAAATGATGTCTACAGTAAACCAGCAGTTGGCGTTGCCCAAATAAACATACGGTCATGCGCCCACCTCCCTCTCCTAATGTTGATGAACTGCATGGGAAAATATCAACTTTAGCAATACACTGTTCGTGTAGACCGACATGGCTGGTCCACACACGGTGATGCTGCTTAACGGTGAAGACCACAAATAACCATTGTAGTGTATACCGGTATATGTAATTGTCATTTGTATTTTATAAAGGACATTTATTACATATATATATCTGTAGGCCTAAACAGTCGACCAAAAAATATTTCAATCTGTTAGACTGAGTAAGTAGGCTTAACATGGCAACAACTAGGCCTCTAGCGCTTGTAGGGTTACAGTACCTGCCCTATTATATCGTCACACATTGTATGTGAATATAACACCTCATGTCTGTAAAGGGTTAGAAGCTATCTGGGCTTATATAGCGTGTACTCTATTAACGCGGTTAGCGTAGCTAGGGGCCGGCCGTCTTGATAATCACCTGGTCATTGTCCTTTTTATAAGATATGAAAATAGTTTTGGTTCTTGACAAATCTCAAAATTCGCCATGCGGCTTTAATTGGAGGTTTTCAAAGTAGAAATTTTTTTTGTAAAAAAATGTGATTTTTTAAAAGTTTGGGGGGCGGCTTCTATTAGAGATGCGGCTACAATTATAAATTTTACGGTGTTTCCACTATTTCCAGCTTTAAAAAGAGTGATTAACTATAATTTCTGACTGTTTCTTTATGGAATAATTACTGTAATTTGTGACTTTTTTCAGAATATTTTATAAATCCAATGCCTTCACCTCCAGATCGAATATTAAGTGTAGAATATCAGGAGGATGGTGAGCCTTCAAGCAGGTAAGACAGAAATCAATGGAAACTGTGATAGTATCATGAAAATTATTCAGAGAATTGATAGTGATCTTTTCTCCAGAAAATCCAGAAAATATTGCATACAAATATTTGCCAATATTAATTTAATGTTGGTTCAATGTTAAAACTAACAAATCCTGCAAACACACAGTGCATCACATACATATAAAAATATTAGGAGTGTGAAAAAATCTCCTCCTGGAAATTTTTAGGAGTGCTATTTTGTGCTACTCATTAAAATTTTTAACCAACTAAATATGTGTAATTTTCGCCCACTTGATCTAGGATTTCAAAAAGGAGGGGGCGTGGGGGGTTCGGGGGCTTTCTCCCAAGATGTTTTAGGCACATCTATAATCTAGGCCAACTTAGGGGACTTTTCAAATAATTTGGCGCAAAAAGGGGTGGGCATGCGCACCTGACTATGATATTTAGCATGAAAGGCTTGAAGTCTTTGGATTTTGTTAATTTTTTATTTCAATCAGGGAGTTTTAACAAGAAAAGCTACTTTGAGGAAATTCAAATTGTGGGTGTGAATAAAATAATATGTAGACCAACCTATTCATAATATATGTTTTGAAACAAGTGGTTGCAATTTCAATTTTAAAGTTTTTATTTTAACTGAATAAATTCTATTTTAGTCAGTTTGAAAGTACTTGCATTTTTTCCAAAAAAGTCCTTTAAAAGAGCTTGCATATAGTGTAGCATTGTCAGTATGAATCCTGTAATAACTTTGTCAGACAGTTTTTGTCATGATTAAGAAAAATCAAAATGGCTGCTTTATCTGCTTTTACATTAATCTTTAATCGTCCCCTGCCCCTTCATAGAAGAAGAGAGGGAATTTCCCTCCATCTGTGTGAATGTGCGTCCCGGCATATTTCCTTGTAGGCCTAAGTGCAATACCTTCACATGGTTTAACCCTTTGAACCCCACATGTATGCACCGATATATCAGTATATTTGTAACGTCATATATCCAGATTTACTGATATAAGGGTACAAAATTTATTATGCTCTCATTATTTACTGTCCCAATAAGCCCAAATAAGCCGTATTTAGAACCGAATTACGCTGCTGCTGACGATTATATTGACCAAAATATAATAGGCCTAGTGACTGGTAATTTGTTGTCAGCTTTGTTGATTTGGTGCTTGAAAATCACTGGCCATGGCCTATTAAAACAACCTATACAAAAATTTTGAACTGTTAGTGTAGGCTCATATGTCACATATAACACTTCCGTGCATTTTGTCTGTTAAAATTGATTTTTCACTTGATTCTGACTCAAAATATCATGAAGATCAAGAAAAAAAAGGATTGCATTTTTTTATTAGTCGAGAAAATGTCCAAAATGGTGAAATCCAAGATGGCCGCCAACGTATATAAAAATAAACATATTTACGAATAATTTTGCAACTACATACGCTAGAGACATAAATAGTATGTTTATTCTTATGTTTTCAGGTACGAGAAAGCCAATTATTTAATTTGTTTTTAGAAAAAAATATTGTAAAGTCTATATTTATGCAAATATAAGCAAAAACAACCGAAGGTTAACATTGTTTTGGCTGATAGTTTTTTTTCTGTTTTGATTATGCTTGGCTGGTTCCCCTACGGTGATATCTGGACAAATTTGGAGTTCTCAACCTTGTGGATTTTTTGTAAAACATGAAATTCAAAATGGCTGCCATGAAATCACCGAAGTTATATTCTGAGCAACAAACCATAATATTTTATCAGTAACTACAATAAAACAGATTCTACCATCATTCGACATAAATATAATGCCTAAAATGCTACGATAAGCTTTATTATATATTCTCAACTAAATTACTTACGGCACATCTATTCATTATACGTGTGTAGTAAGCCAACACATCACTCATAAACATAACCAAATGCATGCTAGGTTAGAATATAAACCAATTGATGAAGAGGGCGTAATTGTTCAGATAAACTTAAGGTCCCCTTCCCGATGGGAGCTTTATAATGTCATTTTAATGTCAAATGAAAGAAAATCTTAATAAATTAATTCCAATCTGGTATATCATGTGCAAAATTCTAAATTGAGGGCAACTGCGCAACTAACACTTCTGGAGGCCAAAAATGCTAAATGATGTCATGTTACATACTCAATTAGAAGAGTAGAAGAAAAACTGAACTATTTTCATATTTAGATATTTACACAGGTCAACATATGCCTATAGGTATTAATTACTCGGTGCTATATATAGGTTATTAGCAAAAGGTCAAGAACAAGGTCACACCATATTGTTTTTCTTTTTTTTTCACACCCGTTCTCAAGCACTTGCAAAATTTGACGCAAAAAAAAGTTATGTTTTACACATTAATGGAGAGGGGTATGCTAAAGGAAATTTTATATCAGTTCGGGTTGCAGGGTTGGCCTTTACACTAACAAACAAATATCATACCAAAGACAACCTAAGGTCATCGCAAAGTCCAATGATAGCTCATCGTAGGCCTACATCAAACAATTATCAAGCAAATCAGGCCTTTAATTGTCATACAAGTGTAAATTATCCTCCGCAAAAGATATTTTGTTCATTTGTAGCATTCAATTCCTTCTTGTAGCTATGCCTGTATTTATCTTCCAATTTGGTAGAGTTGAAACTAACATTGGTCATACGGTGATGGCAAAAGGGGGCAGTACCATCTGGATCTTGCTTGTGAAATCCTTGGAATGTAAGTTAAGAGCAGACCTTATGTATCCTTGTGGCACGTTTGTTTGAAAAATTTACTCAACATTTTAGTTTGAAGTTAAGATGACCTTAACCATGTATGGGTCTGGCCTAAAGTTACTTAGCGTTAGAGTTATTGCCCTACTACGATAAATCATATTAATTTATTGCAGAATATTATTCATAATAAACAAATGTACGGTACATTATACAATTTGAATGAGAATTAAATGATTTAACCTGAAGTGAAAGAAAAATAATCTGAAATGAAAGAAAATTATTATGTAATCGTTAGTTTTTAAAGAGCTGTTATAGCTATGATCATGACATATTATAGCTATGTTGTAGCTGTGATCAGCTATGTGCTATACGTTATGTCAATAACCTTATGGAAACTGTTATCGGTACATTTAATTCAATGATACCTCAATATTACACTAGCAAATAATACAAGATAGATATGCAGATGTGGTTATAATATGTAATGGCAACAAAGTACGTACACAATCGAAGCGTTTTTTTAAGAGTTGAGCCAGAGAACCACTTTCAGAAACACTCTAAACATACTTTGTTTTGTAATTATCTTCTTTTTCGATACATATTTAGAGAAAGGATAATCCCGATAATATAATCAGGTATTGTTATATCCGATAAATGGAGTAGGTGAATCAGGTAGATGAGAATATAATTATAAGTCATTGATTTTTCAATCATTGCATGAATCTATGCACATATAATATTGTGCTAGTAACATAAAGTAAATCAAGTTGATGTTTTCGGAGTGGTGAGCATAACAGTTCAATACATTTAGTCATATATTACGTTGTTACGTCTTTTTTGGTGGCAACATTCTTAATAATTTAATTATATAACTTCATGTTCGACATGTTTGAGATCACAACTCGAGTGGAGGTTCAAAAATGTGATATTGACATTTGAATCACAGATTGTTTAAACTTTTACACTATCGTTATATATATATTGTCATTAAAAAAACTCATTTTTTGCAAACTAAAGTTTACTGTGTGCCAGAATGTAATTTTAGTAACTGCCTTTGGTATTTTCTTGCATTGAAGATAATGTTTATGTGATATTAAAAATGGTAAAAAAATGGTGATTAATTGAACAATATTTCAGAAATTAATCGATCATATATATCATAGGTGGGGGGGGGGGATAAATGGGTGAATAATGAACGAATGACTGGGGTATTCGGATACTTCTGTGCACATATTATAAATTATGACTAAACTGGATCAGGATAACATCCCGTGTACATGTTGTATTACATTCTCATTCATCAGATCTACTATCCTTCCACTAGTGTTCTCTAGTGGCTCTGATTGATTGCACTGTAGAATGTGTTATGTTGGATATATTCATGAGCTTGACCCAATTTTTTTTGGCTGGCCAATCACCACATGTTTAAAAAGTCTGTCCTTGACTTTGTAAACACGATTTAAACAATACACTGACCAGCCACATGGCTGTCAAACTATTGCTGCACGAGAAGATATTCTCAAAGCTCTGTAGCAGTGCCAGCTTCTCTGGCCCTGAGAAAGAGGCTGGGTGTATTAGAACTCTACCGATTTCTGTATTTTCAAGAGGTGAATTTTGATATATCTAAGGGTATCATCACTACCGTATGAAAAACACATGTACTGCATATTCAAGACATAACACAGCTGTATCATGTGTTTATTCAAAGGCTGCTCTGTGTCTTGAACATTAATTAGGCATGAGTGTGCTGTGTAAAAGCAGGGTTTTCATGTTTTTAGACAGTGACAAATAGTTTGTTAAAACTTTTAGTTTAGGCTATCCCGAGCATTGTGTCTATTCAGAAAGGGTGTGCTATTGTCCAAATCTATATAGGCCTATTAAATGGTATGTTTTCACCCAAAACTGTACAGGGCCTAGTTATTGTCGGCAAAATTTGTATATTCAAAGGTATATTTTTGGCCACAAATGTATATTCAACACTAAGGGTTTGACTATCCTGTCTGCACACCAAACCCAAATTTTCACCGAGTGCCCCACCCCCTATAGGGGGATTACTTTCTGAATATGATGAGATGTATCAGATGGCACTGCCCTCCACCTGTCCACACATTATCCTAAATTCAGTTCAAGGCCTAGCACACAACCGCTAGGACACGCAGCAGATATTCTATGCTATGCTTTTATATTTTGTTGGTTGAAATCGAGAAAAAATGAGTTTAAACTGTTTATTTCTAAAATATAATTGTGTTATCAGATTTATCGCCTTAAAAACTATACAAATCAATATATTATACATGTTTTTGTGTTCATTATTTCAAAAGTTATGGTGAAATAGATGATATCTTGAAAATATGGCGGCCATTTTGGATTTAGTCAATTTTCATAGATTTAAGAGTTAGAAAAAAAATGCAATCCCTTTTTTTTTCTCATCACTCCTATGTTCCAAATGTGAATAAACAAAAAAATCACTTTTAACAAAAGATTTGCACGAAAATACATATGAGCATATACTATGTAATGTCTGCCAATCACGCTGATCAATACTGACCGTGACAATAATTGTTGGCCTCCGATATTATATAGTGGCCGGTAATTGGAGGTTAAAAGTTCACTTGTTGCAAATAAATCACTGACCATGCCCGCGTCATGGACGTGGCCGGCCATTGGAGGTCATTTATGCCGAAAATGCACTGAGTAGAGGTGAATGTTGAAACTGGTGACCGGCCAAGACAAGTTATACTGTAAACTAAGAATCTTAACGCTAAGCAAAACAAATCTTCACCTCCTCTACCTTTCCCTTTTACTCACTGGTAACTTGTCAATGAAAATGTATACATTTTATATGTTTTAGGAATATTTCTAAAGATGTTGAAAGAGTTGAAAGTGGTTATCAGAGTGACCAAGCACGTGGAGGTAGTGGTGGTTCACATCGTACTGATCAAAGTGTACTGCGGCAAACCAATGATGGTAGTGCATCAAAAAAAGACAGTACAGGTAGTAGAGGCTCAAGTAGAGAAAGACGAAGTAAAGAAACAGGAGACAAACCCCGCAATCGTAGGGAACATAGTGGTGGCTCTAGTAAAAGAGATAATAGTGCTGGATCAAATCGTCGGGACAGTAGTGGGACAACAGTCCGAGAAGGTAGTGCTGGTTCTCTTAGAGTCTCAAGTGCAGGCAGAATAGGTTAGTAAATAACTAGTGTGTTTGTAGTAATCTTCTAGTGATCTCTTACATCAATTTGCCTTTCGCTTTCAGGTTGTCCTTCTGTCTGTTCGTTCATCAGGTCATCTCCTCATCACAATAATTCAATAACAACTGAATCTAGCAGTTCCATGTTACTACCAGTGACAAACCTCCTGAAAGTCTATGTCAAGTTCAAGGTGATAGAAGTTAATAAAAATGAAAGGTTGTCATCACAATACATGTTTCTCCACTCCTGCCATTACTTCCATATTACCGTAAAATTTCTAATTGTAGCCGCATCTCCAATAGAAGCCGCCCCCCAAACTTTTAAAAAATTACAGTTTTTTTACAAAATGTTTCCTACTTTGAAAACCTCCAATTGAAGCCGCATGGCGTCTTTTGAAAATTGTCAAGAACCAAAACTATTTTCATATCTTTTAAAAAGGACAACCGACAATGACCAGGTGTTTATCAAGACGCCGGCCGCTAGCTACGCTAACTGCGCTAATAGAGCACACGCTATATAAGCCCAGATAGCTTCCAACCCTTTACAGACATGAGGTGTTATATTCACATACAACATGTACAATGTGTGACGATAGAGAGGGCAGGTAATGTAGCCTAACCCTACAAGCGCTATAGGCCTAGTCACAGTTGCCATGTTAAGCCTACTTTCTCAGTCTAACAGATTGAAATATTTTTTAGTCGACTGTTTACGCCTACATATATGTAATAAATGTCCTTTATAAAATACAAATGGCAATTACATAGGCCTATACCGGTATACACTACAATGGTTATTTGTGGTCTTCACCGTTAAGCCAGCATCACATGTGTGGACCAGCCATGTCGGCCTATACAAACAGTGTATGGCTAAAGTTGATATTTTCCCACGCAGTTCATCAACATTAGGAGAGGGAGGTGGGCGCGTGGCCGTATGCTTATTTGGGCAACGGCAACTCCTTGTTCACCGTAGACATCATTTGTCAACATTTAGCCGACTCTGCATCAACATCTCGTGCAAGCTGTACAGTCAGCAACTGGTCAAGTGAAGACGCGCTCGCCGCTCCCATGACTGACAGCTCACGTCTGGAGAGGGGTGTTGTTGCCGACTGACAGGCTGTGTTGTAACACAATTATCAGATTATGACGGTGTCTACCACTGTCTACATGGCACCGCGCTGTCTATACGAACGCAACATACCGAATACTACACGCTGACATTCAGTGTGCTATAGACATGATATACATTATTATTTATATAATAAGGCATGGTGTATCTTTTTATTAGATTCTCTGAACGATTTGCAATGTAAAACATGTTTGATTAGCGCTATGTAAAATAAACTTCCCGACTAATGTGAGCATCAAATTGATTCATATGGCATATCTGAATATGAGCATCGGACATGAAGGGTTGGGTGATCGCTACCGGCAGTTGAGATTGATAGCCGCGCGCGGCGATTCAATTTTTGCCGCAAAACCTCCAATAGAAGCCGCAAGTGGACTTTTGACATTGGGCACTGGGAAATTATTTTTTTCATTCTAATTAAAGCCGCGGCTACAATTAGAAATTTTACGGTACTTCCATATTAATGCAAGTGATCCATATGATGAAACTCAAGGTTAAATAAAAGATCTAATTGTCATCTAAAGGGAAAAAGTTTGTTATGAAGATATCTCTACACCTCCATGTACAATTTGTACTGCTTCCATGTTAATACCAGTGATCCATCTGATAAATATTAGTTTGTACAATTTGGTTCGCTTTTGTGTCCATACAATTGATAGAACCTATAAAACTGCAGGCCAAATTCGAAGATGGCGATCTTGAGCTTTTTTTGTTATCAAACATTGTCATCATGATATCTTCGAAAGGTTACATCTGCCTCATGTGATAGCAGAGGCATGCAATTAACACATATATATGTCAATTTCCCCTTCTAGTTATCTGTTGTATCTTGTCAGGGCCCGAAATTGGCCCCGTCCAATCGTCCGAGACGACCATCAATCTGGGAAGGACAAGTTCAGTTTCAATGAGCTTGTCGTACTTAGCTAGTTGTCCGACTGGAACAGTCCAATTTAGGCCAATTTCGAGCCTTGCAATTGCGAGCCATCGCTGTTGACCAGCACTTTGATCTAATATATAAAAATATATAAAATATAAATATATGTAGGCCTACAAACTATAAAATAAAATGTAAATTTAGTTTTAAGGAGGAGTAACTACTAAAGATTTTCAAACCTATCAAATTCAAAATTGCTAAGTCCATTATGCTGCGGCACATTCAACTTGATTCCAGTAGAACATATGGACAAACATACATGTATTCATTGTATTGATGAGAAATAATTACTATAATAAATTAAAATGCATAATTTTATTCTAGCAAATCTCACTCTTTCTCGTGACAAGATGAACACCGCTCCCTCTAATATGACTCTCAATCAAACTGTTGATTGGAAGAGGTGCAAACCAAATTGAGATGTCAAATCAGACAGCCCTTGTTGCATCACTTAATTGATTCTGAGCACACATAGATCACATACCTCCACCAGCAACAAGTGTTGCGTTGGGTGGGGAACTACCACTGTTTGTAATTCTGTCTGATTACTGAGTGCAACAAGTGAAAAGTCGGTACTTTTGTCATATGGCTGGCACACTTACTGTTTGCTATGATGCATGTAACATCAGGGTCGCCCTTGAAACAGTGCATCGTCATTAGTAATGTGGAGCATGTGTTATCTAATAGACAGCGTTTGCTGGATTCTTTTCATATTGCACACACACATCCCTTAGGGGGTATAGATGTGCCTTTTGGGGTTACAACCTTTGACCTGATTATTGACCTTCGACTTTGCGCCATTGTTGACTTAAATTAATAGGAGGGGATAGGTTTCGTTTCTGGGCTATATCTCGGAAACTGTTTGCTGGATTGTTTTCATATTGCACACATACATGCATTAGGGGTGTAGGTGTGCCTTTTTGGGGTTATGACCTTCGACCTAAGTTTTTACCTTCGATTTTGACCAATATTGACTATTTTAATGGTGGGCGATATCATTAGCATCAGTGCTCTTGTTCTCATACCTATTTAGTACTCTTGTATAGATTTTAGCCTGTTCTCATATCTGTTTTGTCTGATAATGTTTGTGTAAATTATAATGTCACCAAATATATGGAGCTACATATATATATCTAAATTGAAGGCTGTTTGATTTTTTTAAATGGCACATATATTTAGATTATGACCTGTATATGTTTTTTTTCCAATTTATAGGCAGCGCTGGGCGAAGAGAAGAAGAATCAGCGGAAGAAGCACAGTTTTACGACACTGTTATAGGACCTGTTGTTGAGAAAATGGCGTCTCATATAAAAGGTGTTTGGTGTAAAATGTATTTTCAGTAGAGCTTGAGCTCTACTGTTAGCATGGTGGTGGTCTGAGTGGTTTTCTGTATGATTTATTTTACGACAATAACTTTAAATTTATCGAATTGAGAACATATCTATCTCCATGTGTGTGTTAAGAATAACTTTTTTCTTTGCACCACGAAGCCACATTTTGAGATTTTAGCGTAGATGGTCAGATGAACACTGATACAAATGACGCCTTTCCCCATCTCTAATACAATATCAGTCATGCGAGGTTGTGCATCTGGCTATATCAGGTGACGTCATGCATGACACGTGACCTTAGCAATACACCAGCAATACCAACCTGACAGTGTAGGCCTCAGTTGATACACAGTACTATCCCCATGAACGTATACAGTATGCATATACCTAACCCTGTGTGTACATATCTGAATAAGACACATGACCTGTAAGGAACATCAACCCTGCAAACACGATACTATGATCCAAGTGAATGTTGTTTGAATGTTGGCCCGCCGTCTCCGACGTCGGCCCGTCATTAAAACAACATTGGTTCAACGTCTCGTGTTTGCTGGGAAGTAATACGGCAACGCTGACCAAATGTTTAGCCAGCGTCGTAGACGGTGTGCCAGCATTGAAACAACGCTGGCTCCATGTGATTGTCCAGCGTTATAGTGTTTGCTAGGTGAGTCTGTCCAGTGTCTGTCCCATAGGCATAGGCCTACACAACAACACTCAGCTGGCCTGCCAATACACATGTTTATATAATATGCCTATCGGTCACTCACTGCCCAACAAAACAAACATTCACCCGATGTGGCATTAATGTTGGGCCAGCTTCGTAGACGATGCTCTAACATTAAACCAACAAAAAAACAATTCATTGATATTAATTAATATATTTGTTGCTTAATTGTGAAACAGCTGCATTTTAGCTTTCCTTTAAACACTGACCCTGAAGCCCAGATCAAGCTCTACTTCAGTGCCGTCAGGCTCTAGTTTATAATTTGAATAACCTCTTAACGATTCTTACAGATTATACACATACAGAAATTTTCATTATATATTTTATTTTATTTTGTTCAGAGCGAAATTCTGAGCAGCTGATGGAATTGAGTGACCATTTGTACACTGTGCTGGATCAGAATCAGCAGCTTGGGAAAGTGTGCAAGAGGCGATCCACAATCCTGAAGACGGTGTTCAAACTATTAGACCTTGAATCTCCTTGCCTGCTACTCAAACAAGCACGCTTGATTCTAGCTGTAAGCCATACAGACTTTAATAAGCTCCCTTACTATTGGGATGTTTATAAAATGTTAAGCATTTTTTTTCCATCGGCACTGCCGCCTCACCGGCCATATCTGCAAATCAATTTAGTTTTACTAGCAGTAAACTGATTTATTTAGTTTACATTCACTGTTTATGCCTATTCGCCTGGGAAATTCTTCCCATGTATTTTTTTGGACACCAAAATTTTCCAAGATGTCTGGATAAAAAAATTGTGAACGAAATATCTTATGAACCTTCAGTTGTATTGCAATAAAATTTGATGTGATGCTTCTCTGGGTACTTCTTATGATCTAATTACCTTGGGAAGAATCTACTAAAACCAAATGGCTGATGGCAGTCTTCTTCACAAAAATTGTAATGCTGAGGGGAAGGGTGAGGGTGATTTTCTTGATCAAAGTGATTGATGCTGTCTCCCCAGCTTTTTAAATCCATCTTCACATCTAGTTTCCTATTTTAATTTTAAAGCAAATTTCTCATGCATATGTTAATTCTATATGCTTCAAAATGAACATGTAGCTCACTTGTTTTGGTGGCTATGTAATTTGACAGAAATACTATGCCAGGAACAAGAAAATTCTCATTTACAAGATTGTAAATCTTTTCCAATATGTTTGGTAATTATATTTGCTTAAAAATGCACATGTAGATCACCTTTTTTCATGTAATTTAACAGAAGTGCTATACTATTAACACAAGTGTTACAATTAAATATAATGGATTAGTTTTGAAGTTGATGAAATCTTTTGTTATATGATTTTTTCATAGTTGAAAGTTGGTGGAAATAATCTGGTCAACGTGTGTAAGCTGGCATTTAAGGTGAGCAAGGATAAGAAGAATGATGGTTATTTCCTTGAAGGAAATATTTTAGGTAAGTCAAGCATGAATAGTGATGTGCAAGCTAATTTGGGACACTTGTGATTTATGACATTACAGCTACACAGTGGTTGATCATGATTACACAAACACTATTTTCTAACGACGCGGCGACTGAAAATCACATTTTTATATATTGTACAGTAGATCCTGTCACCAACGACCTTGCTTCTGCCAGACAAAAAAATTTGTTGGTGACAGAAAGTCGCTGGTCACAGGAATGAGTTTTTGCTGTAAAATTTGGGGGTGCGGCGGCTGGTTCAATGTCGGGCTAATGACGGCGACATTCAACCACCATTGACTGATAGGCATTGTGGATCAAAGCACGCGGTTGCGGCAACATTTCAATGCCTGTTCTAATATCACTGATTATGACGGTGTTTTTCCGAATGGCCGCTAAATACTGTAATCACGCTAACAGAGCACACGTTATATAAGCCCAAGTAGCTTCTGGTCCTTTACAGGCATGAGGCGTTGTATATTCACATTAAATGTGTCTCTATACCTAGGACAGATGATATAGCCCTAGTGAAACAAAAAATAACTGGTGAAACAAAAAGGGAACAGTTATTCATTACTGATGAATAATACCAATTATATATTTTTGATAATACACATGTGTGTTTACACTAACATTATGCCCACACTAGGACGTATGTACCATCCCCGTATGTGGCCGGACCACGCTCATATAGGACGTTCGCTACGTGTGAATAAACACGCGTGGACGGCTCATTAAGGCAGTGTATTGCATTAAAGTGACGGGGGATTAGTTATGTCCCGACGCGATGTTGTTTTAATGTTGGCCAACCCTGCATCAACGTCTCGTGCCAGCTGTATAGTCACCCAGTAAACCAATGTTGTTTACCCAATGTTGTTTTAATACGGGCCGACTTTGAAGACAGTGGGCCAACGGTAAAACAATATCGGGTCAACGTCTTTTGTTTGCTGAGAGGGGTGTACTGTTGACTGACGGGCTGTGTATAGCGTAATTATGACGGCGCCACTCTTGTCTACCAGCCAACACACAACTGAATAGCACTTGACATTTAGTGTGCTATAGACAATATTATTTGTATAATTAACCATGGTGTATCTTTTTATCACATTCCCTGAACAATTTAATATGATTGTATTTAAAACATGTTTAATTTGCGCTATGCAAAATAAACAATTTTATATACTTTTC
This sequence comes from Flabesymbios commensalis, assembly GCA_964017125.1. Classification (NCBI taxonomy): domain Eukaryota; kingdom Metazoa; phylum Annelida; class Polychaeta; order Terebellida; family Flabelligeridae; genus Flabesymbios; species Flabesymbios commensalis. The sequence continues at coordinate 34,154,180 of OZ024907.1, read as the reverse complement.
GACTAATGAGAGCAATAAATTAATTCATAGGGCATATCTTTAGTTGATCATTGGACATGAAGGGTTGGATGATTTCCTACCGGCGCGAGGTGATATTGCTGTGCAGTAACATCACGGTCTGAGGTAGATAGGCCTCTTGCGACAACAGCCTGATCTTCCAGCGTTAAGGTTAAGGTCGTTCGACACAAGTAATATAATGACCTTCTACCAGATATTTGAGGTCGCAAGTCGCGTTAGACAGAAAGTCGTTGATCACAGGTCGCTAACTATAGAAAAATGTTCCGTGCAAGAAAAAAAGTCGTTGGAGACGAAAGGTCGTTGATGGCAGGGTCGTTGATGACAGAATCTACTGTATAATATGACATGTATTAAATGTCGCCACTCACAAAAAATTCTCAAAAACAGCTACTTCAAGTCACTAGTGTTTTTGTACATGCAAACATTGTTACAGCATGTTTTGATCATCTTATTCTTGTATCTACTCTATAAGAAAAATTGTGTAAATATTTACACTCTATAAGAAAAATTGTGTTAATATATTGTATATTGTATAATTTGTTGATACGCAAAGAGTTTTAATTATGCTAGAATGCTTGAAAATAAAACTAATGTTCTTTTATATAAGTCATGCTATAAATTTAACAAAGATGGTATTACAGCACAATTTTGTATATGATTATAATTGAATGCTTTAAAGTAAAACTAATATTCCCTCATACAAATCGTGCTGTAGATTTGATAAGGATTATAATTTGAACAGATCATAGCACAAAATAATAATTACTATTGAATGCTTGTTAACATTTTGATAAAAATTGTGCTATAAATTTACTTAAATCGTACAGTTATAATTTCAACAGATTAGCACAAAATTGATTTTTGTATACACAAAATTAAAGTTATATTCTATTATTGTGTTATAGATTTTTCAAAATTGTCATCAAAATTGACTAAAAATCATATTATATTACAAGCAGATAACAGATTAAATTATCAGCTGCCAATTTATTTTGGCATATCACTGGATCAAAGTGCCTAGATTATTTTTATATTTCTTGTTCATACCTATGTGTCGCCATCAATCCAAAGACTAATTTTAAAGGCTAACTCTAGACACTGACACAATGCTTCTTTGATCTGTCTGTTATTTTGAACTCTGTTGTGTAAGTTTCTCGGCGGTAGGCTGATGCACTTGCCCTTACCACTTTTTACATACCAAAATATTTCCCTTATCATCTGTGATTTATTTTAAATTTATTAAAGTTAAAATAAAATTCGAAATAATATTAAATGAGGTCCCTTTTCTTATTTCATATTAATCAGTTTGAATAATAAAAAACTTTTCTGCCAGCATGTCAGTAGCTGACATGCATGTAAACCTCATCGCAGTTAGAGACTTTAGTGAGAGACACTGTTATATGTACCGGGATACTACTAGTGAAAGGATTAAATATTAGGTTTAATCAGTACCCTGTACACTGTACAATATAATTACAATACAAACAAGTTTGCCATCTTTTAATTTTTGATTAGATGTGTATAACCATTGTTCATTCTATGGCCTCCACTAAACCCTTTGACGAGTGAAACATTCTGTGCTGGGGCAATAACTTGATTATAACAAGGGTACAAAATATTTTAATTTCAACATGCAATTGTCATAGTCTAGTGCATATAAAAATAACATGAGCTCTGGTTGGGCTCATCAAGTATGTAAAATTGGTTCAATTTAACGGTGGTGTAAATAATATACCATAATTGTTGTTTATCTTATGACAGATCTATTCTTGGACACAGTAAGAACAACAGACCATATGGTGCCACCGGGCCCAGAGGCTCTGATCTACTGTCTCGGAGCTCTCAAGTGCCTCTCTGGCAACCATAATGTCGTTAAATATCTTGTGAAGAAAGGTTGTATAGAATGCCTCGCCCTCCTGTTAATCAGTATTAATAAAACGGTGAGTATCTTTAGGCTGTCAGTATATTCCTCTCCTAAAGGTTTTTTGATGACCCACCTTAACAAATTTATTAGCATCTTATTTTTTTAAATGAGGTAATGCATTGGTTTGAAAGTGATTCTGGTACGAGACGTTGGTAATTTTCTTTTTCCAACCAAAGTTAGGGAATTCTAATCATAAAACACAATGGTTGTCCTAAAAGACAATGGTTATGAAAGCAGTGAAAACCCTTACAATAAATATTTAAAATCCCCTTTTATGTTTTTATCTTTGTAAATAAATTGAAACAGGTTGTTACTTATTGTAAGACTTCATTGAAAAAAAATATTTTATCACAAATATGCATAATGACATGTAGTAAGTTACTTTATTTATTGACTTATACAATAAAACTATAATTGTTTATAATTTTTTTGCTATTTTTCATTATGTTTTGCACTGCCACACAACTGATCAGTTGCAGATGGCTCACATATTATATAAGTCAATGTTGCAATATTTCACGACATGTACTGTGTAAATATTTAAAACATGTACTAATAGTAGAAAGTATACATAGCTTTAACTTTGTTTTTACGTTTTTTACTGACGATAACCTACATGAATATGATTCAGTCATATTCATTTTATTTTAACCATCAAGATTATTCTCATTTGCTTGCAATCTTGTACACTTGTTTTGCAGTGTGCAGAGAAGGGCAAGGGAAATGAACAATTAGGTCATATATTGGTGCAAGTAGGTTTTTTTTAAATAGTATTAAATAAATTCTATTTAATTAAAAAAATCTTTGCTCAAGTCAACACCAAAAAACTGTACTGTATTTTTTCCAGCTGACTGGAACATTGCGGAATTGTGCTGAAGTTACTGGCACAAGAGGACAATTCCTTGATAATGGTTTACTGGATGAGCTTTGTAAACTGCTTGAAAGTTATCAACATGATGCAGATCTTATTTTAAATCTTGTCAGGATCTTCAGGTATGTAAAATATATTATGCAAAATAATTTTTTATATGCAAAATTTAGATACAGCAATCAGCATAAGTTTGAACTAAGACTTTTTTTAAACAGGTATGCTCATGTTCTTAGTGCAAATAGAGCTGATTATATCAACTAAATAGTTTTGCATTTTTTCCACATACATTGTAGAATAAAATTATTTCAACTTATTCCAAGTTACATTTATTATGTGTTTACTATTAGAATATTTTTTTATTGATCATACCTTTTTTAGACATTTAAATATAAAAATAATTCACTTATGTTTGATGAAATGATGTTATGAAATTTAATTTTCTTGATTTATCAATTTTTAGTAGCTGATATAATGTGTTTTTTATTTTCCTCAATAGTAAGCTGACAACTAGTAATGATTGTTGTCGTGTTGTTGGTGGAAAGTCAAGCAACTTTAAGGCGCTTTTACAACTTCTCAAGCAGTATATGCAAAGAGATGTAAGCTCATACCATTTTATTATTTTGTTGATGTGATTGCAAGTAGATACCATAAATAAATATTTTGTTATATGTTAACAAGTCTAGAAATAATTTTTATTCACAATTCTGGTAATTGTCACATATATAGCTACTGGTTGCAATTTAAATATTCCAAAACCATCCAGCGTATAATACGATTGATGATTTGAGCCCTCTGATGATGTGTAAAACGTCTACCCGTTTTTATAATTAAGACATATAATCTCTTTTTCCAATGTTTCCTATGTTGATGTTTTACTATATACATGATATATAGCATCTAAGCCTTCATCATACTCTTGTCCGTGTTGTTGTATACTTAGACTACCACTCATAGCAGTGATTACATGGTATTTGTTGATACTGGGTGTTAACACTCGTTAAGCTCACAACAAATTATACTAATTATACTAATACTAGTTGAATTTATGGGACATGTATAGCTTAGAAAAAGTATCACATTATACAAGGGCTTATAGGGTAAATGTTTTCAGAATAATTAAATTAAGTTTGTTTTTAAACATTTTGCAGCATTTATTTAAAATATTTGGATGGGAATTATTCACTACTAAATTTTCACTAGGTTAGAAAAGTTTAGATAAGCCTGTACCCCTCCTAGTGTATGGTTTGTGCGCTGATTATGTTGTAGTCCCTAATCGTCACATATAGCAATTGAGGCTTTACTTATTTGAAATGTGAGATAGTTACAATGTAGTAATGGCTTTGATGTGGTATTCAATAATTTGATCTGTATGTTTTTGTCCTTACAGGATCTGGCAGTGCGCCTTGGATTTATCCTTGGTAACCTGACAGCTAAATCAGAGAGTTGTCGAAAAAGGCTTTTTAACCAAAATAAAGGATTTGACATTCTGTTATCTGTGTTCAAACATTACACGCAGCTGAGTAGAAAAGTGAGTCATTATTTATCAATTTATACAATGAAACAAAGATGATTTTTTTCTTGCTTTATTTATCAATCCTGGTAATAACATCTCTATCTCAGTACAATTTTTCAATGTTCGGCCATCAAGGTAGATGCTTCCTCAATGCATGGCACCGACTGAAACAACTTTACGTCTTGTGTTAGCGAGCGATAATACTGGTACTGCAGGTACTGCAAAGCCAAATAAGTAGTGAGCATTACTGCTTCTTGGATTTACATACCAGTATTAGAATATGGACATTTATTAGAATCAATACGATACGCATAATTATAATTATCGATCAGAGTTAAATTATATGAGTGTCACAATTAGACAAGCTCTTCACTTAAGTTTTTAAATGAATTCAATATCAAGTTTTGGTATACATGTATTTTACACTTTTTACCTAATTTCTTTATTTAAAAATAATTTATGAAAACTAGTTTTCCATCACTTCAATTTGGCACCATGTTACAATTTCCAGCTTTATAATAATGTATATTATAATTGAATAGCTCCTGCCCAGCAAACATTAAGTGTTGAACCCAAGTTGTTTTAATCTTGGTACGTTGTTTGTGTCGCCTGCTCCACATGAAACCAAGGCTTTTTCCTCTCACATTACAATTTCTACCTCTCGACCCATGCGCCCGAAGGGGTGATGTCATCCCCTTCCGTATGCGTCTGGCACACGCCGCCAGTTTTGGCTACTGCTCCAAATTGGCTAAATAGATTGAATTCATAATACAACCATTCAACTCGTCCGGCAAAAGAGGTCATAGGTCAAGGTCAAAGATTCCCAAATATTTCTTGTTAACGCGATAACATGAACAATAATTATTGGATCTCTGCAATTTTTTATGTGATTTTACTCATTAGTATGGAGATAACCTGAGTAAATTTTATGCTTTCCACCGATAATCAAAATGGCGGCAAGACCTAATTTTTTTCAACTGAAACCCTGTATACATATATGTAGGGTTTCGGGTTCTGCGAGTCTATTGCCATTGTCCTTTCATGTGCTACCGAAAACGAAGCTGTGGCCACCATGTTCAGTTAAATACCTTGACACCTCGTATAGATATGCAGTATATAGTAAATATATATGGTTTTTGTGGTCTTCATGTATTGGCATAGCATATTGGCAGCAGTTCTGTCCAATTTGTATTCACTGCATCATCCGAGGGGTGTTTGACTGCTTGTACAGTATTTTTATTTTTGATTTAATTAATGATTCAATTAATTAAAGCTGCTCCTTGGGATGAGACATTTTCAATTTTGAAATTTTAATTTATATGAAGCCACATGTATGTAGCCTACTGATCCTAACTAAAAATACAAAAAAGTCAATAAACATTTTTAAAGCCCCGAAAAAGAGTGAAATAGTTATATTTCCAGATGTATATTGCCATGTAAACAAAACAAGTCAGCAATATACAGCACTTTACACCACATTTTCCCACGTCTTGGACGGTGAGATCAGAGCAATCGCCGCTAATTGGTGTCTTGTAGTCAGGACATGGGCTGATACACCTGCAACACTGATTGTCTGTCCAGCGCTGGGCCAACGACATCAACATGTGGCCCAATGCTGTAGGAACATTCAACCGTCCTTTAGCAAGTGTTTAGGTATACAAAAAGTTTGCTTGGGTTTTAGGCGGTTTCATAGAAATGTTAATATGAAATATTTTTAAAAATCTAAAAACTCTGAAAAAACTAAAATCATGATCTGGGGGATACACTACTTCATTACAAAACTAAAAACGAAAATCGATGTCATCCCAAGGAGCTGCTTTAAGTTAATGTTTCTTGAGTGAAGCTGTAATTATCTACGTCTCAAACTTGAATTATGTTTTTTTCAATCTGTAGACTACAGATCAGCAGAAAGGAGACACTCGTATTAAGGTGGATGATGTGCTGGTTAAGATAGTACGTGTTATAGCCAACCTGTCTATAAATGAGGAGATTGGTCCTGAGATTGCAGCCAGTGATACCTGTATTGATCTCCTCATCCAAACACTGGGTAAGTGTAATGATAAAGTTTGTCTGAAATTGTTTGTCATGCCTTACTGTGTTGTATTGAGTTGTGTTTTTTTGTAACTCGATGCCTACATGGCTTACAAAATTAAAAAGTATGAAATTATTATAACAGAAAAGTTTTATATAAAACGTAAAACACACCAACTCGAACTCGCACAATTTAGTGTTGGCTATCAAACCCACTATTTGATCATTGCCAAAAAAAACCAGCGCAACGACGTAAGGGAGTGCGACAGGCAAAGCGATAATTTTAAAAACTTACATTTTTGTCTCCCTGCAGTTTTCTCGCCTCATTTGTTGCGTTGGTATTCGCATCGGTCGTCGCGTTGGTGTGTGGACATTCTCTCGTCTGTCATCACTAAACTCGTTGCGTGCCTTATTGTGTTCGGGTCGTGTTTTGCACTTAAAGTAGGTAAAACCTGTATTCGATTGTATTATACCTTAATTTTTTTTTTTATTGCAGAAGTGACTGACGATCATAATGAAGAACTTGTGTTGAACACAATTGCTACCATTAACAACCTTTCTTATTATACTACCAAGTCAAGTGCCGTCTTAGCCCAAATCATACATATTGTCAAAGGTAATCCATAAACATTTATTCAGCTGTAAACTAATTATTGAGAATTATTGATTTGGCCAATCATCTTGATTTGTTCGGACCTGTGATCCAACAAAACTTTTTGCTACTGGGAAATACTAGATGATCACTTCACTCTACATGTACCCTGGCGATTTTTTTTGCTCATCACTAAGGCACATCGAGAAATTCTGGTGAGGTCACAGTCCTGATAATGAAGGACTAATAAAACAATGCTCAATCCGTGGATGTATGACTGTGTTTTCACAACCATGTCCTGTGTAAATATGTTAATATTGCCAAGTTCTAATATGAAAACATGCTGTAGATATATAATACCGCATTCTCACAAATGTTTTTAAAACTTGTCAATTTGCAATAATTAAGCAGCCCTCGCCGAGGCTGGCTGCTTACTGTATTCCACACGGTCCACCGCCGCTGCCTTTCTAATCCGCCGCAGTTATTTGTTTTCACGATACTGTAAAATATCTAATTGTAGCTCGGCTTTAATTGGAATGTAAATTCTCATTTTCCAGTACCCAATGCTAAAAGTCCACTTGCGGCTTCTATTGGAGGTTTTGAGTGAAAAATTAAATCACCCCGCGTCTATCACTCTGAGGTGAACCCAACCCTTCATGTCCAATGGGCAAATAAAGATGTGGCCTATTAATCAATTTAATGCTGTCATTAGTCAGAAAGTTTATAAATTTGTTTTGTTTTTTGCATATCGCTAATTAAACGTTTTTTCACGATACAATAGTATTTAATTGTTCAGAGAACGTAGTAAAAAGATATGCCATGATTATTTATATTAATAGTAGGCTAATGTCTATGACACATGTGAATGTCTGCAGTAATTCAGTTGAGTGTTGAGTTGGTATACAGACATCGTGGCACCGTCTAAACACCGTCATAATTATGTTATACACAGTCTTGTCAGTCGGCAAGCACACCCCTCTCCAGTGTTGAATGCGTGAACCTGTCAGTCATGTTATCCCAGCAAACACAAAACATTCAGCCAATGTTGGTATATTGTTGGCACCGTTAAATCAACAGCTCAGTTGACACACGCTGCCAGTTCCACCTCCCTCCCCTAATGTTGATCAGCTGTCTGGCGTTGGAAAAAACTACTTTGACACACTGTTCATGTCGGCCAATGTCTGATCCACAGACTGCGATGCTGGCTTGACAGTGGAACAACATTTAGTCCGGTCTTTCTGTTTACCTGTATCATGTGTATACATGGGTCCCGAGTCTGTGAAGGGTTAGAAGCTATCTGGGCTTATATAGCGTGTGCTCCGTTGGCGTGGTTTGATAGCGTAGCTAGCGGCACGTTTTAATCAACACCTGGTCGTTGTCCTTTCAAGATACCGATCATTTAAAATAGATTTTCGGCTTAGACAAAAATTGGTCCTTGACAAATCTCAAAAGTCGCCCTGCGGCTTTAATTTGAGGTTTTCCAATTAGGAAACTTCTGTCAAAAAATTTAAATTTTTTGAAAGTTTGGGGGCCGGCTTCTATTAGAGATGGGGTTACAATTACAAATTTTACGGTAGCTACAAATCTATCGAATTCTGCTTACTCATACTTCACATAGCCATCACATACCACTGGGGAATTGCTTTGGTGACATTTTGATCCGTATATCATCAACACTTTAATTACTATGGCCACTAACGAAGAAATGCTCGTTAGCGCGTTTCAGGAAAAAGTTGCCATCAGATCTTTTAATTTGGCAAATATGTTCAGCTATGTCAGCCAATGACCTGATTAACTTTTGGGATCAAACAATTTGGGATCAAACAATTTTGTAATATTTACTTAACTCAAGAAATGCAAAATGACTGGACCATGAATATAAAACAAAATATGATGTCTCACACAAGGATAACCTATGACAAATTTCACACTAAAAAATCCAAAATGGCTGTCAGTCGGCCATTATTTAAAAAAAAATCACTATCTCGGAAATCTGATCTATGAATTTCTGCTTCTCATACTTCACATAGCCATCATATACCACAATTTTAAAATAGTGGTAGGGCGATGACGGAGGGCTGCTTTTCCGAACAACTCTTTCTAGTTATATATGTAATTGTGATAATAAAGTATATAAGTTATAATTTCTCATTTTGTTTTCATTGTCTTAATGTTATAGCCCTAATGTTGTTCATGGACGTAAAGCAGAAAGATTGTCTCGTGGAAGCAACAAGAGTCTTGGGAAATCTATCAAGACAGAGACCTGTTCGAGATTTTCTTGTTAGCAAAAAAGGTTAGTATTTTAAAACACCAGACAACTATAAATCTAGACAACTTCTGTATTCCATTTTTCTGTATCCCATTCTTTCATAAGTCTGTCATGATGCACACATATTGTTTCTGAATAAGTTCTCTGTATTCTAGTTGTGACACAGCAGCCTAATTTCTAAACTAGGTGATACCCAAATATGTATAAGTGAGAATAAAAAAGGTGTCCACATGGAATGAGACAGCAGTAATGTGTACCATTCCATGCAAGTAGTGTTAGCATGCACGTTGTCAAGCCTGCCCTTTAAACTACTTAATCCCACTGATTCACTCGGCTATATTTCAGAACGTCTGCAAAACATAATGCACATGCAACATAATCCCAACATTGTGTGAGTGTTGGCCCATTTTTCAAGGCATTAGCCTGGCCCATCATCAGGTAAGCTGAGTACCAATATCAGAAGGTGGCCTAACATTAAACCAACATTTGTAAACCATCTTTCTTGTGTTTGCTCATAGTCCTACAACCATATTTTCAGCGCTAGGCCAGGAAACTGAGTCACTGATTGCCTTCATTTAATGCCATTTTGTTACTGGTATAATTGGCACTAAAATACAAAGCTTGTCCCCATCACATCTATCTGACAGTCCATTTATCTGTCTGTACATCTGTCTGTCTTGTGAGCACAATTGACTTAGCCCATGACACTTTTATTGAGACTTGACCCATGTGTTCACTCGACAAACTTGCCAGACAAGTTCGAAAATGAGAGCATTATATAAAAGGAAGAATGTTACATATACATAAATTAGCATTAATTTTCTGATTTTCAGCAAATATACTAACAATATGATATGAAAACAGATGGCTGCTTTCATGTTTATTCCATACAATTCTTTCTATTGATCAGTTTATAAATATTGTTGATGTGTCATTGTAGATATTACACGTTTAATTTTAAATCTCTTGTTTTTTTTCTTTAATAGTTCACGAAATGATGGTGGCAATGCTTGACTCTGATAATAGAGAATCTGTGTATACTTCCTGTGGTGTGCTAATCAACCTGATGGCGGATCATGAAAAGCGAATACAGTTAAAGAGATTAGGAGGAATAACTAAGTCAGTACTTGATAGTTTACTTCAATGTTTAGTGGGCAATGTGTATCTTTGTAAAGCAAACACCACCATTCTGTGACGTTTCATTTCAGTTTCAAAGTTATTACTTTTTATGCCCCTAACACGGCGCGAGTGAAGGCATTATGTTTTTGTGTTGTCCGTTCGGCAGTTCAGTCGTTCTTGTCATCAAAATAACTCGACAACAACTGAAGCTAACAGTTCCATACCAGTAATAGACCTCATTGAAGTCTAGGTCAAGTTCAAAGATGGGTGACCTTGACCTATTTCTCAAGGTCACAGAGGCTGTTAAGGGAAAAACGCCCGCCGTACGCCGGCAGCTTTGGCTACTACGCAAACATGGTCCAGCAGATTGAATTCATAATTTATACAAACATTTAACCCCTCAGGTCATTTATTTTTATCAAAGGTCAAGGTCAAAGATCTAACAAAAATTGTATTACTTCCATATTAATACCAGTGATCCATATGATAAACTGATTCAAAGATTGGTCACAGAGACCGATAAAGGAAAAATTGTCAGGAAGATATCTCCACACCTACAATTTGTATTGCTTCCATATTAATACCAGGGATCTACATGTATCTGATGAAACCTTAGTTCAAGGAATGTGGACTTTGACTTATTTGTCAAGGTCATGGAGGCTGATAGAGGATGAAAGTTTGTCCTCACGATATCTCTACATCTTCAATATGTATTGCTTCCATATTATTATCAGTGATCCATATGATGAAAGTTCAAGCACAAGTATGGGTCACAGAGGCTGATAAATCTTTGTTCTTACAATTTGTATCGCTTCAGTATCCATACAATTGATAGAACTTATAAAACTGTACGTCAAATTTGAAGATAACTCAGATCAAATTTGTAGAAATCTCAGATCAGGGGGGAGAGTATGTAGAGTAGGCCTACATAAGCCTCATGATTGCGAAGGCATACAATTGATACAAATTCTCCTTCTAGTTCTTATTTGGAAAAATTCAATGAAATTTTAAAAAGATGACTAGCAGCTATTATAGGTAAAAGTCATAAATTATTACTATATATCTCAAACAAAATATGATGTACGGTTTCTGTAAGGCTGAGCAATTTCAACTTTATGAAATTCCAAAGCGGAGACTGCCTGCCATTATTTACTTCGATATACCGGAACCTGAAATCTGGTAAACCATGCCATATAGCCATATGATTACTATAAGACAAAACTTTTAAAATGACTGGCTGACAGCCGGTTTTTACTTTAGTATGCCTGATATCTGGCGAGCAATGCCAGATAGCTACAGATTACTAAGGAGGGATACACTTTGTAAAATTTCAACTCTTATCAAATTGAAAAGTGGCAGACAAGATTCCTATGTACTGCACCTTAAAGGCACACCGTGGGATGAGAATTTTTAATTTTTAAAATTTAATTTATATGGAGCTATATATATCCTACTGATCTTAAGCGCTGGGACCTTCTTTATACGACAGAATCTGCTATCTGTAGACAGCAGATTCTGACGTATGAAGAGGGTCCTTGCACTGAAAGAATAAATGTGCAATTTTACGGAGTGATACACTCTGAAAAACGACATCAACATGTGGCCCAATGCTGTGGAACATTCAACGGTCCTTTAGGTATACAAAGAGTTTGTTTAGGTTTTCGCTGGATTCATAGAAATGTTGATAAAAAATATTTTTTTTAATCTAAAAATTTCAAAAAAAATTTAAACAGGATCTGTGTGATTCACTACTTCATTACAAAATTTTTTAACAAATTTGATGTCATTCCATGGAATTCCTTTAAATCTGGCAATCTGTTAAAAATATCTATTTTTGAATTGAAAATAACTTTGCTCAGATTACAACATCTGGACGATGACACGGCATACATGCTATTGTATGGGACATGCACTTGCACATTGTATGCTTGTGCATGCTAATGTCACAGGCTGGTCTCCCCAGTGCCAGGCACTATCAGGTTTAAAACACTGTACTATATGTCTTGCTGGTTATGCGAGATATTGTTTTTCTTCCAAGAATTAGCAAAATATCTCTATTTTGTATCATCAGTGCTTTACTTTAAAACATTTGATTGTAATGTAGTGAATAACCTTCAAATACAAAGTGCGTTTTATTTCAATATTATTCCAGATTAACAGAGGTGCTGCGTGATTTTGGACGTCTAGATTGGCAGTTAGCTGGCATGGTGTGTCAAACTCTGTGGAACTACAGCACAAATATAACCAGTACTGAGCACTGCTTCGGCAGAGAAGAAGCCAATGAACTGTCTGATATTCTCACAGAGTATCTAGGTAAGAAGTACAGTGAATTTGTTGATTGCTCATCATCACTCTAACCCCTTCTTAACCTGTTAAGGCTGCTTATGGTTTTAATTACCAACATTAGTACTTATAAAACACCATTGAAGTCTTGTAAGAGCAGGGCTTATAAATATAAATGGTCATGTTTGGCTTGTCTTTTCTGAAAACAAAGCAAGTGAGACTCAGCACAAGGCAGCCCTGCTGGACTGTGTCAACATAGCGCAGCATCATGCTGGAAATGACTAGATGAAACATTGTAGATACTTGTAATACAGCTGGTACCTGCGGGATTGGGTGGCTCACTGGATTCAACTTTGTCTCAACTGTATTTTGAAAACAAATCCATAATGATCACGATATAATATGCTGCAATAAGAAATATTGAGTACAGCGAATGTTGAGCAAGCACCAGACATTATTTTGTGAATTTTTTAAAATTATTATTTATGCCACCTTCATTAGGGGCACCTTATTATGCACGCCGCACACCGCACAGTTAGGCGTTTCCCACATCCCAATTAAGGGCATTTCACTGTCTGAGTTTTAGAATGTTTGAAACAGCTAGTTAACACACTGATATATAGGCTATTTTTTAAATGGAAATTTAAACAAATTAAAAACATAACTTTACAAATAACAACTTCAGTTGATTCTTTGGATACATTAATAAAACCATGTTTTGTTTAAGATAAGATTTTAATGAATTAAATGTTTTAAATATTGGTACCACCTGTGGAAGTTTTTGGCATGATCCTTGGCTCTGCATTTTTATTTTCCCATATACATGTGCCTTGAAACCTCAAGAGACACCTAAATTATTTTTTGAATACCAGAAATATTGATCTTTTCTTTGCAGATGAAGATGAAGCATTGGACCCAGAATTATGTCCAGAATACGACGAAGAAATGAGGGAGTACACACACCGCATGTGGCAGGAAGAATTCTGTCCTGTGGCTACACAACTACAAGAGCGATTAGAGTCTCATCAAAGTCCTCTAGAACCACTACATCACCCATCCTGAGTATCACCCCATGCTTATTCAGAAAAAGACAGCTGAATTGTATTTATCTTATTGAGCTTTTTACACAATTATGCCAATAATGGACTGTGCAATGCACAAGTGATTGCTCCTAGCTTTTGCTGTGGAAAAATGTAGTGTTTAATAGTGATAACACAAAAATGCTCTATCATGATCAACTCAAAATCCTGTTAATTATGTTCATGAACTTGTTAAGTATATTTTGACTGATCACATTCTGCTGCACCATGCTGAACCTATTCTAGTCGGGAATATTTAAAGCAATTAATTAATAATTGATTCATCTAATTATTATAAATTTTAATACATGTGTAAGCTGTTAACACCACCAGTCTGCAACACTAATTGGCTGGCAATGTTAATGCACGTAAGTGCTAGCTAGTGCTTGAGTGTTTTCCAGGTAGCCTCTGCCCATGGTATGTGTATACGCTATTAGATGGAGCCATTTCTCCCTCACAGATACCACTACCTGATACATACCACTATCATTCCTAGTACAGCAATTTCATGAATTCTCAGAGGAGCATACTGGGAAAAAGTATGGAAAATTGAAGTATAGAAAATTTTAAAAAGTACATGTAGAAACAGTCTACTTAACCCTTTGACTTCCAGGCCGGGGTGCATGCCAGGATCCAGATATACTGGTGTAGGAGTTCTATTTTTCGTCATTTGAAGCTGGAATTGCTAACGCAATTTCCAGCTTCAAATGACGAAAAATACATAAATGTAGTATATATTTGACGAAAATTTGTGTCATTTTATGGTTACGTTCATTGACGAATGATGACGGAAATTTCCGTCATGTATGGTAGTGAAAAGGTTAATGTATTTCATATTTAGATACCAATATTCAGTAGCCTGCTACATTGTACTCTTGTTGTCTGTAAAATTCCTAATTTTACTAAACACCCGAAACAAACCTAGCTTTACTTCAGAAAAATTATAATGGATTCCTTGTTTAAAAACATTTTACTATTCGCCATAAAGAAGATTGTAAGTCATAATTAATGCTTGAAACATGAAGGGAAAATACATAACACATTATAAAATTATATCTCGTCAACAAAATTTGATGTGACAATGCTAACTCTTTTTTGGCCAACTGTTGTACATACATGTACTGACACAGTTAGATGTGACCACACAGTATTACAAATCATGAAACAAACTATATCTGCATGATACGAGTAGTGAATCTCTTTTCATCACTGCATATTCATTTCACTTTTGCTATAAGCCACTCCTCAAACTTGGAAACAGAGGTGTAGTCAAATTGATATGTAAGTAAAGGAGATTCAATTTATATTTTATTAAAATTCAACTGCTATAACATTAATAGGTCACAAAACAGTATTGTTGTATGATTGTCTTTTAGGATTTAAACACACGTATCAGAACCTCTCAATTCTTCTGGACATGACAAGTTCTTTGCCAACAGTATTATGTTCACTCAAAGTCTCACTTGCTCTCATTATTGGTGTGATATGCAGTGTTTAACCCTTTCAAGCCTGAATTTAACATTGTCATCTTCATCCACTACAAGCCGCGAATTGCTGTCGCAATTCTCGACTTGTAGTGGATGAAGATGATTTGATGTGGTTTATAAATTAAAGAAAATTGTCATGTATTGGTAAACCCGTTTCATGGAAATTTTCGTTCTTAAACCCTTGGTTGTAGGAAAAATCTATTTTCAGGAATGTAAAATGATGCTTTAATGCATCGTGAGGGCCTAAAGGGTTAATCTACTGGTAGCCATTTATGGTATGGTGCAGTGCCATGCTGCCCTGCGCGTGCATTATGCTGTCAATGACTTGAATGTCCATTCCAATGACTTGAATTTCCAGAAGCTGCCTTTCCCATTTAACTCTTGCCATGGCCACCAGGTGCCCGGTGTACATAGTAGGTGCAACTAATGATATGTGGTGCCATGCCCCTTCTCAATCCTAGATGAATCATTTGTAAAATTCTTACCAAACACCACCATCATACACCTCATTACAAGAACCATTTGTGCCTATTTTATATTTTCTTTTCAATTGAATCTAGTAATTCTCGGGACATTTTCTTGCTTCAATTTAATGTGATAAAACAATACATTTTGTAAACTTACTTTAAAAAGTTGATATATTTCACAAAGCCTTCATACATATGCAATGTGGTTTTAATTCATATCTAAATCCGTCCATGGGTAGATTTTGATATTCGACATGTGACATGTTGTACATATGTCCTACTGATTGATGTTGTTTTTTATTGTTCTATTATGAGACACATATTTACTGCAGTCCGTAGTTAAATTGGCATCAGCACAAACATGATTTTCTTATGTGGCGTATTGTAATGTATGAGCTATTGCATCTGCATATTTTTACAATGCTATACACTTCATAAACAGTATTGTTGAAATATATGTATGCAAAATATATTACTTGTCTGGCTTATTGTTAGACCACTGCTCAACACTGTTCCAAATTGAAGCTAACATAGGATTAATGCCTCGTCTTAGCTAGGTAATGTACACAATGTGCAAAGTCTTGTGTTCGATCGATCTTAGGAATTATTAGCTTAGCTGTTAGGTCACAAAATAAATGTACTAGACTAGTACTACTAGTTAAGATTGACGTGGCTATCAGATCGCCACAAAACTATTGCATGTGTGATCATTTGAGACTAAAATTAGTTTATTATCACTCATACGCATTTTTCTTTGCTCCCTTTCCATGTCTACAGCAGCCTTGTGATATATGCGTACAGCATTACATGTTCCGTCCACCAGGCATTTTAATGACAATTTTGTATTATATTATAAAATGGTTAGTAGTATTATAGATATGTATTTTATTGAATGTATAACAATTTAATAACACAATATTTTGAAGGTCTATATGCAAACTAAACTGGGCCTGCTAAGATAAATCAGGTGACGCTGCCCTCCAGACACAGGGTTTGAAATTCCACCTTTGTGTTCTAGGATCGAGCACTCTAGCACTCAGTCACGGAGTCTCCCCACAATACTGAAATGATTAGAATGCTGTACACATGCGGTCCATAATGTAGTACGGTCCCAGTAAACACAATACATTGCCCCACTGCTGGTGGAATGTTGGCCAGCGATGAAGACCAACATTAGTTCAATGTATCATGTTTACTGGGATAGGGTCATTTGTGCCACATTATATCATTAAATACGGTATCTGCAATACTTCAGCTCCACAACAACTGAATAAATGATTGTTAAATACAATCGGCGATCGTGAAAACCAAAAACAATAGTTTATGCTTTTGTACCTTTTTAATTATATCACTGCATATTGCATATGTCACCGCAGTGCTTTAGATGTACACTGTGTGAGCATATTTATACGGTGTATTTGTAGTACATGTATGCTAATTATTAAAAAACTACATGTATGTATTAAAAACTCAGATATACATGTATCAGTAGTCACAAGACGTTTATTATATGTTTTAAATCAACATAGCCTTAAAATCTCCTGTTCTCTGGGCTGGCTTCTACTTTAACCTAATAATAATTATGTATGCATATTTGCTCCTGGGTGACGGTGTGTTATGCCTTTCCAGTTACTTTATGAGTTATTTTCACATTGTCTGTTATTGTTACACAATGTTTGGAATACTGAATGTAGTTCTCGGAGCACAGCTTGGATATGTCAATGGCACCGTACATGTATTTCGTTCTGATAGCGTTCTGGGCATATATACATTTGTGTACATTATTATCAAAAAATGTTTGGATGATATATATACATTATACATAGTTCGTCTCACAGAATAATGTTTATTTACTTATGCTTGAAGTAAGTACTTTTAAAATTACTACATTGCGGAAATTAAAAAATCTGCAAATGAATGTGTAATAATTGACATCTAAAGATTCAAATTATTCCAAACTACTTTTGAATTAGAAACATGTTGGAAATCTTTTCGTCTGATACATGCGTGTACTGACAGGTGACCAAACACCCTGCATCTCTTGTCAACAATCATCACCCGATGGCTTGTAAAGGACAGAGCTGTGTTCACATATTAAAAGTCATTCATATACCTGATTGAAAACAGGACTTTAACTGTGTCATCGAAAGCAACATAATCCTAACAACAATAATAATTCTGTATGGATGTATCTGTATACATATGCTGACATTCATTTATAAATGGAAGACTAAAATACCTGCAAAATTTATTTTACTCGCCTTTTACATTCAGGAATCCAGTGAGTGAGACCGGAGATGTAAGGATAGCAATGGTTTGTTTCAACAGCTCTCTTTAGGCCTATAGGGCAATAAATTTTTAAAAATCCAAATCTTTCTTTCCAGGTTCCAATTCAGACATATTGCACTACAGAATGTAGTTGGTAGGCTGAAAAGGACTCTCTAAACTGAGATCCTAATACCATCATCTCGCTCTCAGCACCCTAGGGTTTCACGCTGTATGTGCTGTCAAGGTACATACATATACAAAATAATATATACAGATTACCTGTTGTTTCAGTTTGATTTTCTTGATAAAAATTACTATGCTCCTTATGATCCACTCATTTTTTTGCAGTGTGTTATAATGTTTGGTAAATTATCGTCAACCAAGTTTGTTACCATTTGGTGCTAGTCGCGTTTTTTGTTGCTTCAATACATTTTTCATAGATTATTCAACAGTTGAAATGTTCACTAAAATGGCCTGAAAATGATTACCATAATTATGTCTACATCGATTAAGCAGTACTTTACTACTATAAACTTGTTACATTCCATATAGCTAGGTATAGTGTATTTTTTTCATGTATATTTGTGTGAATGCAGTGACAATAATGATACTATTGAATGTCATCTGTGGACCTTCATCGATCATCATATTTGCTCAACGATTTAAGTGTGGGGACCATCTTTATACGCCGGAATCTGATGTCTGTAGACGTCAGATTCCTAATGGCCTTAGACCCATGACATAGGTATTCAAATGATGCAGAAAGAGCTGACTAAGACATTTATGATGATTTCAAATTGAAAAAACCCTTTAGTCTCTCTAAACAAAAATAATTCAGCGTTGTTAGGGTTAAGAGTTAGCAAGGATGTATCTTTCACTTTACTAGACAAATGCACATCATGCCCCCAACTTTGGCTTCTGTCGAACTATAATGTCATTAATTAATGCCATTGAGTATTTCTTGTTTTCTAAGATACCCATATTAACCCTTGTCCCAGCAAGTTAATTGCTTGCAATTTTTACCCACTTAAAGTTGTGTCTCGCTACCGTGACCCACAACTTTGAGTCAAAACATATGGTAATTCTGTAAATGTAACCAATACAGCGCGTGGATCGACTTTAGAAGTCAGAATCTGATGTCTGTAGACGTCAGATTCTGACGTCTAAAGTCGATCCTCTGTAAATTGACGTCAGATTCTGACGTCTAAAGTCGATCCTCTGTAAATTGCGGATGTTCTGTAAATTGAATATCTCAAGTGTTCTAAGGGTTAAGTATGATAAACTCTTATATTTTGTATTCCAATGTTGTGAAACTTGACGCATATCCTCATCCCACAAACACGTCTAAAGCTAATATTAGAGGGGATGCTTCGTTTTCGCTATGTTATGGGAAAACGTAGTTCTAGTTTCTACATTATTCATCTGTGCCATGCATTTCAGTATACATTTGCACTTGTATACAAAAATTTGAACACAAAATGCTGCCCATGCTGTATTATTATACATAATATTATTTATTACTTACAGTGAGAGGAAAGTGGGTCATGATATGTTTGATAAAATCTGGTATTTGGGATTTGAATAATGGAGTATTTTCTTCGACATTTTACTTTTAAATGCTAATAGCGAATTATATGACATTTTTCGTTCATGTCTCTTCGAAATTGATTAAGCTATGAAATTTAACAGAGACAATAAATATCTTCTTTTCCACAATAATAATGTTCTGTAACCCCGACAACACTATTGTAGGGTGTATTTTTTTGTTGTGATCTTTTAATTGTTGTCGTATGTTTCCTATGTTGATCTAATTAAGGTGATCATAATAAAATTGTAATATGCAAGCAAAGTGCATGTGGTCAACATATTATTCCTAGCATAAAATTTGTTATTAACAAAAACATGAAAACTGAAACTACATTTATAATTATAAGCGTGCAATGTAATGACATGATATGCATTATATTTAATTAACAATTCACTTGACAATTGTAGTTACTCCATCTTCATACACTTTTTTCACATTAGTACGTAACAACATTTTCTTCTGAATTGACCACAGCTGAAACAATTAAATCTAGCAGTACCACCATTTAAATTGCAAAAAAACATGTAAGAGAAAGATTGATATCCTGATACTTGCACTATTTGTTTTATTAGGATGTAGATTAGAAAAGCTCTACCATGGGTCAGTGATATTTGCAGTTAAAACGTTTAAATTGTTTCGTAAAGAATAGTTTAATATCTCCATATGCATTAGTCCTGATAGGAATGTAAAACTAAAATATTGTCTCCTGATAGTACCAAGCAAGCCTAATTGACTTTTCATTTTATTTGATTTCTTATTTTAAAAAAATTTGCATTATTTGTCAACCTATCCACTCGTTGACACCACAACACTGTTCATTGTGGTTATGTTCCCAACAGTATTATATTATTATCAATATTATGCATGTTTTGTTTATGTATTTATTTAAGTGTAATGAGTCCTCTGGCTTGTACACTTGTTGTGTCACTTGAAGTATAGCGGACGCAAATGAGACGAGAAATATTGTATTTCCACAGAGAACGTGATATTTTGAATGCCATGAAACTGTTAAACCTAATCCTAATAACTTTTCGATTTAAATGTATTAAGTACTTGCTTTACTCTCAAAAGTGCACAACACCAACGTTATCTACGTTGTAATATTTTCATTTCAGTTAATCAAATAACTGGAATTAAAATAACATCTTTGTTTAAAATAGACTATTTTGTATATATGTTTTGCTGTACATATTGAGCAATATTAGTCTGTGCCGCTATTATTTCCAATGCAAGAAATAAACTGTGTGATCTGTGCATGTGTACATTTGTAATTTTTTTAACCATCTATTATTGATCGTCTTGTGTTGCATGTTCAGTTATATAGTCTAGTAGATTTGAGTCATATTTTGGGCGAATCGTACCAATTGTGATAAAAGCGCCAAATTTGGTAATGCTTTAGAGTATGTATACTGATCTATATTGGAAGGGGAACCACCTTGCAGCTGTAGTGTAAGGGTTTTTTTCGGGGCATTTTCCTTGGCATTAGTAATAAGTAGTAATTAGTAGTCAAAATGTTTTTTAACCAAATATGTGTACAAAACTGTTCATTAGTGGAGTTAGTAGTTTATTCTAACAAATCAAAGTTACATCCATGGGGCATTAGGGGTTCACACCCCTTTTTTGACAAATTATTATAATAAATGCCCTACATTACATAAAATCGTTCATAATGTGATAAAGCACCAAATTTGGCACAAAGCTACACAAGGGTATACTAATCCATATCGGAAAGTGAACCACCTTATATCAGCAGCGTAAGGGCTTCGCTGAAGGGCATTTTCCACCCCCCCCCTCTTTTTTAAAGAATGTGAATATGGCCTATTTTTTTTTTATAAAATATGTTGAACTAAATATGTCTACAAAAGAGCTTATGAGCACTTTATTTAGTCAAAGCAACACATTTGAAACATAACAAGACTTAAAATTGGATGAAATGCTGTAATATTTAAACACCCCTTTTATTGTTTTCGGCGCCTTTTCTATTCTGCTTTTATTTTGGCAAAATTATATAAAATCTTCTGTTGGGTAGCACAATACAGTGTATTTATTTTGAAAAAAACACTTTCTAGCAGAACAAAATTGTACCATTTACTAAATGTAAACAATAACTTTATATAGAAGGACAGACTATTTCGCACGCCGCCATCCATGAAGGAGATCTTATCAGTGTTGGGATCCCCTCTCTCTATCCCGCAAGTAGGATGTTTATGACCCTCATTATCATTAGCCCCAACCGCTGATAGCCGAGCCTATTTAGGATGATACATGCTGGGACGGATTTCACGGCCCAGTTTCCAAGCAAGGAAACTGGGTTGACGTGACCTATATCATCTATGTGTCAGCCCAGACACAGAACTCCCTTGTTGTGGTACACATGCACTTTGAGGCTGTTCCGATTGTCCACGTGCTATGCTTCAGAATGGCGTTTGAATTGTGAAAATCGTATCATTTTTTACCATTTTACCCCACAAATACGAATTGTTCATGTGTTTTTTCGAATTTATTCATAATTATAAATATCTCTTTTGTTAAATACCAGATTGTGGTAACGGTAAGGTGAATATAGATGGTTTTTAGTGTAATATTTTTAGTGGTGATCCCCGCAAAAAAAATCGTTACCAGCATCTGATTTTTCTAATCAGAGGTTAAAAGTGCATTGTTTCAGTTTAATATCTACTATTATGCCTTATGTGACATATTTAATATAGCTACTTTGCCCGTCTGACTGAAATCCAATGTAGGTGAATAATGTTATCATATTCATATATTGTTATTCAAATTAAAATTTATTTTTAATAAATTTCAACCCTTTGCATGTTGCAAATGCTGAAAAATAAATTTTCATACACACCTACCGTGAATAGGTATTTCCGAATCAATGCTACAATTCATATGTTGCTGTGGATTAAAATTACCTTACTGTCCTCAAATTGTATGTATTAGACAAAATATATAAAAATAACATGAATAACGAAATTATAGATTTCACAGTAATTTAATATAGGACTAAGTCTATAAGCCTTAATGTTCACTTCATTTAAATTCAATACCTTAGTAGGCTAATAATTTTGACATCTAGGCCATTCTACCCACTAGCATGTTTCAACGTGTCCTATTTTAAGATAATGTCCAAACGCCGCCTATCATCTATACCCTGTCACCCTGATATCTACAAAACCGCTTTTTCAATTCATTTGGTGTTCAACATACTGAAAACTATATAACTAGATGTAAGTATTTACCATGTAAACACCCAAGAAGGCTCCCCCTCGCACTTTTCAAATAAGAGTTATACAATAATTATAATTTTAGCAGATAATCAGTTTGTACATGTAATTATCAAGTAACGGCAGAATATATCGTTGACGGTGTAGATTTGTCGATCGCTGATATCTTAGGCTCTATATATAATGAGTATACATAGTAACATATATATTTTACAACAGATTGCTTAAGATTGGAAGGTGGTTGAATAATGGTGAATACATTAATCTGATAGCACATATGCATACTACCGGTAGTGTATATAGTGGAAATGGCGTGTGTCTGCGACTTTACTGCCACTACACCCCTCCCATCTAAATCAAAATTGCATGTTAATAGGCGCCCCAGCCCAAGCTGCTAGTAAATACGATATGCTTCAGTAGCCGTGGGTAAAACATTATTGAAGAAGGGACATGTTATATTTTAGGCCTGGCTTCGTTTTGGACACACCATATAATAGTCCAGGCAATTTAGCCCTGAATTTTGATGAACCTAGAACAAATTGCAGCATGCGATTTTTTTTTATTGTATATTGTTAAGATACTATCGGTACACATTATATCCAAAATTATCCAAAATCTGACCAAGGGAAATTTGTTAATTGGCATTTTAATTGTGGGACCCTCTGAAATATTTTAAAAATAAATAATTGGTAAACATTACTGCCTATTTGTAACCACAAATTGACTTTTACATTTTATGATTGTGAACTGAGTGATGCGATTAAGTCTGCTTGAGATATGTATGACAATTGGGTGACATTACAACATTGATATGACGTCATACCTGACAGTCTAATTAAGAAAATTGTGTTTAGAGTGTTATAGCAGGCCCAACGTTTCCGATTTCACCTAAATAGATTCGTTTTATTACATTTACTATATTAAACCGGTCTCGTTCCAACAATTGTCCAACATTATACTAAATCCGACAGAAAGAAATCATCTAATTAGCCTAATTAAATCAACGACCCCAAAGGTTTAAAAAAACAGAAGTATACAAACATTTACATTTTTGACAGAATAATAGATTAAATTCATAATTATTTTTATATCAGCTGATATACTTGTTTAACAACATCTAGCATACGGTCTTTATGTAATGATATGACGTAATTATGATTAATTAGTATCATACTTAACATTAAAATACAGATAAAAATGTCCATCAACAGTATCTATCGTTGTGCCTGTATACTAGAATAAAGTAAGCAAATGAATTATGTTTCGCCGTCATGTTTTATATAATGCCGCACGTGGCACATATAGCATATACCTCTACGATTTGACTTGAGCCACGCTGTAACAATAATTCGCAGCCAATATAAGATATTAAGCCCGTGTTCAATGTTGAGCCAACATCATAGACAGTGGGCCAGCATTGAACCAATCGTGGGTCAACGGCTCGTGTTTGCTGGATTAGTATCACTAACATTTATCATAGAGTATGCAATGTTAATTTTCGTACGGAGAGGCAAATTCCCTCGCGATTTCAAACACTAGAAACAAAATATATAAAACAGCAAAAAACTGGGTCGACGCACATATATCTCACATAAAAAAACATTCCAGCAAGTCATAAATGAATTGATTGAAAACGATGATGAACAGACGACTGTTGTTGATGTGGTAGCTAGAATGGCTGAGTTTTGTTTAAAAACCCTAATATAGTGTTAAAATTATGAGGTATACAATTAAAGAGAAATTGGGGGGAAGGAGCTGTAATAACTAATATCAATGGTCGTAGAGGCGTAGTTACAGTTCAGGCGACTGCTGCACAAATTCTACAACAGTTAACTAAAAAATATTAGAACTGCAGCAGATCTAATCAAAATGGAAATCAAAAACATAAAAGACACATTTTATCCAGATTTATCCGAGATAAAGTCTAAGGAAAAAAACATGGCTTATTAACATCAGACCCTACTTATATTGTTAAGTGAGCTTTTTACAGGGAAACCTAACGATCTAGAAATTGCATCCATCGGTCAATGCATAGTGCAGAAGACCAGACCGAGAATACTGAATGCACCTCTTCAATTCGAATTAGGTGTTCAAATGCACCATCATTTTGGATCACGTTTTCTGATTGACAGTATATAATACAGCCATGGTTTTTGCCTCTCATATCAGGAAGTCCCAAAGTTCTCAAACGCTGCTGCAAATTTTCAAACAGACATTTTTTACTCCTGGACACTTCAGGCATTACATAGCTGATAATGTTGATCTTAACGTACGCACATTAGACACGGTACATTCCATGGCATGGGTATTATCCTGGCAGCGACTCCTGGTATTAAACAAAAAATGTTTGTGCCCAAATGTCAGTCTTCTGAGACAAAATTTTTGAGTTCCAAAATTCCTATTAAATATTACACATCGTGTCTTGGGGAAAATGTTGAGTTATTGTACCAAACACTACCCAAAATCAATGCATATGATGAGAGTGCGCACTTGGTCACATTATTGAAAATATCCTGGTTGTTACGTCCACAACGTCCAGCGTGGTCCGGTATGATGCAAACAGTTACAGAAGGCATACATTCTGGGAAAGCCTCAATACATTTCCTGCCTATGATAGATATGGACCCGACAAATATGTCATACGAGTTGCATTTTATCCACTCTTCATTTCATAGCATCTGAGAACAGAATCCAAGGAACAACACTAATAGTTACATTTGACCAACCATTGTGGTGGGAGTCTCGGACAATCAGTCAATGTGAAAATGAAGACAGCGAATTAAAAAACATTGTTCTTAATTTGGATGGCTTTCATATCACCATGAATTTTCTTGGCTCTGTCGGTCATAACATGCAGCTGCAGTCATCTGGTCTCAAAGAGATCTTACAGATTGTGTATTCAGAAAATACAGTTACACATGTATATGTCAACAGGGAAAGCAATCCGTAGTTATTTTCTAGTTGACACACTACTTAATGCGCCACTCCTCTCTCAGAAGCATACAACATCGCATTTCCTATTACAGAGGCAGATTTGCGAGAAAAGCCTGATTTACGTAAGGCTGTTGCATTACTTGACATCCTTCTAGAAAATTCAGATGAGAGCATCATTAGTTGTGCTGACGAATAAGTGAAAAGTGTAAGTGAAACACTAACAAATACAAAGGTACGGATTACACAAACCTCCACTGGCAGTTTATGGGTACAGTATGACAATGATGGATATTTTGCTAACTCTCATTAAAGCTGTGGGAACAGGACAATTTTTGCTGTACCTTAGTTAGTACGCTACAGAAATGTTTCTTTTCTATGCTGCAATTGGACACTCCAACTACGCGAAATCAGTATATATTTACATACAAGATATATATGCTATGCTTAGAGAAATCAAAATTTGCTATTGTTAATCATTTTCTGTCAGGTGGATTTGTTATTCGCAGAACTGATCTAGTCATAGAGCAAGTATTGATGAGGTCTCTTAAAACTACTGGTGGACTTCCTCTCGGACGGGGCATGGGTGTAAAGCAGCGCACTCGCTGGCTTCTGGCCATGCCAGCTTGTGCTGAAGTCAATGATATGATGAAAGAGCTTACACATAAGAGATTCAACACGAGTGAGCAGCACAAAGATATGAGTGAAGCTAGACGAGTTATAGATCAGAATGATGTCATGGAAATATTTACTTTTTTGACAGATCATAATCAATTTGATTCCAACAGGGAGTTTCATAACATTGCATCTAGAGTGACAGGTGTAGCGTCAGCTTCTCCTCATAAAGCAGTAGAGGTTGGTGAGGCCATTCTGAAAAAGATGGAAGGACAGAATGCTTTCCAGTACAGTTTCAGAAAGAAAAAACAATTGGAAACATTAGGAATAAAAGTAACACTACCTAAGGGTGATTCGGTATCAGTGGATCCACAGCTCTTGTTTCAAAGTTTGCTAATAATAGCGAACAACACTGACTGTAATCTGGATAACCTCTTCAAGTATGAGCTGTCAACTTATCCACCTGCTCTTTTTAATAAGAATGGAATGCTCTTGACGCCAAACAAACCTCAGCTTTCAGAGGCTTTTGCTCGAATAATGGCAACAGGACAATTACTTGAGCCTCCAGACAAAGCTGAATTTTGTATTCTGGATGGTGGGTCCTTACTTCACCGCATATCGTGGGAAAAGGGTGTAACCTTCGATAAAATTGCTGAAAAATAAATCACTTATTTTCAACATCCAGTGATAGTATTTGACGGTTACACGGCACCATCTGTTAAAGACGCAAGACATCATAACCGTTGAAATGGGGTTGTAGGATCAAAGGTAATCTTTACTGCTGTCCGTCAGCAGGATTAGTTACAATATTACGACCTGGTTTGCATGAAAAATCCATCATTTTTTTTTGGGGGGGGGGATGATCCTGATACATGATCTGAATTACGATCCGGATTACGATCCGGATCGCGCAGCAGAGGTTTGCAGTCTCTGACTGACTACTGTTAGCAGTTGGCTTCGATTTGTTGCTGTTTTAGTATCTCTGGTGTTTGTGTTATACGATATTATAACACGAATATGGTGGTTCTGCATGTTGTTAAAAGCCCGTGTAGTGAAGTATTATGACATGGTCCGGCGAGATGTTTTTTTTTCATAACTACAAGTCAATCAACAACTTAATGCTAGAAGTGACTTGATATGAAATCAATCAAAGTAACGTTAGTAGCCTACAGTAAACGGTAATTAAAAACAAAAATCTAACCAGAAGTATAATCACCAAAGGGATTATTGATATGAGTATAGTAGGCCTACTCTGTGTGTTGTCAGTATTTATAGAAGTATGACAAGACAATAGACGATAGACAAGACAATAGTTTATTAAACTCGGGCCATACATGGCTTGGAATATGCAATAGTACATAACAATAGTCAATAATATAGGTAATAATACATAATAATAACCAAGGAGGTTAGGCCTACATGACGCTCCACGTGTTCATGGGGTGCGCGACGTTAAAATGCGTTTATTTATCACTTCTAGGCCTACAGCGAATAAGAAGCTATGTGTCAGGGAGTAGGGCCTATGCCCATTAGGCCCTATGCAGTACGTCCTTAGTCATGGTCGTTTATATTGCCTTAATCTAAACATTCCGACCTATTGGAAATAATTAACCTCACTTGAAATGAATCCTGAAAATATACTGTAGGCTTGCTTAAATAGCCGTGTTTAGACAGCCAAGTATTTCTACAGATTGTATAGCGCTAATATCGTCGGCCAAATTCTATTTCAATAACATATCATATGAATCTGTATCGTATAACATAATTATGACAAATTAAGAATGTAAACTGTGTTACATAAAATGATTTATAGAGAAGTCCCGACTAATATTTTTCAAGACATTGAACATAGCGTGGGCCTAATTAACTGTGAACTAGGGCCTACCATTAAACAATGACTAATAAAATGTAATAATAATTAATGGTTGATAATTACACTAGTCAAAGAACTACTATACTACAATCCATCCCATCATTCCATAAAGGCATAGGGGCCTAATGGTTTATATAGATATCCACACATTACTATAAAATAACACGGTTTGGCCGCCAATTGCCCTCACATGTGTTAAGTATATGGTACGAGTAATGTGTTAACACTGATTAGGTATATGGTACGAGCTGGTATCACCCTGACGTACGGGAGTGTCTGTAGGCGGAATGACCACCGCTGACCACGGGTGGAGACGACTGCTGCACGCACTCACGCGGCCTGCCCTGACACGGCCGCTGAACCACGCATTACATGTGTTAGGTATATGGTATGAGTTGGTAGGCCTATAGTGTACGGGTTGGCAAAAATGTTGTGTACGAGCTGGTATTGGGTACGGGTCGTCTGGCATTCGTTTGATCGACTACTCTGGTTCTCAGAGCCACACTACGCGGCGTGGCCGAGCTTCATGTAGCCTCTGGTATGCCCCAGTCGCGAATGTTTGTGACCTGTTGCTATTTTTAGATGAAAATAGGGTAATCTCCGATTTCAGAAATTTTTGAAAGGTCACTTCCCCGGATGAAGAGTTGTTCACAGTATTGTATCTCCCCTCTGACGCATTTCCTAAGACTTGACCCAGAAAATTATTCACTGGCCTCAATAGCACAGGCATGATGGTCACGTGACTAAGAGCCTTGGCCAATACCCGGCCATAAATGAAATTGGCCGGGCTCGCCAGGCAATTAAGCGACCTGCAAAGTCGAAAGGCCCAGGCTGCCTGCCTCCAGGTCTAGCTATTCTGAACAAACTAACGAACAACGTCGGCATTTTTTTATTTTTCACGCTGGTTGTTCCATTTAATAAAAAAGATTGTCCAAGGATTTGAAATAAACATGGATTTGACTGAAATAGATATTCTTCGATGGGTTTTAGTGTTTATTTGGATTGTCTATGTGTGGGAAGAGTATATGTCGCACAGACAAGTGTGTACCACACCTTTCACTTACTTGAAGTTAAATAGACGTATTATCGCTCATTCAATTTCAATAGACCTATGGCTATACCCGCCGTCAGATTAACTTGTATCGCATGTTTTTCGCCGATTTCTCAGTCAATTCTCAACCGATTTTCATGACAATTTGTATGGACTATTTGCGAGTCACTCGGCGACTACCGTGAAATTTTAATCGGAAAATATTGTATAGCTAAAAAGTTAGACCATCTGCCGTCTGGCATGTAATGCAATTCAGGGCTAAAAACAAACTTTAATTTAACCAGTTTAATGGGTTTATAGAGGGACGTGGTAATTTCAAATTTACTACATGTCAAATGGTCTAACTTTTGAACTACATTATATTTTCTTATGAAACTTTCACGGTAGTCGCCGCGTGACTTGAAAATAGTCCTTGCAAAATTTCATAAAAATCAGTTGAGAATTGACTGAGAAATCAGCGAAAAACATGCGATACAAGCTAATCTGACGGCGGGTATACTAACTTACTTACGATTCATTTTCTAGTCTCTAGATCGATAGATAGATTTATACCTATTTATTCACCAATGCATTCACATAAAATACGGTAGGTTTAATTACATGAGAAACCATGAATAACCATGAATAACGCGAAATAACACGAAATAACTGGCAATACTATATAAAAATGGTCGTATATGTAGGTAATATAACATACATTTTTATTTTTGATAGTAGTATATGGCTTAGGTCGTAATAATAACTAGTAATTAGGGTGTAACGTTTTACAAAATTATTTTGCATTGCAGGGCTTCAACACAACATCGTCCATAGTTTATATTTCCCACACTTGGTGTCACCCACGTGCACCTACCTGAACATCTAGTCACCAGGTGGCTCCGAACTGTAACCCTTTCACCGCTGAATAATCTAACGAACCAGACAATTTTTATGTGGAACTATGTTTTCAAAATTATTTGACTAGAATCATTTTATCATTATAGTGTTGACATTTTTATAAATTTTATAAATAGATAACGTTAGATCAAAATCTAACGTCCATTGTAAGAAATTGTTATATGTAAATCTTATGTGGAACTATGTTTTCAAAAGTATTTGACTAGAATCATTTTATCATTATAGTGTTGACATTTTTATAAATTTTATAAATAGATAACGTTAGATCAAAATCTAACGTCCATTGTAAGAAATTGTTATATTTAAATCTAAAGTAACCTTGTTGTAGGTCTATACACATGTAGAGCGTTGGCCCAATGTTGGGTTAATTCGGGCCCGGCGTCGGCTGCATATATATTATGGGCCTACTGTTCATTTTAGTGACGCAGGGTGCCATCAGTCTACATTTAAAAAACTTCCCGTCGTCAGTAAATATCTTCCTATCTATCTCTGTATCTATATTAGGAAAAAAAAAACAATTAGACTACTGGACCAATAAGTTATATTAAATGAACAATTTAATTTTAATATATCTGATGGGTGGGCATAGTCGTGTACATGTAGCTGCATTGGAGCTAATCACAGGTGTCAACATGACTTGAGTTGTTTGCCGCCGTTAAGAGTCCCCACCCTGGATCGGGGGAGGGGGCAGGGCGTCGTACACTTGCCGCCTACAAACTGCTCACAGCTTCATAACCGGAGTTAATCTGATCTCCAGGAGGGAGATTTTTTTTTTTTTATTTGACTATCTAGTTGAAAACATGCAAAAAATGTTACAGAATCATTATTATTAATTGAGCATCATGTTATTAACTTTGTGCTTTGACATCATATAATAAAAGCTATTCTCATTCATTTGTACGTCGCATTGTTGCCGGGCGAAATGATAATAAACAAATCGCTGTCTACAGCGTATTGTGCCAATGATACGCATGAACTTGGAAACAAAAATACTCACAGACCTACCCATGACTAACCGTCCATGGACAAATAACAACTGCGAATCTATGAACCACGTTTTAAAACAGGCCACTAAATGGAAATCTAGATGTATGCTCGACCTAATTTTAATATTACACAACGTTGTCAGAAGCCAGCAAGATGATCTAAAACGCGCACTGATGGGCATGGGCAATTATCAATTGGCAAAGGGGTACGAAAAATTCGAACTACAACCGTTTGTGTGGGACAACAAATCACCTGAACAAAAAAAAATACACATTAACAGATTCCTTAAACATACTATTCCGTCAAGTCGTTGTGTAGCACAAAACACGATCTTATCAAGTGATGGACTCCTGGGTGTGGTTGTGCCCCCTAATGGTAGCAAAAAACCTGAACAACGAAAAAGGAAAAGAAATGCCCGTACTACCACTGTCAAAAGCAAAGTACCTAAGTCATAAACAAACGATAAAAAGACAATTAACATTTTATTCAACAATGGTTGTGAACAATTTATAGGCCCTATAGTCTACTTGTGAACTATGTGTATAACCCGTTAGGATAGGGCCTATCACAATAGGAAATAATTCTTTTACTACTGTTAATTCTTTTACTATTGTCATAAGAAAAGTGCTAAACTGAATGACATATATGTATTTGATTTCAATTGATGGAATCTAACAATTGATGTCATAATTGTATAATACTTGTGAAGTAACATTAGGCTTATTCTTATAACCCTGTTTAGTTGATTGCAAATATGCATTAGATAGAATTCTATATTATGCATTTCTGATGATTGATATAACTGTTTATTGTAATGATTGCTATGATGATACTATTTTTATTAGTGTCAAAATAAAAATGATGCATACATAACATTAACGATGTTGTCTTTGTTGATTTCGTAGTTTCTTTCATTCTTCCGGTCAATTATATAGCCTCTCAAACACCACAAAAAAATTATGAGTTATGGGTGATTGACAGGCGTCGGAGAGGTGTATGCGACACCTAGTGACTAGTCGATAATTATCTTTGTAGACGGCGACACCTGGTGATACGTTATGGAAGTATGTAAACAATGGTAGCCATTACCTCAACGTTGCCGAAATAACATCGACTAAAACCCATCTAGCCGATTAATAAAGCCTATATTATTATGTTTCAAGCAGCATGACGATCGCACTCATCAATAAAAATGTTATTTTTGTCTTTTAAAACAATTATAAATGCTATTAGCAGTTATTTCGTGTTATTCATGGTTATTCATGGTTATTCATCTATTTAAACCAGCCCCATAAAATAGGGTTACATCAGTAAGATAATTACATTCATTATGCATTAAAAATACATGTGTGTCTACCACTCTGGAACACCACTAACCGTCTATACTCGCCGTCAAATTAGCCAGGATCGCATGATTTTCGGCTATTTCCCCGTCAATTCTGAACCGGTTTTCTTAAAATTTTGCAAAGGCCATTTTCTATTTAAATCCTAACAGCCCTGAAAATTTCGTAAAATTATATAGCGTATTTTAAAAGTTAGACTATTTGACATGTAATGAATTGAAATTTCGATGTTCCTCTTTAAACCCATTAAACTAATTTTGGAATTTCACTACATGGCAAATTGTCTAACTTTTGAAATAATAAATATTATTTTGCGAAATTTCTACCCCTATTAGGATTTTAATAGAAAATGGCCTCTGCAAAATTTAAAGAAAATCGGGTCAAAATTGACGGAGAAATCGCCGAAAATCATGCGATCCTGGTTGATCATTTTTAATTTGACGGCGAGTATAACGTTACCAAGCAGGGATGAAAACACTGTCACTGTCACTAACGTTAGTAGTGTCAGTGTCACTGAAATTGAAAAGTATCCTGTACCTGGTCCTGGTGCAGTTCACTTTTTCCCACAGAGACAGTGTCAGTACTGATAGTGGTCCCTAGATAAAGTCTGTCCGACAGTGGAGGATGATCCAAAATGAAAATTACCTTTTCAGTAACCAGTCTGTCAATTCTCAAGCAATTGTCACGAAATTTTGTAACCATTATTGTCTAGTCATTTGGCAACAACCCTAGAAATTTCGTGAAATTCCATAGCGCATTTTAAAAGTAAGACCATTTGACATGGATTTCTAGACATTTCGTACCATGTACAACTCGTAACCAACTAACCCGTACCATTTGAAATTCCAAACCTACCAACTCGTACAATTTTTTCTACCAGCTCGTAGTCTACCATTATAGATTCTAAACCTTCTAACTCGTATTTTATCTAGTTACACTTCTACTCACTGAATAAACTGTGGGGCATTCTATAGTATAGGCCCATTATAATACATACTAATGAAATATATAATTACGACTATAGGCTATGGTCAAAATTGTATATTTCATTAGTATGTATTAATCAAATTATGTTTTTTAATATGTATTTCGTACATAGATGATGCGTGCTTGCGACCTGTGCCTTGCTATAATAGGCCCATATCTATTGATCATGCATTAGACCTATCCCCATGCTTCGAACAAAGTTTTAAAAACATATATATTAAAAAATAAAAACAAATAGCCTAAGTGTGTCTATGCCCTAATACATAGCACATGCAATACATGGTTGATATTCATTACGTCCGAACTTTGAAGAAACACAACACCAACTAAAATAGTAAGTGCGACTTTTACACGTGTTATACAAAGGCGCCGGTATGGATTGCATTTACATGGTTACATGTTCGCTCCACATAGACTAGATTAAAAGCAAACTTGTGTGGAGTAACACAACACCAGTGTGGAAGTAAGGGAAGTGCGACTTTTACAGGTGTTATGCAGCAGCGCCGTTACAGTTTGCATTTACACTAATACTCGCAAAATGTCAACGAAAAATGTATAGAGTGCATGTGGTCAGATAAGATTGCATTTTGTTATTTTATAGAAAATAAAGAAAGTCTTGAATGTCGCGTTATCAATTTAATTACCCGGAGAAAGAAGATAAAAATATGATTGCATGTGGTGTTTTGATTTATTAATCTATGTTATTGATAATTGATGTTAATATCGTCACATAAAGTTTGTGTTAATTTCATATATTCTTCATAGAGGCCTAGACGGCTAACACATGATTTACGGTACCCATGGTACTGGTACTCCATTCAGTGACAATCTGATATAAGTAACTAAAAAAATACAACTGTAAAATGTTATTTACTTCAAGAGATATTAAATACCGGTAAATCTTGATATTAGGTAACAAAAAAAAAATACAACTGTAAAATGTTATTTACTTTAGGGATATTAAATACCGGTAAATCTGATATCAAAGCTGCATAACTGTTTTGTTTATTTCGACAAAAATAACTTAAAAAGTACAAAACAATCATTCATATTGTATTAACCCGTTGAACACGAGATTATTATGCTACTGCGCTGTTTCTGAAACGAGATTATTTTATGACGTCATAGTTATCTCATGCAATCAGACCCGGAGATCTCCGGGCCTCGTATCTGAATGTTCTCCCTCAATCACGGAGATCTCCGGGGCTCGTCACAAACGGGTTAAAGGCCTTATTAATGCACTAAAACTGAGTAAATGTAGCGGAATTAGTTCACCATGCGATACACCATCAAGTATTATGAAGTAGTGAATCGGTTTGTGTACAATACGTATGTAATAGTGGTAAGGTTATGGGCCAATATAATGTTACATTGGCCAACACCAAACCGCCTTAATAATAGCAAACACCAGACGTTGAGCTGAATCGGCATAATGTTGGGCCAGTACCGCAGACAATGGGCCGGCATTAGTCTGCCATTGGATCAATGCCTCGTGTTAGCTGAGATACATAGCCCACATAGCCAGCCGTAAACGTCATGAGAATAGGTAAAAAAAACTGTTGGAAATCGGTAACAGTAAAGTCTGATGTTTTAAATATTATTTTATTTTACCGCATATCGCGATTTATATCACTGTATGTGATGATTTACGATAAAATAAAATAAAGTCTGATATTGTCTAGTAGCATTCTGATTATTTTTGAAATGCCATGAGATACTGAATAAAAAAATGCAAATGTTTTTCAAGAAAATCACGAAAATCAAA
This sequence comes from Flabesymbios commensalis, assembly GCA_964017125.1. Lineage (NCBI taxonomy): Eukaryota > Metazoa > Annelida > Polychaeta > Terebellida > Flabelligeridae > Flabesymbios > Flabesymbios commensalis. The sequence continues at coordinate 34,118,995 of OZ024907.1, read as the reverse complement.
AGAGCGAAAAAGATGATTTGCATCACTTAATTAACGACGACAATTCCGCGACAATTTCCCATAGACAGGGGAGAGCGTCTTAATAGTGGGCCAAAGGCTCAAATGCTGGCAAACACTTAAAAGTACCAAACAAAAAAATAGTCTTATTTTTCTAGTGAGCGACATTCTCTATACTGGTACCGAAATTAAACATGACATTATATGCATATATCACCCATATCACACAAAGTAATAACTCCTAGATATGTCTAAATGACATGAGATAATACACTTTTTACTGTGAAATGTATCTATGATCACTTAAAAAATATGAATAAAATTAAAAGTCTTCCACTTTTTTTTCAATGATGATCGGTATCTGCCACTTGGTACTTTAAATGTCCTGATTATACAAACAGTGTGTCTTACTCCGCTGTGATCAGGTCTGTTTTGGTGGGGCAACAATATTTAAAAATAACAAACTTAAATCCTTAATAACTCACTAACCAGGGGAGTAAAATAAAAAAATATAACAACCTTCTCAATGGATTAATATTTTGAATAAAATATACAAAACAGTTATGCAGCTTTAAGTAACAAAAAAAATACAACTGTAAAATGTTATTTACCTTAGAGATATTAAATACCGGTAATTAGGTCTATATATGGTATTGAGCATAGTGGTACGAGTTGGTAGGTAGATTGGTACGAGTTGGTAGATAGGTTGGTACGAGTTGGTAGGTATTTGGTACAAGTTGGTCGGTTACGAGTTGTACATGGTACGAAGTGTCCTGTTACCTTGACATGTAACACAATTCTGAGAAAAAAAAAACGGAATGGAAGTTAATGGTTTTATACATGGTATAGAGGAGCGTCATAAATAGACATTTACTACATGTCATGGGCGGGGGCCCTAGGGTAGTGGTTAGCACCGCTGCCTTTCACGCCAGAGTTCGGGGTTCGGTTCCCGGTCTCGGCGGTTTGAAAGAAACAAAAATGTTTCTTCCCCATCCACGTGTGAAAGTCAGTATTGTGGGGAGCCTCCGTGACCGAGAGGTAGCGTGCTTGGCCTCAGACCGCCAGGGCTCGAATTTCGAATCCTGTGTCTGGAAGACAGTATCATCTCAATCATCTCACCATCCTCAGGAGTTTCTCCTGGCCCAGTTTAGCCTATATGTGCACAAAGGTGGCCTAAAGCCCGATTCATTTCATTTACTACATGTCATATGGTCTAACTTTTGAACTATAGGCCTACAATATTTTTTTATGATACCAATTGACTAGCAGATAGGGTTTATAAAATTTCATGAAAATCGATTGAGAATTGACTGACTGAATACCGAAAAACTAACTTTAATTTTGGACCATACTTCACCATCGGACAGACTATAGGTACATTCAATAAATTTTAAAATTGTCTAATAAAATTAGGCTGAGCCTTTTTTCGTAACTGCCAACATGCAAAAAGTTTTTACCGTCACACTGAGCAAGAAAAATTATGTGCTTGATCAAAATCTGAGCTAAATTATAAAAACATCCTAAAAATGGCACCTCAATATTGCAAATTGTTAAAGGGATACAGAATCCAAAACATCACTCCAGACATTTGAACTTTTTGAAGCAGCTGAGCCTGAATAAAACTACTGAGATGATGCTGCTGTTGAGAGTTTAACTTTTAGTTTTGGGTACATCAGGGCACCCGATGAGTGCCCCACAATACAGTGGCAAATATACCACATTAGCCCCAGTGGCTGAAACAGGTTTTAGCCACAAATTGACCACGTACAAAATCGTGGGACATTTCATCAGACTGTAATATTGGAAAATATTGGGGAGTAATCAGGTCAAAAATAGGTTTTTTAGAATCAGTAACATTTCAGTTCCATGCCCGCATGCTCAACTCAGAGGTCGTACAGTCATTAAGAAGTTATTGACATTTTTTGGACCTTGGGGTCGGGATCGCTCTCAGTCACCGCCATGTTGGATTTTCCGGGTAAAGCAAATACATCCATCCACGGCCTAGGAGAGGACGACACGGCAAATACCACATATGCACATGTATAACAATCAGAAATTTGGGCAAAGCCTTCGTCCACGAGGGGTTCATGGAAGAAGAAAAATTTTGATCGATTCTCATCCTTATAGCTATGAAACTTCCATTTTTACCCTCGGTGTGGCCCATGAGGAAGTGCAGGGCAGGCAAACAAAACTGCACCCAAGTTTTACTTGGGCAAACTAGTGCAGCTTTCCCCAGGTATCTCAATTCTTTGAGATCCCCACATTGTTCTGTCCAAATGGTTATAATGATGTCCTCGAGAACTTCCTCATTGGGCAGTGGTCATAGTCTATTTTCATTTTTTTTTGCATTTTCTTACAAAAATTAAAGAAATTATCAGAAGGGGCCACAGCATGCCTGTTCCACTTACCTCTTCAACAGTGCTGATGATAATAGGCGTGCGATCGCACGCCATCACAAGTTGAGGAGTAGGAAAAACCGCACACCTCGTACAATGTACAGATATAAAAGCAACACTTAGTGGATTTCAAATCACACTCCTTCCTCACACTCCTTGCTCATTCAAGGAGTGTGATTTTCCACACACCACTATTTTGCAAACCATCAGCACTGCTTCAAGCATTTGTTGCAGCTACACTTATTAACAATTTAATTTTTTTTTTTCTCCATTAATATTGTGTAAATGTCCACAGAAAAGGCTACAAATTGGCCCTTTTTGTGAATAAATATTACTTTTCTGCAAATTTGCACAATTGTTGCCCATGTAAAGTATACATAAAGTATACAAGTTTCACATACTTTTAATGATCTGTAGGGTGGCCAACGAAGTTTTCAAAGTTGTTTTATCAAGTCACAAATTAGCCGAGCGCCGTTCACGCAGGCAGCCCACAGTTTAATTTTTTTCAAAGTTTGGAACTTTTGTAGGCTGCAATCAAGTAGTCAACTGTACTGCATCCATTGTTTTCAAAACATGTTAACCCTCCAATATTTTTATCAGTAAAAAATCCGGCCATTCATGATAAATATTTTGTGATTTTTTGCACAATGACAGTAACTCTAAACCAAATGAATTAACTGTATTCATGGTTCTGCCCACGGTGGGCGGCTGGACCCAGCACTCTGGCACGCTGCCCACCACAACAGTTGGAAAAAACATGGAAAACATGGAAAAACATGGACATTTTTGAGTCCAAGACCGCCCACCACTGCCCAATGTCTGTGCAGCACCCTGTGTATTGTCACAATTAAATCGTTGCAACGGGAAATTAGCATTTGAATATGGTAAAGTATTGTTCCCGTAATGATCCTGTCTAACAGCAGTTCTAGAATTTAAATCGCCACACAAATATATATAATGTGAATCAACATATCTTGCTATTTCACCTTCGATAAAATCAAATGGTTGGTTGATGTCATTTTAGCTTACATAGCTTAAGTACCATTTGGTGGTAAATATACTCCTGCAGTCTTTATATCTTTAGTTGCACCTGTAAATATTTACTTTTCAGTGTTACCCAAACCATGATTTCACCTGTACTAGCTTTTGAAATACTGTCACATATCATGATGCCTGGTCTGTTTTTTTATGTTTCTTTTTTTCCCAAAATGATAGCTTGTAAAATCTGGATCAATCTCAAAGTTACAATCTTTAATGGTTTATGATCAAACATGATTATGTCATGATGAAACAACATTTTTTGTATTTTTATTTAACTTATTTGAAATTCCTCTAATATTCCACATACATAGAGATAAATTACTATGTTCACCTATGACAGGATGGGAGCCTGTCATTGGACAATTGACCTCATTTAAATTGTCTGATACACTCTCATTATGAACATTTATAACATGATTATTAGCCACAGAGTTATTGACATCACTGGGGTATTAAGTTATTGTTGGATATGATAATTCTGCTATAATTTGACAAAAATAATTAATGAATGTCCGCTACTTTCACTTGTACGTATGTACTATTACTATGTTTTTCACAGGCTTGTTCATTTTGTATAGAAAGTCATACACCTGATGATACTGCTGTAGCAACAACGCTACCCATGACGTTAGCTAGTTCTTGCTTTCCTTGCCAGTTTAAGTGAATATCATTGTCCCGTAAATGAAGAAGGAGATCTAGATTTGTCTGTATAAACCTGACGTTTGTAGATTCTTTGCACATTTCCTTGATGGCTGTGTTCAGTTTCTGAATTTTTACTTTTGTCTTGACGTTATGTTGTGGTGCTACCTCTGTCAAATGGAATACACGATCTTGAGCATGTTTCTTCACTGTATGGACTAATCTCTTAAATCTGTCTATTTTAGTCTGTAGAAGCTCGGTTTCGATATTGTTTGTCCCCACATGGAGTATAACATCTGGTACACCAGGTAACTTATCACCAAGAAAGTTAGGCAGTCTTCTAAGCAAGTCTTCCACTCTCGTGCCGGGATTTGTAACACAAGCCGTAGCATTGACATCCCGATTATGACTTGAATTTGTGTTTATTATTCTAAAGATTTGAATCGCCAATTATTGGAATGGTCTTGTTACTGACCTGATGTGTAGGCCTAGGTAGACCAACCACTGTTGGAATATTTGCTCCAGTGTCAGTTGGTTTCCTCACGTTTTTGACGTTAGTAACAGATTTTTTTTCCATTCTTCTGTGCTGCTTCCTTCTGATCGTTGGTTTGATAAACTCAGAATCTGGAGACGTATCTTTATTTGACATATCTCGCTCATACAGTTTTGTGGTGAGATAAGTGATTTCTTTACTTAACTTTATTAGCTCCCGCCGTCACCGTAGGTGAGCGAAGGGAGCTATGGATTCTACCTCCGTTTTTTTTTGGCCTCTTCTTTTGCCTATAACTTTGTGAGAAAATAAGCTAGGATAACAATTTTTGGTATGTGGGTTACTTCCAGGTGGCTAATGGACGGGTTAAGATATTTTTAATCTGAATTCAATAAGCAAGGTTGCAGAGGAGGAAATGATGATGTGACGGCGTTGGGCCGTTGGGCCGTTGGGCCGTTGGGCCGTCCGTAAACAATTCGTTTCCGGAGCATATCTCTGAAAGTACTTGTCCGATTGTCTTCAAATTTTACACACAACACCCCTAGGGGGTCTAGTTGTGCCTTTTGGGGTATTTGAACTTTGACCTACTTCTGGTTCAGAACTATGACCCATTTAGACGTTTTGACGCGCACTTCGTTTCCGGAGCAGATCTCGAAAAGTACTGGGCCGATGACAGTCATATTGCACATACATGTTCTCTAAGGTCCCTAGTTGTGCCTTTTCAGGTTTTTGGACCTTGACCTTGAAGTTGACCCAGCACTTTGACCTAATTTATAACATCGGTAAATCCGACTGAAAGATTTTGCGGAATATCATGAAAACCGCTCAAGATAGCTACACCATTACTATAAAACAAATTGTGAGGTTTCAGGAGAGGATGCATCTTGAAAAATTTCAAGTCGATAAAATTAAAAATTGCCGCCTATCGGCCATTATTCACCTCGACAGGCCTGATATTGCAGAATATCATGAAAACCGCTCAAGATAGCTACACCATTAATATCAAATAAATTGTAAGGTTTCAGGAGAGGATGCATCCTGAAAAATTCGAAGTTGATAAAATTCAAAATGGCCGCCTATCAGCCATTATTCACCTCGACAGGCCTGATATTGTGGAATATCATGAAAACCGCTCAAGATATCTACACCATTACTATAAAACAAATTGTAAGGCTTCAGGAGAGGATGTATTTTGAAAAAAAATCATTTTGTCAAAGTTCAAAATGGCCGCCAATCAGCCATTATTCACTTTCACATGGCCGTTATTTGGTAAACCGTGCTAGATGGCTAGACCATTACTATAAAACAAAATGTGTGATTTCAGGAGAGGATGCATCTTGAAAAAATTTGACTCGATAAAATTCAAAATGGCCGCTTATCGGCCATTATTCACTTTCACATGGCCGTTATTTGGTCAACCGTGCTAGATGGCTAGACCATTACTGTAAAACGAAATGTGAGATTTCAGATGAGGATGCATCTTTAAAAAAATTGACTTGATCAAATTTAAAATGGCCGCCTTTTCGGCCATTATTCATTTTCACATGGCTGATATTTGGTAAACCGTGCTAGATGGCTAGACCATTACCTGATTACTATAAAACAAAGTGTGAGTTTTCGGGGGAGGATGCACCCTGAAAATTTTTAAGTTACGAATTCAAAATGGCCGACAATCAGCATTATTTACCTCGATAGGCCTGATATCAGGTAAACCGTACTAGATAGCTAGACCATTACTATAAAACAAAATGTGACGTTTCGAGAGAGGATGCCTTTTAAAAACTTTCGACTCAAGCGAATTCAAAATGGCCGCCTATCGGCCACTATTTACTTGCACATTGCTGATATTTGGTAAACCGTGTTAGATAGCTGGACCATTACTATAAAACAAAATGTGAGATTACAAGAGAGGATGCATCTTGAAAAAAATTGACTCGATCAAATTCAAAATGGCCGCCTATCGGCCATTATTCACTTTCACATAGCCGGTTTTTAGTAACCGTACTAGATGGCTAGACTATTACTATAAAACAAAATGTGAGATTTCAGGAGAGGATGCATCTTGAAAAATTTTGACTTGATCAAATTCAAAATGGCCTCCTATCGGCCATTATTCACTTTCACATGGGCGATATTTGGTAAACCGTGCTAGATGGCTAGACCATTACTATAGAATGAAATGTGAGATTTCAGCTGAGGATGCATCTTGGAAAATTTTGACTTGATCAAATTCAAAATGGCCGCCTTTAGGCCATTATTCCCTTTCACATGGCCGATATTTGGTAAACCATGCTAGATAGCTAGACGATTACTATAGAATGAAATGTGAGATTTCAGCTGAGGATGCATCTGGAAAAATTCTGACTCGATCAAATTCAAAATGGCCCCCTATCGGCCATTATTTACTTTCACATGCCCAATATTTTGCAAACTGTGTTAGATGTTAGTCCATTACTATAAAACAAAATTTGAGGTTTCGGGGGAGGATGCACCCTAAGTTTTTAACTAATTTATATCGAATTCAAAATGACCGTAAATCAGCTATTAGTTAACCCGATTGGCCTGATATCGGGTAAACCATGCCAGATAGGTAGACCATTACTGGGATACTGATTAGGATCATTAATTTCAATGGAGGTTTGCAATCTCTGACAGACTGTCTAGTTCTTATCTTACTCTTAGACTGGGCTTCTTAGACCTAGTTGTCTTGCGTCTTGATTTTTGACCTAGACTAGGACTACATTGATAACCCTATACAAAATTGCTTAAATCAAATTCTAATTCGGAGCGGGAGCTCCTGGACTTATGTAGTCTTGTTTTTACTTCAATTAGGGCTTTGTTTGCTTTCATTTGTTTACTTATGCGTCTCTTTCGCTGTGCTAACTTTTTTGTGAAAGTTTTCATCGCCTGCCTGTGACTACTAAGGCAGGCGTCCGATTCTTTCAGCAGAAACAGTAGCGTGTCGATCCTACAATTTGATGTGCAAGCTCATCTTTTGCCTCAGCAACCTCTTTATTTATTCTATTTACATACATACTTCCTCTTTCTCTAATGTAAGGTGAGAAGGCGATTTTAGATTTTCAACACTTACATGTTCATCATCAGCTGCCGTCAATCTGGCGTCCGTCTCGACATGACGTCATCTTCAATTTTTGAGATAAGTGTTCATTCAAAATTCAATTTTCATGTAAAACACTCATTTTTCATAGGTTCAGATGTCATATCACCATGATTGTTGTCCAGTATTTCTTTCATTTTGTAAAAAACATTTTTAAATTCTTTGAAGTATTCACCTTGTATTAGCACAATACTGTTTGAGTAAATCTTAAATAAATCTTACCGTTTGTAAAGCAATATAAAGTTTTTTGGGCGATTTTCTCAGAAGTTGTTGTTTTTCCTTTTCTGTCGTTTTATTCCAGCCTGGGAAGCAATGGCCTGGGAAGCAATGGGTGGTGAGCTATGTGTGACTTGATTGCCTTCACCATATACACCCATTGTGTAGATGTAAATTGGTAATCGCCTGACATATACAACGAGAGTGAATTTGTGTTCATACTTCACACAATATTGTGATCAGAACATCACAGAAAAATAATAATTGAATGCACAATATCCATATCACCTATCACAGAGCTCCAGATAATTTTTTGGTTTGAGGAGTATTTCACTCATTGAAATGGGTGATGAGGAGTGAAATATGATAAAAAATAAACGAGGAGTATTTTTCATACAACAACATGAAAGCTTTATTTACATCATTTTTTTCTTACAGTCACATAGTTCTCTTCACGTAAAAAATACAACAATCGTTTCATTTTTCTGGGGTTTTTTCTACTTTGATGGGTATTTTAATAGTTCTTATGAGTTATATTACTCCTCAGATTTTCTATCAATGAGTATTTGCTGTTTTCACATGCGTATTTTACTCATATACGCATGTTATCTGGAGCCCTGCTATCATCTGAATCTCTTCGCTGACAATACACTTGATCAATGATGCTGCATATGTTCATTTACATGTGGGAATAATATCTTGATAATTCACAGTTTCAAAGTAATAAAAAAAGTCAATATATTGTGAGCAACTGTATACACGTCTGTCCAGGTTAACGTACAGCATACGACATATGACACTGCAGACAGTACAATGATGTCTTTATATTGTGAGTGACTGTATACACGTCTGTCCAGGTTGACGTCCAGCATACAACATATGACACTGGAGACAGTACAATGATGTCTTTATATTGTGAGTGACTGTATACACGTCTGTCCAGGTTGATGTCCAGCATACAACATATGACACTGCAGGCAGTACAATGATGTCTTTGTATTGTGAGTGACTGTATACACGTCTGTCCAGGTTGATGTCCTGCATACGGCATATGACACTGCAGGCAGTACAATGATGTCTTTAATTCCTGTTTCAGAGATCACTATATAAGAAAGTGAAGGAGGTACCACATGAATTAAAAAGTGTGATGGATGATGAGACCTTTCAAAAAGCTCGTCTATACCAACTTGACAAAAGTGCTTTTGGATTCTGGTCTGGGATTTACAGTCAATTAGAAACTACAGTAAGTAAAAAGACACACTATACATGTTTTGTTTTCACCTGGTAAATGCTCGTATATATAGCTTACACACATCTAGGTTAAAAATATTGAAAATTGCCTCAATTAACATCCATCCCCAATAGCTGAGACTATACCAATACCTTATTTGTGTCGAACATATTTTTTGTCATGTTAATTGTCAAAAATGATCAGTATTAGTCAGATAAGCTGTGTATTTGCCAGTGTTCGAAATAAGGCCTTTCCGGTTGTCCGAGACGACCAAAATTTGTGTCTGACAATCAATAGTTACATGTACCATGAGGTTGTCAACTTTTGAGAAGGATATTTTCACATTACATTATTATTTAAAGACATTTATAAGTGAAGTTAATCTCAGGTGCCATGGTGAGCTTCTACTTGTTGGTTAACTAATGTTTTCAGAAAATTGTGGGAACAGGCTGGGTCGTAGCTATATATTACTTGCGGACAATCTGAAATTTCTGCGGAAACATTTAAATCTGACCTGATTGTCTGATGGACACCCTCATTTTTAACCCTTATTTCAAACACTATTTGCGTGAATTACATGTACTCAATCAAAAATGTCAAAATCTCAATTAAAGCCAATCCACTGCATAACAATTCTCTATTAAAATGTTGATTACTTAATTCACTCTTAAATGCCTGCATACTACTGAGTGGGACATAAAGTATAATGTGTATAGAGTTGAAAGTGAAAAAATAAGTTACCGGTATATTAACACAAATCTGTCTGTCCTATCAATTTTTTTACACATATTTGTAACTAAAATAATCAACTGAATTCTAATATAACTATTCAATTATTTTCTGAGTGCTGTATGCGTACGCAAAGCTCCCCTCTAGGACAATAGGGTTTATTATCTCAAATACTGCATTTGTCCATTAATTTACTAAGGATGTCAATTAAAGGTACGGTAATTAATTTATTTGAATATGAAATAGCATATTTTAATACACTGTTTGCAAGATTTTGCGCATAAGCAAGACTCCCAACTAAATAGTTCAGTTTTAATCACTGTGTGGCGTGTTGTAACAGAAAAGAGTGTGACAGGACTCCCAACTAAATAGTTCAGCTTTTAGTCACTGTGTGGCGTGTTGCTACTGGGAAAGGTGTATTATATAAAAATAATCTTGTGTGTGGTCCATGAATTTGAACTGGGAAAATTTATTGAATTTAAAATATGTAAACAGTTTTTTGATTTAATATTAAAATTATACATAAAAATATAACTTGGTGATCATAAAGTAAAAGTTAACATTTTTGTTTTGTTTTCAATCAACCTGACTACCAGTAGTTAAATATATATTTTTTTCCAGCTGATCCTGTGGTTCGGTGGAATGCCATTCCTGTGGAACTTTTCTGGAGATCTGTTACAAAAATATGGGTATGATTCGGAATATGAGGTAAGTTCTATTCTTAAACGTTTTTGAAATGCTATATTCAGAATCATTTGTTTGAAATTTATTTTTACTAAGGAATAAAAAATAGTTCATAGTAGATAAGAAATAAAATTGTAATACTTTATTTGCATTAAGAATTCATATCATGTTGTCTCAAACTAGAAATCTAGACGCATCTACTCACACTCTTTTTCAATAATTTAGTGACAGTGGGATGCACCCCTACTTTTATTAAGTCTCCAAGTACATTAAGTCTCCACCTCTTATTAATCAGATCTTTGTGAAATTTTCTCAGAATATTCTCTGACTGTACCATGTTTAAGCTTGGCTTAATTGCATATCCAAGATGGTCACCACAACACTTTCTTACAATTCAATAGAATATATATATATTCAAAATGGCTGCAACAATAGTGCTTTAAATATAGATATGCCCTGATATTTTATTTGAGGAAGGTTGAGACTTTCATATTTGCCATGCAAATATAACATCTAGTAAGTAATCATTCTAATCTAGTCATTGTTAGTCTGCATTTAATTTTTTTTAGAAGAGGTGGGTTATTGAGATTGAAGTTAGTTGTCGGCGGCGACGTTAACATTTCCTTGTGGGTGTTATCAGTCTTTCATGTATTCTGCCATCTTGTTAATAGGCAGTTCTTGGATAACTTTGATAATGAATAGAAAATGGTCAAGTTATCAGCTTTTATACGTTAATTTTAGTTTTACCTTGGGCTTGTGGCCACAATAACTTGACAAATTTTTCATGTATCCTGCTAAAATTTGTTCTGCTTGTTGCTAATAATATTAGCAACAAGCAATAATAATTTAGCAACATTAATTATTATTGTTAATTAGTAATAAGTAGTTCTTTGATAAATACATTATGATTGTTCAAAAACTTCAAAATGGCTGACATATTTCATTTTACTTTTCATTTTGTAAATTTAGCTTTTAAAAAACCTTTTCCCACTTAGTTATCTTATTTAAATTTTCACCCACTTGAAGTTGTGTCTTGCTGCCTCAACCCTCACCTTCAAGTGGGTGGAAATTTGTTTAATTAGAGACCAAACATTTTCAAATCTTACTGATTAAACACACATGTGTTCCATACATGTATAACAGTGATTTGATTGGCTAAAAAAAATGTTTAAAAATGACTACTCTCAAGTGACGAATAAACATACCACTAAGTGTTTTTTTTTAACATGGATATATCCTCCCGCATGGGCTTATTACATACGTATGTTCTCTTTCCCTCTTTTTTTTACTCCGGTAGGTATGTTTATTAGGCACTTGAGAGTTTAGTCATGCTTAGCAGTGTAAGGGTTCATTTTTATCCCCCGCCAACGAAGTAGGGGCGGGGGATATTGTCACCACTGTGTCTGACCGTGCGTCCGTGTTTCGTTTTCTGACGATATCTCTGAAACCATTAGCTGGATTTCTTTCAAATTGGATACACACATCTCTTAGGGGGTGTAGATGTGCCTTTTGGGGTTATGACCTTTGACCTAGTTTTTGACCTTTGATTTTGAGGCGATTATTGACTTTAAAAGATTGCGGATGATAAGTTATGTTTCCGGAGGATATCTCGCAAAGCGTTTGCTGAATTGTTTTCATACTGCACATACACATCCCTCAGGGGGTGTAGATGTGCCTTTTAGGGGGTTGTGACCTTTGACTTTGAGGCCATTATTGACATTATTGAGCACATTAATGGTGGGGGATATCGTTAGCGTCAGCGCTCTTGTTCATGTATCCTGCTGTCATATACTGACTATTATAATATGACAAGTATGTAGAGCATGTCACTCCTCTGGTCACAACCTTTATTTTGCTTTGAAATGGTCTGATTTTGATATTGTACTAATTGACCTGATGAGACCACTGATTTTATCAATTTTAATAAATCTTTCTTATTTTCAGTTAAATGCCTTGAAACCTGGTATATGTTTTCGGGTCTGCGAGTCTATGTGTGACCGCAAATGAAGCTGTGGCAGTTAAATACCTTGACACCTCATATAGAGATATGTGGTATATATTAAATATATATGCGTTTTTGTGATCTTCGAGTATTGGCATAGCATATCGGCAGCAGTTGTGTCAAATTTCTGGCCATTTTGAGTCGCACTCCCTGCATCAGCCGAGGGGTGTTTGAGTGTTTGCACTGTATCTTTTAACTCCCGTCGTCACCGTAGGTGAGACGGAGATTCTGCCTCCGTTACCTCTTCTTTTGCCTATAACTTTGTAAGAAAATAAGCTAGGATAACAATTTTTGGTATGTGGGTTACTTCCAGGTGGATAATGAACAGGTGAAATATTTTTAACCTGAATTCAATATGCAAGGTCGCAGAGGAGAAAATGATGATGTTACCGCGTTGGGCTGTCCATGAACAATTCGTTTCCGGAGCATATCTCTGAAAGTACTTTTGTACGATTGTCTTCAAATTTTACACACAACACCTCTAGGGGGTCTAGTTGTGCCTTTTGGGGTATATAAACTTTGACCTACTTTTGGTTCAGAACTATGACCTATTTAGACGTTTTGACGCACACTTCGTTTCCGGAGCAGATCTCGAAAAGTACTGGGCCGATTACAGTCATATTGCACATACATGTTCTCTAAGGTCACTAGTTGTGCCTTTTCAGGTTTTTGGACCTTGACCTTGAAGTTGACCCAGCACTTTGACCTAATTTATAACATCGGTAAATCTGACTGAAAGATTTTGGGGAATATCATGAAAACCGCTCAAGATAGCTACACCATTACTATAAAACAAGTTGTTAGGTTTCAGGAGAGGATGCATCTTGAAAAATTTCAAGTCGATAAAATTAAAAATGGACGCCTATAGGCCATTATTCACCTCGACAGGCCTGATATTGCGGAATATCATGAAAACCGCTCAAGATAGCTACACCATTACTATGAAACAAATTGTAAGGTTTCGGGAGAGGATGCATTTTGATAAAATTCAAGTAGATCAAGTTCAAAAGGGCCGCCAATCGGCCATTATTCACTTTCACATGGCCATTATTTGGTAAACCGTGCTAGATGGCTAGACCATTACTATAAAACAAAATGTGTGATTTCAGGAGAGGATGCATCTTGAAGAAATTCGACTTGATAAAATTCAAAATGGCCGCTTATCGGCCATTATTCACTTTCACATGGCTGATATTTGGTAAACTGTGCTAGATGGCTAGACCATTACTATAAACGAAATCTGAGATTTCAGATAAGGATGCATCTTGAAAAAAATTGACTTGATCAAATTCAAAATGGCCGCCTTTTCAGGCCATTATTCATTTTCACATGGCCGATGTTTGGTAAACCGTGCTAGATGGCTAGACCATTACTATGAAACAAAATGGGAGTTTTCGGGGGAGGATGCACCCTGGAAATTTTTAACTTACGAATTTAAAATGGCCGACAATCAGCATTATTCACCACGATAGGCCTGATATCAGGTAAACCATGCTAGATAGCTAGACCATTACTATAAAACAAAATGTGACGTTTCGGGAGAGGATGCCTTTTTAAAACTTTCCACTCAATCGAATTCAAAATGGCCGCCTATAGGCCACTATTTACTTTCACATTGCTGATATTTCATAAACCGTGTTAGATAGCTGAACCATTACTATAAAACAAAAATTGAGATTTCAGGAGAGGATGCATCTTGAAAATATTTGACTCGATCAAATTCAAAAAGGCCGCCTATCGGTCATTATTCACTTTCTCATGGCTGTTATTTGGTAAACCGCACTAGATGGCTGGACCATTACTATAAAACAAAATGTGAGATTTCAGGAGAGGATGCATCTTGAAAAATTTCGACTTGATCAAATTTAAAATGGCCGCCTTTAGGCCATTATTCAATTTCACATGACCATTATTTGGTAAACCGTGCTAGATGGTTAGACCATTACTATAAAACAAAATGTGAGATTTCAGGAGAGGATGCATCTTAAAAAATTTGGATTCGAGCAAATTCAAAATGGCCGCCAATCGGTCATCATTCAATTTCACATGGCCGATATTTGGTAAACCGTGCTAGATGGCTAGACCATTACTATAAAACAAAATATGATTTTTCGGGGGAGGATGCACCCTGGAAATTTTTAACTCCTATCGAATACAAAATGGCCAACAATCGGCATTATTTACCTCGATAGGCCTATATCAGGTAAACTGTGCTAGATAGCTAGACCATCACTATAAAACAAATAATAACTATAAAACTAAATGTGAGGTTTCGGGGGAGGATGCACCCTGAATTTTTTTAAGTTAATATCATACTTTGGTGGAAGGCTTTTCTTGAGTGTGCTCTTGTATTGATATATTTGATCATGCTTGCATACAGATCACTCAGTCGTTAGTATTTATGGTGGGAAGTGTGATCTTCAGTACAATTACGGGTTTGCCATGGAGTCTTTACAGTACCTTTGTCATTGAGGAAAGACATGGTTTCAACAAGCAGGTATGTGTATTTATTCCAGTGCTGGTGTACTGTTTTAAGCATAATATGTATCATTGTAATGACAACTGACTTTTTGATTCTAAGTTTATGTTTTATTAAGCATCTACTGTTGAGGTGGATTTAAATTAGTTTGTCTGGGTCTTAGTTTGTATGTCTCTCCGCGGTCGCTTGCAGGTGCCATTGATTCACACTGGTTTCTTTTTGAATGTTCTGAAACTTAGCTCATCATGCGTGTGTTCACCCTACAAACTACAAAAATAAGCATGATTGACTCATTAATTTTGATTCCGATGTTCTGAAACTTGTCGGTCTTGCTCACTCTGCAAACTTGATGGATGTATCACATTTAAAATTATTGCCACCGGGACATAAACAGTTTCTTCATGGAAGCCAGATTGACAAAACTTGCATGCTTTACATGTTATAAATTGTGCTGCTTGCATGCTATTAATGCTAGAGGGGATGCTTCCATTGTGTAATGTAAAAACAAATTTGTAGTTTCTCTTTGTGATCATCAAATGATTTCACTTCATCCATGATTGTATTTTATGCCAGAAAAAAATAAAAATATGAAAATATACATTATTTAATATTTTAGTGTTATGGTTTAAAAACCTTTCATAATGTAATGTACTTTTTCTTTGCTACGACTTGCAGACTCTTGGTTTCTTCTTCAAAGACATGGTGAAAAAGCTGGCTGTGATGCTCGCTCTATCTCTCCCCATCACTTCATTACTTATCTATATCATTAAGATTGGTGGTGATTATTTCTTCATCTACACTTGGTTATTTACATTAGTGGTATCATTGGTAAGTTTAAAAATGTCATCACCACTCTGCTACTCAAAAGTTTATATGCAATCCATCTCCTTATATCGTTCGTTTTATAGTCTGCCCGACGAAGCTGGGGTAGGGGTTATAGCATCACCACAGACATCTGTTCGTCTGTCTGCATTTTAGTTTCAGATGCATATCGAAACCCATGTGGGGGGATTTTTTTTACATCACACACACATCACTTATGAGGTGTAGATGTGCCTTATGGGAGCCAATATAGCTTAGACACTAACAATCTAGTTTCTGGAACTCGTGTATCTTGAAAACCGGTAGGGGGGATTACTTTGATATTGCATATACACATTATTAGGAGGTGTGACCCTCTGGGAGCTATGACCTTTGTCCTACTTTTTTACCTATGACTCTGAGCCAAAATAACCTACTTTCCAGATCAGATCTCTGAAACCCTGAGAGATTCCTTTCATATTGCACACACATGTATCACTGACAGGTGTAGTATGTGCTTTTGGGAGTTCTGACCTTTGATCTATTTTTTATTTACATCTGAGAGCCAAAATAGTTTTAAGACTGAGTAAAAGTACAGTACCATTTAAATAGCATATCTCTGAAACCTCTTGGGGATTCCTTTCATATTTCACATTCACATCACCCAGAGGATATAGGGCTAGATATGCCCTTTGTGTATTTCTATCATTAGCACAGGGATGGAGATTATAGCAGCCTTTGGCCTCTTGTTTAAAATGAGTGAATTGTGTACTGTATGATCTTGCTGTTACATACCCTTCCGGGCTGGTGATATACTGTTAATATCTAGCCAGTACATGCCCATCTATCGTCTTATTTCTGTGTGTGGAAACAGAATATGCTGGCTCGAAAAGTTACTGGATCAAACTGCTGTCTGATTGTTTGTAGGTTCTTGTGACTGTTTATGCCGATTACATTGCTCCATTGTTTGACAAGTTCACTCCACTGCCAGATGGAGATCTGAGAAGTAACATAGAAGAACTTGCTGCCAGTATAGATTTCCCTCTAAAGAAGCTGTATGTAGTGGAAGGTAATAGCACCATTCTAATTTTATATTTCTTGTTGTAAATACCCAGTCAAATTATTCCTTGTTCGCCATTAACACTTTTTCCGCTAAAAATCATTTGTTGGATAATAATCATCTCTACCAGACTTCATGTACATGATTGCGTGTGTATATAGAAAGTGTCACTACTGATTTTACACATCCACTGACAAAAATGTATGCTGGATTAGTAAATACATGTACCCCGTATTGCTAAAAATTACCATAGCTCAACATAGATCTATAAGTGAAATTATTCAAAAAAACAGCACATCAATTTTTTTTTTTTCAGGGTCCAAACGGTCATCACACAGCAATGCATATTTTTATGGATTCTTCAAGAATAAAAGAATTGTTCTCTTTGATACACTACTGGAAGATTTTGCACCAATGAATAAAGAAGAAGACTGTGATAAAAGTAATTCTACTGAGGAAAATAGTGCAGAAAAGAAAGCACAGGTCTGTAAAACTTTATATAACTATGATTATCACAGCAACATCATTATTGATGTTTACCACCCACTATGTGGTGGTGGAGACTTACTGTTTTTGCCGAGTTCACCCGTCGCATTTTATTTCTGCTCTCACTCAAAAACCCCTGCTCGGATTATTCCCAAATATTTGCAGTATGCATATTGGCCCTGGGGAATTTGCCTGGTAAATTTCTTTTTGCATTTTTCAGTTTCTTCAACAAAATCTAAGATGGCCGCCAGAATCCTATGTCGCTCTCTAGAGCTTAAGCCGCTTTATGGATTTGTTTCATGTTTGGTTTAAAGGAAAGACCTTACCCTGCTGATTAGTTTTTAGTGTGATTCTGATAATAAAAACTTTGATTTTTTTACGTTTTAGAATTTTAGCGGATATTTCAGTTTTGTTCATTCAAAATTTGGTAATATAGCTATACCCCTGCCTGGATTATTTCGAAGTATTTTCAGTATGCATATTGGCCCTAAGAAATTTGCACGGTAATTTTTTTGGCATTTTTCAGCTTCTTTAACAAAATACAAGATGGCCGCCAAAATCCTATGTCATCACTCTATGGAGCTTGAACTGCTTCATGGATTTGTTTCATGTTTGGTTCAAAGGAAGAACCCTACACTGGTCGTGTGCTGATTAGTTTTTGGTGTGATTATGATGATAAAAACTAATATTTTTTTTACCTTTCAGGATTTTAGCTGATATTTCAGTTTTGCTCATTTTGGCTATTATCAAAATTGGGTAATATAGTTATACAGCTCATGCTCACTGGCCCTGAGAAAATTGTCAGAAGAATTGTTTTTCTTTTGTCATTTTTTTCAACAAAATGCAAGATGGCTGATGAATCACATGTTACTCTTGCTTGAACTGCTTTGTTCCAAGAAAGCAACTTACCCTGGACATATGTTGATTAGATTTTGGTGTGATTCTGACATCACATTTTTACGTGGTTTACATAAAATATTGGTGACAGTACTATATTTCTCTATAATTATTGTACATGTATTTTGGTTGCTAAATTGATGTTGGGTGGGTGGAGACGCAAGCTTTGCTCCTCAGGCAAATCTAGTTTTCCCTGTAACTTCAAAGGTTGTATTGATATTTTCAGTATTTTGATAATGATATCATATTCTCCATGATTTTATTTACGTCTGGATACATATGTTATGATTATTGTCCCCTGGCCTTTCAGAAAAGGGCAACAGACAGTATCACGGCACAATTCCTTTAAATATTTACCCAATTCAAAAAAATCCTACAGCTTCAACTCCCTTATAGATCAGTCACGACTTTGTCAGCCGAAAACCTATATGTGCCCAGATAGCTTGTTATACGACACAGACATGAGGCGTTATATTCATTTTAAACATGTGACGATAGGGCAGGTAATGTAGCCTTAGTATAAGTGCTACAGTTGTTGCCACGTTAAGCCTCACTTACCGGTCCAGCAGACCGAAATCGTTTTAGGCTGACTTTAAACTATTTGTTTACATATATGTATCCATGTAAAATACAAATTTATGACAATTACATTACAATACATTCCATAGTTATTTGCCGTCATCAACCCACAGGACCCATACATATTATACAGGTAAACAGAAGGAACTGACTAAATGTTGCTTAACGGACAAGCCAGCGTCGCAGTCTGTGGACCAGACATAGGCTTACACAAACAGTGTGGTAAAGTTGATTTCTTCTCAGACAGTTGTTCACCATTAGGGGAGGAAGCGGGCCTGGCAGCGCCTGCCAACTGAACTGCTGGTCTGGAATGGGGTGTGCTTGCTGACTGACAGAGCTGTGTATTTATAACATAATTATGACAGTGTTTACAAGGCGCCGTGATATCTGTCTACCAACCCAACACACAACATAATTACTGCTGGCATTCACATGTGCTATAGACATTATTATTTATATAATTATTCATGGCGTATCTTCTTATTACATTCTCTAAACAGTTTAATACTATTGTATTGTAAAAAATATTTAATTAGCGCTATGCAAAATAAACAAATTTTTTTCCACTGGACATGAAGGGTTTTACCAGCAGTTCAGTTCAGATTGATAAAATTTAAAAGAAAACAGGATTAAATATATATACTCTTTGCAGGATGAATTGGAAGAAGAAAAAAAACAACTGGATACCGAACCACTTGTAAAAGAAAAGTCTGAAGATGAATCAAAGAAAAAGAAACTTGGCTGTAATAATTCTGAAGTTCTTGCAGTTCTTGGGCATGAGCTTGGACATTGGAAACTAAATCATACTATTAAAAATCTTCTAATAGGCCAGGTGATTATTTATGTTTATAATTTACCAAATGAAAGTTTACACCTACATGGCATTGTATTTTCTTACTTTTTTCTGTGCAACTCAAAACAAATATGTATCAATTAATAGTCATTATACTTTTTTCCATTGATTTATAATAGAATTTGACCCCTATCTTGGTGATTTAAAGTATTTGCTGATCTTAACTTTAATCATTTTGATATCAAGTTTCTTGTCATTTTCATCTTACATATCCAGCATTGTTTGGTATATTTGCTGATACATGTATAGGGTTTGTACTGTACAGTTGTATGATACCAGAAATGCATTGTATTAATTGGGCATTTCTGACAATACACACAGTCATGTTTGTTTGCATGACAGTATATGCTAACAAAAAAAATTGAATATTATAGGAATAAGGGAGATACAAGTCCATTGAAATTGTATTATATAGAAGTCCAAGAGATAATAATATAAGATATATTAGAGAACTGCTAATATCACATACAAAGAAATATCAGTGAATCACTAACTAAAATGTTCTTTTTGGTGAGTCAGTCCCCTAAGTAAGACTGGTAAAAAATTGTAAAGGACAAATACCAGCCTGGGAATAATCTGACTACATGTACTGTGTGCATAGGCCGCACCTCTGACCAGCTACGTGTTCTTTACCATTCTTTTGCTTATTATAATGTATATTATTCTCTCAAACATCACAGTACTGTGCATGTATATTATATAAATTGTAGAAATGTTGATTAGGCTTAGGACCAAGTACACTTATTATTAATATGATGTTATAATGCAATTACGTTTTTAAATGTTACTCAGTGAACACCCAGCAGACACAAGATGTAGAAGCAATGTTGGTTAACGTTGGTCCAGCGTCGCAGACGGTGAACCATCGTTAAACCAACATTGATTCAATGTCTTGTGTCTGCCGGGCACTGTCTGTCTGCAGGTGAACACATTCCTATGCTTCATGATATTCGGCATGCTGATGGATAAACAAGAATTGTACACTGCCTTTGGATTTGACAGTCGACCAACTTTCATTGGCTTAATCATCATCTTCACTTATATTTTTTCTCCTTACAATGAAGTGAGTGGTTTTAGTGTTTAGTACATGTATAACTAAACTTCTTGCTGAAATACCTAAATTTGCTGCCACATCAAGCTTTGAGTTATTACATGATCTATGTCTTGATGTTTCTAGTAAATAATTCAGATTTACAAGACAATTTATTATATGGTTTCACAGGAAGTACATTGAATTTCATGAATTTCACATGAATTTGCTTAATTCCAATACACATTGAAAGGAAAAAAGTTTATTTTATAGCGATATGTATTTAAAAGTTTTGCGTGCATGTTTAAAATATTCTAAGATTCTCACATCTTACATTTTAATTCACAGTATTTATAAGCTGAAACCAGTATAATTATAAAACATTGTTATGAGCAGTTTACTACATGTCGTTCCGAAAGCTTTATGATGTCATTATAACAATAACTGGTTACATTTTTTGTTGCAGGTGTTGTCATTTTTAATGACCTCGCTCAGTCGAAAATTTGAATTTCAAGCAGATGCCTTTGCAAAATCTCTCGGGCGTGCAGTATCTCTCAGGTCTGCACTAGTGAAACTAAACAAGGATAATTTAGGCTTCCCTGTGGCTGACTGGCTATACTCTCTGTGGCACTACTCTCACCCTCCACTGGTAGAAAGACTACGTGCCCTAAATAAAACTGAATGACATGCTAAGTATGTGTGATTAAAAATAAGAAACATTATTGAAAAGTGATTTTAATTGTCATTCTTTTTATAGAGCATGTCAGGACGATTTGAATGTGTATCATCCAACACAGTGTTTACTCAATGTTGACTCGAAAGTTGGGCAACCATCTCAAATTTGCTCGACTGGAGACAATATTGGTCTAACGTCTACAGTTTGTCATGATGTATAATTTGTGAAATCTTATTTTTATACTTCTCATCTTAGAATGGGTTTATCTGCTGAAAATTTTGTTTTGAAGTCTGCCTAACCCTGCCTAACCCCTATAGCAAGAGTTGGCTGATTGTAGATCTAGTATTGCTAACCAATAGCAGGTTTTCAAATATTTGAGGGTGGAGTAGGGGTGAGACACCAGGTGCCAATCACACACACTACACACAGGGACTCACATGGCTGATGATGCAGATGACCAGGGTCAAACGCAGGTCTGATTAGTCAATGTTCAGAAACAATGGCTACATGTATCTGCGAATCACATAGGTGTATTACCCCCCCTCATTCCAATAGTTTAAACTATACCCCTAGTAAGCAAAACTAGATCTATGATGGTCAGGGGAGTCACTTGAGGCTTGCTGTAGGGAAAATACTTCTCAAACCTAGGTTTCATAAATTATGTTTTAAATCATTGCTTATATAGATTGTTATGTGTTATGGACTGTATGTTGCAATCATTCAATGTTGATTTTAAGGCATTAAGTCTAGACATCTATGGGCTATTTTAGAACCTATTTTGCGGTTTATGACAATAAAATTGTCATATTATGGCTATATGGCTTGTCATAAATTACCTTCTAAATGCTTTGTCGCAATTTTACTTGTCTTAATTGTTCTTGCTAATGCAGTCGAAATTATTTTTATTTCTTAATTCCAGTTACATTTTTAATACTAATATTGTGTGTTAATCATTTACTTGTAAACAAATTATAACATTTCAATCATCATTTGCTATCAGCTTTCTCGATGTTACTTCGTCATTACTTCTGTTTTGCAAAATAAAGTTTTGATTCACTTTCTTAATCATGTGCTCCAAGTAGTTGTGCAACCTATATATACATACAGTATATAATATATATTGCACATTCGGATCATAGAAAAATTCTTTTCCCTGTTTCCACACGAGATGTTGAGCAAGCGCAATATGTTGAAGACATGTTGCTAATAAGATTAGAACGTTAAAATTTGAAAAAAAATCTTACTATATAGACGTACACCCTTCAAACACTACCAGAATATCTTCTCAATTATGATACGTCTTTTGTAAGGCATCAACTGTTTGAATAAAATATTGTAGGAGGCCAGATAATTTAATATACTGTAATTACAGACCAATTAACCCTTTAACCGCCGGTGTCGCATATATTCGGGTTTTGATTTTTTATTAGCACATTAAGTACCACCTTTTAAACATGGGTAAGATATAATGTGACATCAATCAGCAATATTTGAAAAGAGTTGTCCTCCATATTGTCAAATCTGAATAATTTTCAATCACTTGAAGTTGTGGATCGCGTCAGCGAGACACAACTTCAAGTGGGTGAAAATTCCGATTGAATAATTTGGCGGTTAAAGGGTTAAAACGTGACATGTATGACGGTAGCTGGATAACACGTGCAGTAACAATGTCCGTGTAACGGTGTAACCCATATTAATGTTTCGAGCTAATAACTGGCATAGATGTAGGCCTACATCATAGGAGGATTTTGAGGCGTGTATGTTGAATATACTACCTGTAGGACCAGTGTGCGACATCTAGAACGAGTGTTCGACATGTAGGAGGACGAGTTTGAGACTCTTGAGCGAGTATGCGACATCTAGGAAAAGACATTTAGGATGATTGTGAGACATTTGGCAAGAGTGTGAGATATGTAGGCCTATACTAAGTGACTTAGTGTGCAACATGTAGAACGACCCCGATCTGTAGGCGAATGTGAGACATTTGGGACGAGTGTATGTGCATGTATGTAGGATGATGTAAAATGTAGTATGGTGTTCCAATTTACGACGAGTGTTCGACATGTAGAACAAGTGCGCAACATCATCAGGTAGGACGGATGTGCGACATGTAGGATGAGTTTGTGGCATGTAGGATGAGTGTGCGACATTATGACTAGTACGCGACCTGTAGGACGAGTGTGCGACCTGTAGGATGAGTGTGCAACATGTAGGATGAGTGTTCTATATCAACATGGTATAGTATCAAAAATCGCTGCTGCTATCTATAACTAGAAGGTTCACCGTTTTTTTAAACAAAAACTGGAGATGTCTCTCCTCCCGCAGCTTAGAGGTTTATGGCTAATACCTAGCAAACAGTGTCAGTAAGCACATGTGTCTGTACGTACTGCGACGTGACATGGTGCGCCACCGGCCCGATTACGGGAAAAAATATACTTATTATCTTAATTTTGAAAGTTGTTGGAAAAATCCAGCTGTGTTTAAACACAAAGCGTGATACAAATTTATTTTCGCTAGAAAAGCAAATATTTTGAAAAAATATAAAATTAGATTTCGATAGATGACTGAGAAAAAAATTAGAAGTGTGTGAATATGTCTAGACTACTTTTCACAAAACCTCTGGTCCGGCCATTTTGGACTAAACACGTGCGTGGAAAATAACAGACGCCACGGGAAAATGGCTGCCCAAATTTATGTTAATGAGCTGAATTTATCGGCTGTTGTGCACATTTTCAGGTAGGCGAGGTCGTGCAGGGCCGCGTTGGCCACAATAAGCTAAACTAGGGAGATTGATGTCACACCCTCATGGCGACTAACTTACCAGCATATAATATTAAGACTAAACTGCTCCACTGAAATTGAAAATATAATTATATTTGGTGATTAATGACCTACGGTCCAAACACTAATACATTTATAGACCAAATAGGACTGTTTATTCACATGTACAGTAAAACCTGTCCATACCGGAATGCCTTGGTGACAAAGTTTTATTCCGGTTTGGACAGGTTCCGGTTTGGACTGTTTTTGCTTTTGGAGATGAGCAAACAACGATAACTTGTACAATTGACTTTTTTTTAAAGATATTGTATTATATTAAAATAATAAGCATATAATAATCAATACATACATTACTTTTCAAGCAAAATTCAAATATAAAACACATAATACAGCTAGTATGCATAGTAAAACTAGTAGCGGGTATACATATTGTGTCCGTGATAATTTATCAATGTATTTACAGTTTTAGCTCTTAACTTAGAATAACAGTACATTTTTGTAATTGTGTGTCACATATTTCACACACGGAGCGCATTTGTCACTTCATAAACATGGATTTTTTAGCGCCTGATCTAAAATAACATTACATTCTTGTAATCGTCGGTCACACATTTCAAACATGGAGCATATTTGTTAACAACAACATCAGCCCGTGTAAATATCATAGCAGTGGGAGAAGATTGTGCTTTCAATACGGAGTTAATCATATTGCAGCAGATTTTTTAAACTGTTTCATGACCACAACACACGTTTGTTTGGTAACTTTTATATATTTTCTGGAATGTATGACGCTGGATTAAAAGATTCGATGCTGTATAATTATGTCATTTGATACAATTAATGCCTTGGCTAGGAGTCAAAAATAATATAGGAATAATCCAGCAATGAAAGTATAAGTCAAATATTTTTATTTTTTACCTACCGTTAGTTATATATATTTTGGGTCATTAAGTATCACAAACAGAATAAATTTATCCAAAAACACAGTCTAATTTTCGTGAGAATTATATATATTTAATCCACTGAATTGATACGAAATTTTAAAATTTTAATAGTCAAAGATTTTGTTACAATATTTTGTTAAGCAATTTTTTTATTAATTCATGATGTTGGTAAAATATCTTGCCAATCTCAAAGTAAATGCGCTGACAAGTTTTCTAATTAGCAAAGGGTGCTACCAACACCAACTTCGGACCTTCTCCATTGCATAATTAGATAACAAGCAGGATGTTACATCATCTTGCTGCCCCCTGTTTAACCCTTAGCGCCACGCATGCGATCGATTAAAAAAAAAAATGATTCCGGTTTGGATAGGTGAAATACAATACAATTTATGCATTTGGGGAGAATAATGAGTCCAATATTCGGAGTAGTCAGGTTCCGGTTTGGAGAGGGTTAATTAGTATTGTTTTGAGTGTAATTAATTCGGGACTAAATAATTATTACGGTATAGACAGGATTTCGGTTTGCACAGGGTCCAGTATGTACAGGTTGCACTGTATATAGGCGAAAATTTTTAAGTGGACCTAAACCTATAAAAGCTGTGTGAGTCGAGATAATATTTTATCAATTCTAAAATCAGAACTGTATATATGAAAAAATATATTTTTCAGAAGAAAATCTTGTGGTAAATTCTCATAAAATCGAGTAACTCGTATAAAGTGTTTAACCGATTTTTCACTAAAATTTGGAAAAAAAATTTTCCCAGTCGCTTACAGTGGCGTAATTAGGAAAAAAATCTTTTAAAATTTGATATGATTTGAGGAATTAGACAATTTTGTCTAAATTTGGGCGACTCATTAAATTTGTTGCGAAATCCGCCATCTTGGAAAATACAAGACCGCGTGGATTTCTGTCAATACTAATGATTTTTTTTGCTGTTACAGCGAAAACGCATGAATCTCTCATCGTACAACATTTCTAAAAAGCCTACTGGCATTAAATGTACATTTGACCCTGAATCCTCACGTACCTTTCAAAAAATGAGATTTTATTTTTTGGTCCCCTAGCAAATTTTAAACTTCCATTTGTGAGTCATTTTACGATTGACTGACAATTTGCAGTTCGAATCCGTAGTTTGATGTGACGAAATAGTTAGTTGTGTGTTCGTACACGTCGGTGGTCACCAATATTGAGTTGGTGACCTGTGAAATGCCGATCTGAATGGTGCGTGTTCGAATCTGGCGTCAGGTGTCACCATTAGTGAGTTGGTGACATAAAAAATCCATATCAGAAGGGTGCATGGTTGAATCGAGCGTCGGGGGTCACCAATATTGAGTTGGTGACCTGAAAATCTAGATGAGAATGTTGCGTGGTCGAATCAAACGTCAGGGGTCACCAATATTGAGGCTTGCTGCGGGCGGTCGCCATGTTGGCACGGACCGCCGGTGTCCAATCTCAATTCTCCTCCTGGTCGGCGGTAAGTGGTAAAGCATTCAATTAAACTCCACGTACTTCATTCCTTGGTGTATTGCAGTCAAACCAACAATTCACTACACTGTGCACTTCGCTCGAGACGGGGACGATGGCCTCACATGCTGGCTTGTACGGCGCTTGCAATGCCAGACGTGTACCTGCTTCGGTGTCTAGATTGAGAGTGTCAAAGGCGTGCGAAATGTACGCGTCGGTGGGCCTGACGGAAGTGGAGCTCGTCAGCTTCTGATTCCGCCTGGCCCAAACCGGCCTAAGTGAACTCAGTCAGTAAAACTGCGTCGCCGGCCCCACAATAGCATGGTTAATTTTTCAACCGAGTCTCCAAGTTTTTAGTTTGACTTTCAAGAGAAACGTCTGTCGTTAACTTTCGCTTTACATCTGTTCTGCCTGTGCAAAGTCAAAAGGCATTATCTGCTCCCTGGTAAACTAGGCATTTACTGCTTCTTAACTGGCTCCTCTTGCCATGGCGCTACCAAAAGGTTGTATTTGCTAACTTGTAAATCAAGTAGGGCCTATATACTTCCTTTACGCTGATGTCACTGCCTCCTTCTTGTTAGTAACAGCATGTTCGAAAGACAGAAGCGTTCTATGTCATGCTTGTTCTATGCGGTCAACATAATGCACTGACCCAATGTTGGTTAAATGTTGTGCCATCATTTATAACACTGTTCCAACATTGAAGTAACATTGTGTCAGTGTATCAAGTTGCCTGTGCCTCCCGCGAAAATGAGATGTTAAGCCAATGCTGTATTACTGTTGAGCCAGGGTTGTAGATGATGGGCCAGCATTAAACTAGCATTGTGTGAACATATATCGTGCTAAGGCCATTCTTCTGGTAAGCCAATGCTGGCCCAGTGTTGTAAACGGTGGGCCACCATTAGGCTAACATTGTGTCAATGTCTCTTGTTTGCTGTGTGGCTGTGACCAGTGACACCAGAGAGGCTGATTCACGTGGCCGACAGTCTGTGGTGAAGGGGTAGCCCCCAACCACCCTCTCTCCCACAACTGACATCTAGTGTTATGCAATATAGAAATTAGGTCTTGGCTAAAATATCTATCTTCAATAATATCACATTTTGTATTATTAAAAGTAGATTTTTGGCCTTGGCAGTTAAAGGCATTGTAAATTCATATAATTTATACATTTCTAGTGTGTAATACGACTGAATAACGTCTTTTTTGCACTAGTGTGTAATACGATTGAATAACGTCTCTTTTTGCAATGCCCGTTCATACATCATTTAGTTATCAGCGCCAATACGCTGTCGTGCAAAAGCAAACGGCAGTAACTGCGTACTATGAAAGTATACTGTTACTGCTGTTTGCCGAATTGTAATTGCAGTTTGTGCTCTGATCAAGACCATGATCTGCTTCTCCAGCGAGAGAAGTCGGTCAGCCAATGTTGGTTTAATGTTGGGCCAATGTAATAGACGTCAGGACAATATTAAATATACATTGTGGAGTGCCTGGCGTTTTTGAAGTCGTGACGACGCACTCAGTCCTGTTGATGTCATCACAGGATGTGATGATGTTCTCGTAGCTCTACCGTATATCGCCGGTTAGTAACCGCGGTTTATCACTGGAAATATGTTTGGTGAAATAGCTAAAAAATCGACAGGTGCAGTTTATAACCAGACTTTCTGTGTGAGCCATGACGATTTCCGGTGAAAATAAGAGTGTTTGCCGGGTCTGGCAACCAACTGACAGACAGGGTAGGCCTATCGTCACCTGCGTTGGTGTGAGCTTAATTGACGCTTGACTATGAAGTCAATTAACCATCTGCGTCCCAATGTGAATAATAATAATATGGACTATATGCAAGCAAATTTAACTAATGTAAATCATGTAAATTGAAACATACTTGTCCGCTGAAAGCAGAAATAATTAGTTCTAAATGTTAATGAAATTTCACGATAGTAGATGATTTCAAACGTCACATATAATATAAATAGCACGGTATTGTTATTGTCCATAGGGCCGAGATCGTCGTCATCACAGTCTAATTGGAGCTGTAGAAGTACAAAGCGAAGGGCGGCGATGGTGCCGGGGAAAGATAATAGGCATTAACTGTTCACTTGTGATCACTTGTAGTTACTGCCTTTTGGCTTTGTAAAACGTTATAGGCCTACTACTACCCCAGCGTCTAAGACGTTGTTTAAGTATTATACAAATGTTTTGTGTTTACTGGGACAGTTGTCCACTAGGTGCTGTTCTCTTGGTAGACACAGCCGGCCGATATTGGGTTTGACCTTCATAACCCCCTCGAACCATCACCCACAACCCTCGACCAACAAGTCCCTCGACCCACAACCCCTCGACCCACAACCCCCTCCACCCACAACAACATATTTTTTATCCCATTAGATGGTAACCAAATAGCTGGCAAGGTCGCCAGTCACAGCCCGAAAATGGAAACGAAGTGTCAGACAGGCTAGTAACCAAATATTTATACTTCAAGTAGGCCTAATAGACCCTATAGGGCTTATATCGAGAAGTTCCCACGTTCAAAAGTTCCCACGTTCCGAGAACTTCAAGTCACCACTGCAGGCAGTTAAATCAATTATATAATTATTGTCAACAAAACTGTTAGGGGGGCACTATTCAATCACCGGGGTGGGGAGGGGGGCTGGATTATTTATCCCCGCATAATTTCAACACGTAGGGCTCGGTGACGCCTGCAGAAAAATGATCAGGCCAGCTAGTCTTGAAATATACTATTTATTTCATAAAGAGCCTTCCCGGGGTTTGATTTTAAAATACTCCCCCCCCCCCCCCTCCGATTAAATGGTGCATGACCCTCTAGAAATGTAGGCCTACCTTTAGGCCTATTCTGTGAAACACAGTGACGTCACCGGAATTCCTTTTAAATGGTTACTCGGTGAAAAAAATGTTACACAAGACCCCCTTCCCCGTACTTCATTGTATCAGCTACATGTAGCTCCGTGAGTGTGTGCTTTATAGATTATGACCCCAGTGTCTGGAACATGGGCGCTGTGGCTGGCATCAAAGCCAACACACGCGCTGACACGGGAAATTCACCCAATGGTGTCTCAATACTGGGCCAGCATCTCCACAGCTTGCACAACATTGTCTGCACAGGGACGCTTTGACTTGTAAGCGCGGCACGCATATATGAATAGGATATAGGTCTACCGACAGAGAATTCATTATGCCCTATTCATTAATATAGGGCCTAATATTAAAAACACAAATTAGGCCTATGTTATAAATAAAAAGAGCCCACCAATAGGCCTTACACGATTATAAACTAAACCTTAATCACCCATTTTCAACTTTGGGTCGAGGGGGTAATTCGGAATGGTTGTGGGTCGAGGGGATTGTGGGTCGAGGGGTTGTGGGTTGAGGGTCGAGGGTTGTGGGTCGAGGGGGTTATAAAGGTAACCCCGATATTGACTTGATGTTAGATTAATACAGTTGGGCTAGCGTCGTTTATGCGCATCTAACATTTATGCAATGACGTTGAGCCGAACTTGTATGAAATTATACAAATTATGTTTTGTGTTTGCTGGGAAACTGATTTTTCGGCTATATAGACAATCAACAAAAGAATTAAAATACATGAAAGCCAAAATCAAATATAATAACAATACATTTGTGACCCGCCAAGCCAGAAGGTACCTCCCCGCTGCTTTATTCAAATTATTTCTGACGTAATTTAAAATTTAATCTTAATTATTACATAACTAAATTTAAAATATTAAAAATCAAATGAAACAAAAACTAATAAAGATTTTTCAAAAATTCTTTCAATATTGAGACAGGAACCATACGGCTATCGAATCAATTGAAAAAAATCAATTTTGACAAAATTGAGCTTATGGCCCTTTTCGCGTGGTGGGCCTTCTGACAATCGGGCCTTCTGACTTATCATCCTTAGGCCTACTGGTTTTCTGACTAACGGGCCTTCTGACTAACGGGCCTTCTGACTAATGGGCCTTGTGACTAACGGGCCTCCTGACTAAAAGGCGGGCACTCTTTCCACTATCTCGGTATGTGCCCTAACATGGGTATCTTATAAGCTTAAATTAAAGTTCTTTGGACGTTATCTTGTGCCAAAGCATAAAGTATCCAATATGTCAGCTGTAAATAATATTGAGTTTAAGACAACCATCAAAGTCAAATCGCGAAAACAAAATGATCATAATTTATTCTGATATACTTCACGATAGGACTCCTTCTTATTTAAAACCCATTATTCCCGAAACAGTTAAAGAAACTAGTCAAGGCAGATACAACCTACGAAACAACTCAAATATAAACCAAACCAACACTCGTACAGAAACCTTTCGAAAATCTTATATTCCTGCCACCACCCAATTCTGGAACAATCTAGACGATTCTATTAAAGACTTGACATCAAAAGAGTCACTAAAACAAATACTAAAAAGAAACAAGCCCGATACAAAATCATACTATAACATTGGCAAAAGGAAACTTAATATTATCTTGGCCAGAATCAGAATGGAATGCAGTGAACTTAACCACCATCTTTTTACAATGAACATTATTGATAATCCCCTATGTACATGTGGACGTAACGAAACAACCAACCATTTTTTAATCGAATGTCCACAATACCATCTACCCAGAGTCGTTTTAATAGAAAATGTAACCCAAATAAATATAAACTTCAACTTAGAGACGCTTCTCCATGGTACACGTGACAGCCTTCTTGACCTTCAATTGATATCCCGGCTAGGTACTTTTATCACCGCCACTAAACGATTTGCTTTGCTAACAAAGAAATAGTAAGACTCATAATCACCATTTTTTGGAAGTTACTGTCATGTCTGACACATTGGCGTTCGATACTTTATCCACGGCGCTGATGTGTCAGACATGGCGCTATTCCATCTTAATTTTATGTTATATATATTTAGGGCTTATTATGTTATCACATCGATATAGCGCTGTCACATTGACAACACTCATCCCGCTGGACATCGGCCCAATGCTGCCATAGAGTTGACCCACCATCTTCAACGTCGGTCTAGCACCCGGCTGGCTGTGGGTCGTTGCCTTGTGTTTGCTAGAATGTGAGGTCATGTTGGCAATATGAGGTCATGTTGACGGCATGAGGTCATGTTGCTAATGTTATGATTCCAAGCATTTGCTTTACGACACTTTCTAGCTCTGCCAACGTGATTTGCACCCACTGGCTACTCATAGTACTCACACCATGACTCCGCAAGCATCACTCATTTTCTTTTTTTTCCGAGCGAAGCCTTTGTATTACAATCTTGTATTGTTTCAATTGGTCAATAAAATATGTTTTAAACTAAAGTCAAATCATATTTTGATGTTTTAAATTAGTCAAATAATAAATTATCGTCACTTGAACTGTCTGTCTCGTCACTTGATGATATAATATTGTCATCCCCAAATAACTAAAACATCTGTATTATATGCGCGAATGACCACATCAATATATAGTCCTACATTGTCAATTGCTTCTGTGCTACATAAGTGAGTTTTAAAGACAAATATGAAAACATATATATATATATATTTAGACCAATATAGTACATCATCAATGTCATAAAAATCAATAATTGGAACCGTTTTCCTAATCAGCTTATAGATAACAGCAAAATACATAGCACACCATCTTGATATCAGTAATCAGGTAATGTGTTTGTATATATGTCAGTGGCGGATCCAGCATAGGGCGTGCCCCCCCCCCCCCCAGCATAGGGCGTACCCGGCGTACGCCTCCCCCCTTATTGGTTAAAATATTGCATTTTCATGCATTTTTTTGACAAACAATCTTTTTTCAGCCAAAATGTGGCTTACGCCCTCTCCTTTTGCACATTCTTGATCCGCCATTGGATGTAGCAACAATACCAAAGGGCGGGGGCCTGGTGCCTGCTTGGAAAGTCAGAGATCGCAGATTCGTCTCCTGCTTTGGCATTCCAAGTTTTAAAGAACAAAATGTTTCCTCCCTGCTCAATCGTAAAGATAGAATATTGTGGGCAGCCTACATGACCGATAGATAACGTGCTTGGCCGAAGACCAACAGGGCTCAATTTCAAATCATGTGTCTGGAGGGCAGTGTCACCTCATTCATATCATCATCCCCAGGAGGTTCTTCTGGCCCAGTTTAGCCTATATGTGAACAAATGTGGCGTAAAACCCCATTCATTTTATTTCATTACATTTTTTAAAGCCAACTAACACCTGACTCGACGTTTGCCTGATAACATTACAGTACCATTGCAGAAAAGATCGTGTGAGTTGAGAAAGCCTTCATGGGTCTTTATCCTTGGGTCGATCTACTGTTAGTATTGTGATTTTCGTAATTTGCATTACGTAAGAGGGTGTAGTAAAAGTGCATTACGGTTACATGTGATAATGATGGATTAGGGCTGCTGCTGCAGATTTCACGGCTGAGTAAGAAACATTAAAAGTTGACGATTTTGTCAGGCCTATTTAAGGCAGAAGAATTGAAATTGAAGAATAAAGACTTCGTGAAAATTCCTGGCTAACTGGGGCCTATTTAAAGACCCAGAATAAAAAATAATTGCACATCTACTGTTGTATGTACATAATTTTCACATTGTAGTCCTGTAAAAATGATTTTTTGTCAAGCATTTTTCATTACGTGCAGTGGGCCTACGTCAGAATGTGTGTAAAATCAGCAAAATGTATGATGGGAATCGAACATATAAAAAATTCCAATGATGGATGAGATATAAATATAAACTACCGGCCTATATATATTTTATTTTCATGATAATGCAATTTAGAGCATAGATATACATTCTCTGACACACCTGTAGCTGATATTTTGCAATGCTGTTGACAATTTTCAAGGCCCCTGGGCCTCTTGTTTTAAACCTTTTAGATTATATACTCTGTAATCATGGTAAACTAGTGGTGTGTTATTTTGTGGTTGTTATCATGATTATGTGATTGAGCCAGACCAATATTTAGTATCATTCAGGGTGACAAGAAAAAATAACTCTGGATGGTTTTGTATGCCTTACACATAAACACAAATATATGATGGCCTTTTCGGAAAGGTAACAAAAATATTATTTCATGTTCAATATTGGTTTAATTATCTATTCTTTACTTGGTGGAATCAAATAATAAATATTATATTTTCCACGAAATAAAAAGACAAAACAGTAATTATAAATAAATTAATAATAGCAGGGTTCATTTCTATAGACGTTTTAGATTAGATAAACTCTTATCATGGTAATATTAGTATATATTTCTACAGTTCTTATCATGATTATGTAGCATGGTGGTTATTTATCAATTTTAATAATTATCAGTAAAGTATATATGCGCCTGAGTAGGTAGATATATTAGTTTGAATAGTTGACAAGGCAGTTCTTTGATTTTAGCTTAATTTATCAGATCTGTTACACCTGTATAAATTTGAATTCAGCAGTAATGAAGATTGTAAACAATGTTCTTTTTCAGCATGGTCAACGTTTGTAACGTATTTAAAATAAAACAAAAATCAAATTAGGATGTCGATAAAATAAATTAAAGAACATGCCCCATATCATTCCGCTCTTTAAAAAATGACAGTATTATGTTTAAAGCGTGAACACATCATTGAACAAACTTTTCAATCTATCACACAGATAATTTAGGTGTTATCTCATTCCAGACGGAGCCCGAGATATCTCGGGCAAACTACTTCAACGGTACAGGACGGAGCCCGAGATAACTCGTGTTGTATGACGTCATAAAAAGTAAACATTTAAAAAATTGTCCCGTCCACAGAAACATATATATGTACTAAAAGTGCCGTCTTGAATAAGTTAATTATTATTGGAATTAATAAAAATCTGTTTCATCATCGGAAGAGCTAAGAGCCTCATCATCATCGTTATTATACATATACGTGTACAGTCCCGCAAAGTAAATGTATCTGTACATTTTTATCTATTTCGAGACATTTACACTGTGGAACAATCCATAATTTCCAGGACCCATGTGCACCCTCTTGCATCGCGTTCCCAGACCAATTAAGAGCGGCAGCTATTGATATAATCATGTGGTTACTTTGATCTTTCCGTCTGAGATGGTCAGTATCTGTGGTCTGATGTGCTGTATGAAGTAAACAAACTTGTTTACATTAGAATATACGTCTCGGAAATAGAGCTATTTTCGTCTTTTTCGGTGCTTTAACATTGCTTTTTTTACGTTATTGTATTTTATTTAAAATCACTAGGCTATATATAGCTTCATATGAAGTACATTTTTTTTAATTTTAGTATTTGCGCCACAAAAATTATAAAGTTGATCCATTGCGGCCATTTTGAATTTCAGTGAAACCCTAACAAATCACCTGCACACTTCCATGGCGTGGGGAATGTTTTTGCACACACAACAAATTTGGATTTGCCCTCTGGCTTCTATGTTGAATTTTGGTAGCATCTTTAAAAAATCACTTGCACATTCCCATGCTGCTAGGAAAGAGATGTTAAAATTTCAAAAAAATGATGAGTTTTTGGAGCTGACCTCTGGCGGCCAACATCACCATAGTGATTATGATCAGTCATCAATACAGGAAGTAAATACCTGGGCGGATCTCTGAACCATGCCCGCACCGCCTCGCGGGACCCCGCGCTTGAATTAGCCTGCACATGAATTTATATTCCGCACCCGCCCCGCACACAAGTTAGGCCCCTACATGTAAACCGCGCCCGCCCCGCACCATTTTTTTCAAGCCCGCAGCGACCCGCAAAGCTCACATTCTCACAAATCAACAAATACATATAGGCCCTATATGGGCAAAGCCCGCCACTTCAAGAATCATATGTGACCCCAGCAGTGTTCTCGTTTGTAGTGACCTTAACATTTGTTTAACCGGTTTTATCATTTAATTCATACATAGACCTTTTAGAAAATATATAGTTATTCATAGCCTAGACAAGAAAAAATGTGCTTTTGACAACTGGAATGCCATACAAATGATATTTTTGGCATGTCGCCAGCTTAATTTTTTGTCTTAGACAGGTCACTGTTTATGAGTGGGTGCAGTTTTTGGAAGATAAATTGTTTGAATCTGACGAAAATTGTAATAAAAAAGATAATTCCCTAATAGTTTAGTAGATAAGGTAACCTATTGTGCATTTTATGATTAAAGCATGAAATTTCTACCATTTGTAGAACATATCCTAAGGGTCATTTTTAGATGTGGAGGTAAACTGGATTTGACCTCTGATGACCTCTAGAGGTCATTGACTTCGAAAGGTCAAAATATTCAATGGCAAAGCCAAAAAGTAGTGAAAATTGTATATTAAAATGTCTATGATTTGTTTCAGTGTCCCAAACGTGTGTCAACTACTCGACGAGACTGTTCTGAATCATAAACATATGACCAAGGTCATGTCAAGGTCACACCAAGTCCATTTAAAGGTCAAACTGACGGAAAATAGTTAAAATGTCCACTTTTTTTTATCAATTTCCACACTGAGGTTGTGAAGTCATGTATTACAAAGGACTGGTTTTGACATATTCTTCGTCCTATGTATTTTACACACATATTTGGGGACATTAGGGGCAGTATCAACCTTGGGAAGGAGGCTATCTTCCATTTATTACGCTCCTTCCTCAATATTTAGATGAGCGGCCAAATTACAATTATGCAGCATTGTTAAAGATTAGTTTGGGCTCCCATAGCTAAATATTGATAAATAATTGGGTTTATGAAGTTTGACATAGGGTGGTGTTGTGTTTTACCGGAGTACCATCCGAAAGCAATTCGAAGGTCATGTCAAGGTCATTTCAAGGTCAAACTGGCAAAAACTGTCACCATGATCACATGTCTTCTTCAGAGCTGTTCCAATTTCTTTTTCAAACGTGTCTTCACTTAAAGGAGCCTGAGCTCCAGTCTGGTGGTTGCACATGTATACAATTTTCCTAGAATCACGTCTATCTACGTCAACCTAACTTCATGCAGGTGAGCAATATCTGATAATTTAAAGACAGCTCAGTTTTATTATCGTTATTTCCCTTAATGTAATTGGTTTTAGGCTTATTGGTTATACATTTACTAGCATCCATGTAGCAATCATGTCTCCCTCAATAAGTTTGGTCAACAAAGCAGTGCCTTCTAATTCGGGACCACATCATTATCTATAGGCGTAGCTAGATGCCATGGGTATGGCGTTAATGCCATCATCTTTATCTAGTCTCTGTAGTCTAATGTTCCAGGTAGATGGACGTTGTTCGAATACCACATAAATTTAGAGAAAATGACGGCCTTTTATACAGATTATAACTGTTCGATTAGAACGTTAAATTATATATAGGCCTATATTCTTAGCGTGACCCTAATATCCTACTAGAAGTGGCGAGCCGGTTTTTATCCCACGTCCAACGGGAAGGAGGATTTTAATCGCGCCGGGATCTATCAAGCGTGAGGCATCAGGCGGTACTTAATTTTTGTGGGTGCAATAACTAAAAAAATAGAGGTCATTTTTTTGAAATTTTAAATCACATTCTCAACAACTTATGGATGTGTAAGTGAGTTATTAAACATGCTACCAAAATATTCCCCTAATTTCAATATCAATTTTTTTGTAAGCGCAAATACTCCAACCTTAATCAGAAATTATCCAAATTTCTCTGAAATTCAAAATGGCCGTCAAAAATCAACTTCATAATTTATTGTGGCTGCAAAAACTTAAACTTTGTAAGAAAAATTAGGCAAATTTTACAATTAAATTCTCCACGATATGGAGATCTGCAGGTTATTTTTGTAACATACAGGATACTAGAATTAATTTCTAGGCTACATCAATTTTTCAGAAAGCTCGGCAAAATATCGATATCATGACTGCAAATATTCTCGTTAAATTAGGACCCTCTCACCATGATATATAAAACCGATTATTCCATCGTTCTGTATTCAATTCATACTGAATAGACTGCATTATTTTCTATTAGCACATGGCGCTTTTCCTCCACTTGTCGGCAACAATTTTATTATCACTAGACTAAACCTTTCATAACCATCAAATAGGATATATAATATTAACTACTTTGCACATATACTATTCCGTTATAACGGTCTAGTATTTCGTTATAACGATATAATATTTCGTTATAACGGGTTACTAATCCGTTATAACGATCTAATGTTCCGTTATAATGGTCTAGTATTTCGTTATAACGGTCTAGTACTTAGTTATACCGACATACTAATCCATTATAACAGTCTACTATTCCGTTATAACGGACTAGTGTTTCGTGATAACGGTACATTATTTCGTTATAACGGTCTACTAATCCGTTATAACTGTCTACTATCCCGTTATAACGGTCTAGCATTTTGTTATAACGGTCTAGTATGTCGTTATAACGGTCTACTAATCCGTCATAACGGTCAACTATTCCGCTATAACGGTTCATTATCGCACTATAGCGGTCTATTATTCCATTACAACTGGCTAGTATTTCGTTACAACGGAATCCTATTTCGTTATAACGGTCTATTATTTCGCTATAACGGTCTAGAGTTTCGTTATAGCAGTCTACTAATCTGGTATATCGGTCCACTAATCCATTACCACGGTCTAATAATCCGTTATAGCTGTCCACTAATCCATTATAACGGTCTACTAATCCCCTATAGCGGTATACTATCCTTTTATAACGGTCTAGTATTTCGTTATACCGGTCTACTATTTTGCTATAAACCGTTATAGCGAAATAGTAGACCGTTATAACAAAATACTAGACCGTTATCAAGGTCATAACTGAATACTAGACCGTTATAACGACCTACAAGACCATAATCACGGAATGATATACCGCTATAACGGGATAGTAGACATTATAAAAAATTGGTAGACCGTTATAACAAAATACTAGACTGTTATAACGGATTAGAAAATAAATCCACTTCCGTAGATAACCTTGTTTTGGCTGATATAGATTTTCTCTTTGAATTATCCATGTCTTTCCTGTCATCTGGGCGGATGCTCTTATCCTAGATAATTTATAACAGTCTACTATTCCGCAATAGGCCTAACTGTCTATTAATCAGTTATAACGGATTAGTAGACCGTTATAACAAAATACTACACCGTTATAACGAGTTGGTAGACTGCTATAACGGATTAGTAGACTGCTATACCGAAATACGAGACCGTTATAACGAAATACGATACCGTTTTAACGGATTAGTAGACCGTTATAACGGATTAGTAGGTCGTTATAACGGAATAGTAGACCGTTATAACTGAAGACTTAACCGTCACAACAGAATACAACAACGCTATAACGAGATAGTAGACCGTTATGACGAAATACTAGACCGTTATAACGGATAGTAGACCGTTTTACGGAAGATTTGACCGTTATAACGAAATAGTGGACCTCTATAACAGATTAGTAGACCGTTATAACGGATTAGTGGACCGTTATAACGGATTAGTAGACCGTTATAACGGATGCGTAGACCGTTATAATGGATTAGTAGACCGCTATAACGTGATACTAGGCCGTCATAACGAAATACTATACCGTTATAACGGGATAGTAGACCGTTATAACGAAATACTATACCGTTATAACGGAATAGTAGACTGTTATAACGGAATAGTAAACCATTATAACGGATTAGGAAGCCGTTATAACGGATTTGTAGGTTGTTATAGCGTGATCCAGGCCTTCAAAACAAATAATAGACCGTTACAAGGGGATAGTAGACAGTTATAAAGGATTAGTAGACCGTTATAACAAAATAGTGGACCGTTATAACGAGATACTAGACCGTTATATCGGAACAGTAGACCGTTATAGCGGAAGACTTGGCCGTTATAACGGAATAGTAGACCTCTTTAATGGATTAGTAAACCTTTAAACGGATTAGTAGTCCGTTATAACGGATTAGTAGACCGTTATAACGTGATACTAGACCGTCATAACGAACTACTAGACCGTTATAACGGGATAGTAGACTGTTATAACGAAATATTATATCGTTATAACGTAATATTATATTGTTATAACGGAATAGTACACCGTTATAACGAAAGACTAGACCGTTACAACGGAATAGTAGACAGTTATAATGAAATACTAGACCGTTATACCGGATTAGTAGACCGTTTTAACAGATTAGTAGACCGTTATAACGGATTAGTAGATGTGATAAGGGATTGAAAAAAAATCTCATTGTCATAAAAAAAATCTTATTGTCATAAAAATATTTTGTTTTAGCTGATATAGTTCTTTTCCTTTGAATTACCCACGCCTGTATTGATATCTGGGCGTATGTAGAACTCTCATCCTTGAAAATAATAATAATAAAAAAATGGCTGCTAAGAAATCGCCGAAATTATTATGCTTTTGCCAATTCTTCTTATCTTTAAAATCCCCCTCTCAGAGCATTACACGCCGTGATAATTACTTAATGGTACATCATAAGACAATCAACAGTAATAATCTACTTGTTCACTTGCATCCTACATAAGGGAGGCACCTTCAATTACAAGAGAGGGAGGGGGGGGGGGGGTATTTTTTAAATATATATTTCCGTGAAATTTTCGTGAAATAAATAATTGTCTGATGTTGTAAAT
This sequence comes from Flabesymbios commensalis, assembly GCA_964017125.1. NCBI lineage: Eukaryota > Metazoa > Annelida > Polychaeta > Terebellida > Flabelligeridae > Flabesymbios > Flabesymbios commensalis. The sequence continues at coordinate 34,078,800 of OZ024907.1, read as the reverse complement.
AAATGTTTAAATTAGAAATAAATAATTATTTCAGCTTATGAGCAACATCATTTAATAATCCCAAAAAAATCGAGCCATATTTATCTGGCATTATTAAATGACCTTTAAATTTGTGAAGCCTCGCTTTGCTTGGATCGTTTACCTCCAGGTGAAGGCTAGGCTTAGTTTGGGATTCAAATTTGTAGACAGAAAAATATATAAGGAAGTGAAGTAAATATATATCTCCACACATAAACTGAAATAAATATATTGCTCGAGTGTAAAAAATATACCCCCCCCCCTCCCACACATAGGCGAATATGCTAGCGAATGTGCTTATGAATGAAAATATTTGAAATTCGCTCAAAATTCGCAACACTCGCCGAGTATTTGTAAGCGTTGGTAACAAATTCGGAACGTTCGCGAAATAGATACATATTGGCTTAAATGTGTGGTATAGCCCTAGTCACGATACCACGAAAACATATTAGTATTGGACTAGACACTGGGAATAACATGATATCGCTGTATATTTTAAAATTCTGATTAACGTTTCCTCTCACTCTTGTATAAACCAATCGATGTACAAGACGGCTACAGTTGACATACAAATATGGCATCCTTCGGCTTCCTGAGATTGGGCTTCCAAAGTCAAGTTAAGATCATTTAAAGGTGTGTCTTTTCATAGCAATGTCAATGACACCTAGAGGTCACTATGGGTCAAATTTAGTTTACCTCACAATTTAAAATAAAGATCAGGATATGTGCTAATAATGTTAGAAGTTTCATGCTTTAATCATACAATGCACAATTGTTTCATTATGGGAGCTTAAACACTACACTATGTATTTTGCCGAACTTTCTGAAAAAATGATGCAGCCTAGAAATTAATTCTGGTATCCGGTATAAAAGTAAAAATACATTTTTTAAAATGATTTTTGACAGTTTGACCTTGAATTGACCTTGATATGACCTTAACGTTTTTTTCGACGGTACCCCAGTAAAACATAATCCCAACCTATGTCAGACTTCATAGCCCATTTATGTATAAATAGTTTGCCATGGGATCCCAAACTGATATTTAACAGCTGCTGCACACTGTAATTTTGCTCGTCCAATTAAACATTGAGAAAGGGGTGTAGTCAGGGGAATACTAAGGGTGTATTTCGCCTCCCAAGTTAGATACTGCCCTCAATCTCCTAAAATGCACATGGAAAAGATATCTGACCAATATTGTGTCAAAACCAATCCTTTGTAATAGATGACTGCACCACTAGTATTGTTTTACTTGAATAAAAGTGGATATTTTTGCTATTTGTTGCCATTTTGACCTCCAAATGACCCTAAAGTAACCTTGACATGACCTTGGTGTTATGTTTATGATTAACATCAGTCTCTTAGAGTATTTGGCACACTTCTGGAATACAAAAAAACATCTTATAGATAGTGTAATACACAATTTTCACCACTTTTTGGCTTCGCAATTGGCTATTTTGACCTTTCGAGGTCAATGACCTCTAGAGGTCACCAGGGGTCAAATTAAACTTACCTCCACATCTTAAAATAAACCCCAGGATATGTACTAATAATGGTGGAAGTTTCATGCTTTAATCATAAAATGCACAATTGTTTCATTATGGGAGCTTAACCACTACACTATAAAGTAGCAAAATTGAATTAATGTTTATGTCGCCACAAAATAACAGAATACGTTACATTAGAGTTAGTCAGTTGTTTCTATCTGCCAAAAATTCTAAGATCACCTAAAATTCCTTGCTGTGTGATAAATATGTAGTCTAAGGTAGGTATGTAAGAAGACATAAAAAATTATGTGATATTAACAGTGCTACTCTTGCAATAATCAATAGAAACAAGCAGATGCTATTTATTTAAAAAAAAACAGAATACGTTACATGGGCTGTGAAGATATAGTGATATGTACACTTTAATAACAACCAATGACCCTTTAGTTACTCACTAGGTATGTCTCTAAGCCACAAGTAAACATTTAGCTTGGCCACTGAGCCCAGCTTTACAATTGTGCAAAAAATAAAAAAAATACAGAACACGTTACACAAAATACGTTACAAAATGTAACGTATTTTGCTCTTCACTAAACAATGTTGTAAAAGTGCATTCTGTTTCGTAACAAAAGTACAAAACACTCACACTTTGTATAATATTTGTATAACTATTAAGGATATAGTGACATTTAATATCATTACATTATCATAACATATGACTTTTGCTAGTTATGTAACGTATTTTAGTAACGTATTTTGCATTTTATTTGAAATATTAACCAACAGGCACGAAATGACGGAAACTCCGTATATATCGTTATAGAAATCATCAAAAATGTGCTTAGACCAAAAAACACCTCGATTATTCAATGTGGCAGTGTGTAATAACTTCCATTATACACACAAATACAGAATACGTTACTTTCAATTCTGATAATGATTTTGTGCCTGGTGAAGTAAGGTATAGTGAAATAGTAGATACAATACGTTTGGTAACAATGACACACACAATTTATCTTGTTGCCTAGGGTTATTTTAAACAATATTGAATGGGTATTAAACATGTACACACTACTGTTCTTATCAAAAAACAAATAAAATAAAAAAAAACACTAATATTTTGAAAAAATCTCATACACTGCAATGTTTCAAGACCATTTACACGTAGCAAGATTGAAACTACATTAGTATATATTTCATTGTGCATGTTTTTATTTTGTATAGTACATGTATCTGTACAAAAATTTTCAATACATATAAGATATTTTGGGGAATGTTTAAACTATAAAAAAATGTAACGTATTCTGTGTGTGTTTTTGGTGTTTTTAATTATTCATTAAAAAAATGATTAAAATTGATGTTTTAGACTTGGTATCTGAATTTTTTAGGACAAGAAAAAATAATTTCTATATTTAAAAATAAAGTTGCAAAAAGAGATCTAGTGAGAAGTTGATTTTTGATATGTAGCTTGTGGAAAAGTCTTGAAATGGCGGGCTTTGCCCATATGATATAGACGGTTACCGGTAACTATATTAATAATTGGCGTATTGTTTTCAGATTTAGAATCCAGTTGGTATGATCAAATTGTCCATGTCCAATGATGGTACAATGTTCGGGCAGCGTCGCAAACGGTGGCCAAACATTGTACCATTGTTTCTTTCCAATACCATGAAGAAATAAGTTTGTTTAAACAATGTCTGCGCGGGAGCCACAATATTGGTTTAACGTTCACTTGCCCAACTCAGGTGTTTTGTCAACTTTCCACCTGGTGATTACGCGCTTTTTGTCTTGATTACGTAACCACGCACAGTCGATACCTTGTTCTCTAGTTTATAATACTTCCTCCACCCCCCCCCCTCCATCCATATATATATCAGTATATATATATGCGAGAGATTTAGCGGACAATTCACACCAAACAATACGTAATTAAATCCCGGAATAAAATATATTTTATTGTAGGCCTATCATGTACTTTATATATATATGGTATCAATTATAATATAGCTAGCTTGTTTAATGTAACATAATCCCTGAACAAAATATGGTGCTAAAAACAGGATAAATTTATATTTCATGGCGCTATTTGAATAAATACCCTAGTTCCTCACGTCTCATTTTGTAAACGTTTTGAGAGTGATATTTCAATAAATTATGTAAAATAATTTAGTGAAATATCACTCTCAAGTCTTGGTAGTGGATTATCACAATTTTCATCAATTTATATTATGCTGTATAGCGTATACTTTAATTTTGTGAATATCAATTTCCACGCAAAACCATTGTTCTCACTATTTCTTGGTCTCTTAATTCGCTGCACAATGCTTCTTTTCCGTTTGTTTTGGCCCGGAGACATTAAATAGTCAACTCGCCGTACCAATTATTGTCATCACACTTTCCGACGAGTAGGCAAATCACTATGACGTAACATAAGTAAACATTACGTTATCGTCACTGATTATTTGGGGCTGACCGACCATATCCCCATCAATGCTACAATATATCATTCTTGACCGACCATATCCCCATCAATGCTGCAAGATATCATTCAATTAATAGTTATTTTAATGTTCGATTGCGCGAATATTAAGAAAAATAACAGTATTAAGTATAAAACGTGTTTGACCATGTGTGTTTGATCATGTGTAGGTTATTAATCCTGCAGAGGTTTAATTATACTATTCTCAGCGACAATACTAGAATGTCCAGACCTAAAGAAAATCAACCCCGCCTGCACTCAAATATTACAGACAATAATCATGTAATTACAATGTTTAATGAAAGTAGCGTTATGTGTACATTATCTTTAATGTCCAAAAGTGTCACAATTTCTTACGATTGTTAAAAATGCTTTTAAATTGGGAGATAATACGACATAGGACCTACTACCGTAATCTGCTGCTGCGAAAAGGTTTTGAGATGAGGATCCTTAACTGTACATTATTAGATCAAACATATTTGGTAAAATATATTTATTCAGTCATACAATAATCATAGGTAGAGTGTTGAGTGTTGTGAATGTAATTCCATCAATCGCACCAACTGCTTTTCTGCATTAGGGTTATCCTGCAAAACAGAACAAATAGATTATTATATTTGCTAACTTACAAAATATCACCTTGTATGTATGTAGTAGGCTATATTCTTGAGGACATTCAGTTATTTTGTCAATACTCAATTATACCAGTGCTGATATTCTGACATTCCCTTCTATGAACTTTGTGTTTTATCTGGATCACTATAGATATTACTCATAATAGAAGGTCATAAAATTACACATAATTCGAAATGTAGCGAACGTAAAATAGTTTTTTATTTCAGTAAGAATATGCTTATTGGAGTCAAATATGACAAGAGTCATAAGTACGGTACATAATACCTATCGAGTTAAGCCGCAGAAAACAATTTTGAGACACATACATTTATATATATCAACTAATGTATAAGTCTCCAATGTGAAAAATGTATTACACTCTAATGCGTTTTTTTATAAAACTTACTACAACAAAGTCTTTAATTGGTGTGGAGTTCAGAAGTTTTCGGAATGATTTCATTGTATCTGGGTCCACATACGTGACATCGGTATAGCACATGTAAAGTACAGCAGCCACTTTGTGCACTTCACAATAGGTCAGGACTGAAACATAGGGTACAATTAGCATTCGTCATTAAATGTGTAGTGGCATGGTGACCCAACTTTAAAAATAAAAAGTATGATTATTGTGAAATATAATATGCATATGATTGCATATGCCTACGAGTGCAACAAAAATATTATTTTGTTAATTAGCTGAATATAAGGACTATTTCTGCTTACTTTGTGCTGGTAGGCCGGAAATTGTGTTGGGTTGCTCTAGATAGGGATACACTGGTGTGTCGTGGAATAAGGTAGTTTTCAGTGTTCTTGTAAAAGGGGCTGGTAAATCGCCATGTGCTAATTCACTCTTGTAATCACTTGTCATGCATGTTGTCATAACTGCCACATAAGTATGATCTTGGCTTAAATGTCTAAAAAGCTGAAATATAGAAAATAAAAGGTAAATTAGGAGAATCCCCGAATCGGGCCTGCCAGCTAGGTAAGAGGGTATGATATAATTGGCTTCCTAGTGCGCTCACACGTGACACCTATTACGTAATGCGCTAGTGAGTGAGTGTACATAGTGGTAATCACTGGTGATGCATCTAGGTTCTGTTCATCATTTTAATTGGAGGGGGGGAGGGGTGGTGGAAATACTTAAACAGGGTGCCCGTTATGCATGATTACTCGTCCACAATGATAGGTGGCGCCACGCCCCTTCTGAATACAATAGATGAAATACTGTATGCCTACATTCATATTCCCCCAAACTGCCCAAATAAGCTTTGCAAAGCTAGATAGTCTGCTTAAACATGTTAAACATTTTAAGTAAATAGATAATTAAACATTCCTATGTCGTTTTTTAAATGGTTAAACAGATCGTAAAATATATACAGAGAACTGATAGCAAAATTGAATGCACTGAGCGAGCCCTTCAGAAAACATCACATTCAGTAGATTTTTTGGCGGCCATCTTAGAGAAAAATTTTTATATACGTAGGCCTACCTGGTAATAAAATAAACAAAAAATCATCAGGTAACTTTTGAAAGAGAGGTAGATCATTTTTTTGAGGCGGAAAAATGTCGAACACTATCAGCACCTTGATAATATGAGAAATGTTTAGTTATCACTAACTACTGATTTGGGATTAAAAGGTGTTTTTAAATTTTCAGTTTATATCAGTTACTTTGTTAGAGACCATATATGTATATATGACAGCTCAATTTTAATGCTGCCATTACAACTCGGATAAGTACTCTATCTCATAAGTTTCTTGAATTGTTGACCCATACTGGAAAACCAGTACTAATTTAAAAAGGGATCATGCGATAGACAGCAATATAAAATTCACAACTCCAGACCTCAAATCGAGGTGCAATTACAGAAAAACTTTTCTAATACATAAAGTAGTTAATGAATGTTCTTACCTCATTTGTCCAAGAGAATGATTGTTCAGCACTGACATCAGTGTTACACTGTACAATGACCGTTTCTGTGTTGTTGGAAAGTCTATGAATATAACAAGTACTGTCTGTGGGCGAGTTTTGTGAGAAGGTATTAATAGTCCCTTCTTTCATACCGCTACATATAACACCAAGAATCTCAGATGTGTGTCCCTCCATTAAATATGTTTGTACAAAACCTAGTAACAAAGTCATTACAAATATATATCCATCATCAAGGTTAGCCACCGTACCATCTTGATTCCAAATTCCTTAATCTGTGTCGTATTTTGAATAGAAGTCACCCCACTAAGTTTGTGATTTACTGCTGTATATTAGAAAAAAAATGCTAAAGCATTATAAAAGAAGAAAAATAAAGAGTTAGTGTGAACATATAGAGCCGGCATATTGAACATTGAATTATTGGAATCATCGCTGTTCTTGAGCTCTACATCAGTTGAAATAACCCTGAGGATCTGTGGATTAGTGCACTAAAACTTTTATTTGAAATTCAAATCACATGAATATAATGAATTACTAATTTTATGAATAATGAACGTAGGCAAATTTGTAAATCATCAATCATAAAACCTCAATGTAAATCATCAATCTATAAAAACCAGGTGTATATACATGTACCTTTTATATATACACATTAACATGAATAAATTTGTTTATTGTGGGGGCATACTTAAAGATGGATGATTTTTGTAGCTGACTGAAATGGAAATGATGAATGATTTTCCGGGTATGTATAATCATGAATTTACAGAGCTATACACAGGACAGATTCATCCACCATTGTAAAAGATGCCCAAAACGTCATGGTAGATGATGCTGTTCTGCAGTATAAGACTGGAAACATTTCATTAATGACCAGCTACATGTTAGTCACTTGGTGGATCAAAACAACTTCTTAAAGGAGATCCGAAAAATCAGCAACAATACATTTAGAGAAAACAATAAATCAACTGGGTCTGTGCAATTGTGTCTTCGCACCAGGATGTCAGTGTCAAAGGAACAGGAAAACTCACCAGGGGGTTTTCAGGGCTGGAAATAAGGTTCAAAATGTCGGTAGTCCAGCAGACAACCAACACAAATTTTTTGGTTGTCTGCCACAATTTTAAGTTGTCCGCCCAAAAAATAAGAACAGAAGTTAATAAATGGGATCACAACCACAATAATTATTAACTATGTTTCACAGTAAAAAAAATGATGGTCAAAATTTGGTAGGGCATAAGCTAGACTAGTCTAGTAGAAGTTACGGCTCACAGTCAGTGACTGTCCCAGTCACCGTTGGATGAAAATCTGTGGTTGTCAGGACGGATAACCATCAAAGCAATATGGGTTGTCCGTCTTGTGATTTAGTTGTCCCGGACAAACTGAATGCTCTTATTTCCAGCCCTGGTTTGAACTAATTTCTCACTGATAAATGTACTAAATAATTAATTTGAGAGTATGGAATAGAATCAACATACCCACCTATATACGGTATTTATCCTAATAAACTCCATGGTGTTAATAATATTACCCCTGTGAGGCTACAATATTCTACAATGTTCTAAAAATAGCCATACACTTGCACGCATAAGGGGCCATTAAACAATTACGTAACGCTTAGAAGGGGGAGAGGGGGGGGGGGTTAAGGGATGCGTTACGGAACGCAGAGCCATAGTCATTTCAAAGCAGCATTAAAAACTGAAGCGTTATGAAGGGGGGGGGTCAAATTCGTCCAAAAAAAGCATTAAGTAATTGTTGAACGGCCCCTAACATGGCAGTCAGCCTGAAAAGACATAACATCAGTATGTGCGCATTCGCGCACACTAAAATGTATGTCGATGACCAGTGGGAAATAACCTTCAAAATCGTTCCAGTAAAATTTCAAGGCCATACCTCCACTATGCAAGCTAGATAGGCAGGTTTCCACCACAAATGTTCGAATGGGGGGGGGGGGAGGGGGGCAAAGGGGTGAGGTGGGCCTGTGGGTCCTCCATCAGAATGTATTGTTTCTGAGTTTTAAATTTTAATGCTTAGTATGGCCTGTTTTAACTGTTCAGATATGAGATATATTTTTTATTTCCTTTGCCAACAAGGGGAGTTGGGATCCCTTTTTGGTGCTGAGTGCCCCCCCCCCCCCATCGATTAGGGCTACAAGGTCAAAACCATGATGTAATCAGTAGATCATATTTTTTTAAAGCAAATATGTATAGTTTCAGCCTCAAATTTATTTAACAATGTTGATACATATGTAGTCTACATACAAACATTTACAACTCACCAGTAGCTGCTGGACCAATAGCTATAATGAGAACTTCGCAGTTGATACATTGTTGCAGGGAGTTGTCAATCTCTTTCTGTGCTGTTGATGACCATTTAATAACTGATGAGCTGTTCCATTAGAAAAATATATGTAAAATTTATGTCTAAATAAACACTACAGTATCTACAATAAAATTTCATGTCAATGAACAATTTATTTTTGGCTTTTAACATGTTTAATTGAACCCCTACCACGCTGAAATATTTTTGTATAAACCATGGAGACCAGAGGGTTTTTTCAATATGAAATCAGCATAAATGTCTTAGTTTCGTTCTTCCCAGGCTCATTTGAATACCTATGTGATGGTTCTATGGCCAATATAAATATTTTACTCTTTCAGTGCGGGGATCGACTTTAGACATCAGAATCTGACGTAGATTATGATGTCTAAAGTCAATCCCCACACTGAAGGGATTAAAGAACTTGATTCGTTACCATTTGATACACATTATCACAACACTGGAGTATGTTTTTGTTTTAAAAGCGGACAGGAAGTTATGTATGCTATGTTAGTGGCCGCCACAGGTGTCTGTAAAGTTGGGGGTCATCACAAACTTTCACTGTTTACAATGTCAAGAGAGATGTCTTGATGCTGCACACAGGGTGACACCCAGGTTCTCCACCAGGAATGTTCGAGTGGGGAGGTACAAAATGGGTGGGGGGTCATGGGGTCCACCCCCTGGAGAAAAAAAATTGGAGTTTCAAATTTTAGTGCTTAAAATGGCCTATTTTAACTGAAATAAAAGCAAAATATGGGAATTATTTTCATTTTCTTTCCCAAGGTGCTGATGTATAAAGACAGACCTTGCACTGAAAGAATTAAAATATTTATAATGGTCGTAGACCTATAACCAGGGTTCCCCACAGAAAAAAAAATCATCTGGTTGTTCTCTCAAAAATATTAACTTAGCGCGCGCAAGCAGCTTAATCCTTACACTGCTGCATAAAATTTGCAGCATGTGTGGTTGCTCACTAAGTAATATCTTTCACGTTTTTTCTTAAAAAAATGTTCATCTGATGAACAACTGATACTAAAAGCCAATAAATTACAAAATCAGTCACTGTCAGTCAGCCATTTTTAAAACGCAAATGGAAGGACACCACAAAAAGTAACTGAAAAAAAAATATAATAAAAAATTTCATAATTTTTTTTAGAATTCATCCTGTCGGGCAGCCGGCATTTCCGGCACTGTGGTGAGCCCTGCATAACCATGATAACATAGGTATCCAAATGAACCGAAAAGACCTGACAAATACATTTATGATGATTTCGAATTTTAAAAACCTCTTTGATCTCCATGGTTTAAACAAAAATAATTCAGCATTGTAAGAGTTAAAATGCTATTGCTTCTAACAATTATCTGAAAAACATGATTTCTTATGTGCTACACATAAAATAAAACAAATAGGCTTGTACCTATATCACATAAAAATTATGTCAATCGCAAACTCGTCATTTTGGGGGGCAGGGGTTCGAGGGGGTCGTGCGACCCCCCCCCCCCATTTATACAAAACTTGAAATTTACCCGAGCAACATCTTCCAGAATCAACCATTTTGCACCAATTTTCAGCTAAAAATTTAACAAATCCCCCGGATCTCTCTCACCTGTGTCTTTTCAATCTCAGAATTGATTATTTTGTCACAATAAATAGGCCTATTAACTCTAACAGTATTTTATAGGGTTTATAGACTTAGTCTAGACCCTAGTTACTAGTAGACTCTAGACCATACTATAGATCTACTATTAGTATTAGTATTACTAACCAAAACTGGCAAAAGTGTGCTTGTTGCCAACAGAACAGGCAACAGTGCTCTTTCCTCCCTTGCCTTGCAGTCTGGGCCTTGCCCTAGCCTATAATGTAGTCCATGACCCGCCGCGAGCGAGGTCTGGCTTGCCTAGAATGCAATAGGTCAAGGATTGCGCTAGCCCTTGCCCCAAGAATTGGCCTTGGGCCCTAGATTACAAGCGCTTTCTGAATTACACTTATTATTGCCCATCATGAACATGATGAAGAAATATGAAAATTATCCAAATGCTAGTCTACCTCTGTGTGACTGAAGAATCATCGTCTTCTTCCATGTCTTCATCCTCATCAACAGCTCGTGAATAAGTCGGCAATATTTCACCAAAAAATGTTGCCATAATTATAACGTTGTCGTTTTTGTCAACATAAAACTACAAGCATTCGTAGTCTGCCAGCTCTGGGGAATTTGGCCGCGAGATTCTTCAGAATGGCGAGATTTGCAACCAAAGTTCAGTTTATATTTTCTATAATTTACCTTATAGACGATTTATTATTATAGTACTGTGAATGCATATGTAATAAGTCAGCCTCTCTATATATGAAGAGTACAATAATGATAAAAATAGTTTTTAAAACTCATTTTCCAATTGCTCACAGAAATCACGTCGCTGCGAGATCAAAACAAACTCAGCCTTGACATTGGCCAATCTGTGATTAAAATAGATAAATCTACTGCGAAATTGGAACTCCTGATTACTTTCCAAAGCTAGCCTGATTAACTTAGATTTACATCTGAAACTAAACAAGAACTGTAATCTAGGTTTTATTCTTGAGATTCAGCTCAACATGTTTAGTACCGTAACAAGTAGTGTTACCAATTGGTTTGGGACTGGAAAAGAAGGTGGTGAGTTGAGCAGTGTCACTCAGACTCAGTTCTGTTGTGACGTTGTTGTCTGGTTGTGACTTGTGTGAATACCTGCAGAACAGTGACAGTGTGACCAGTGTGACTGTCACTAGACCAACTGGTGTGCAGTCCTTTGTCAGCTTTGTAGACGGCCCCGCTATAATTAATAGTAGTCTAGTCTCTAGAGTGTGTTTTAACTAACATTTAACATGAACTTTTAATGTTCAAGCCAGCCTATCTTTTTGCATGGTCTAAAATGGAAAATGTTATATTATAGATCTATAGAGTAGACTACTCATTTCCGTTATTGACATGTTATTCAACTTATTGGAGTAAGACTTGTAACACATGTTAGACTACATCATTTTGGATAGACCTGATTATGGCTAATACTATAATAGTAATAGATTCTAGTCTAAAATGTTATATTATAATGTGCACATGAATTATTGCACAATTAATTGAGTAGTCTAGAGAAAAATAATTTAATTGTGTCGACATGGTGTAATCCACTTTTTTTTAGCCAATATAACTGTGGTAATGTGCTAGCTCTAGGACTAGCGTTCATTTCAGTGTATTGTGCACTACTGATTTGCTGTTATTCATTAGTTGTCATTATTCAATGTTTTAGTACAAAAAATGTTTTATGAAATGCTCTTAAACATTATTCTGTAGAGAGCCATGAAGAAAAACCTGATGATGACCAAGGAAAGTCACAGCAACCAAAAGTTCAAGATGGAGATGATGGGGAAAATGGACCTGATTTGAAAAATGATGAAAATTTGGACGGAAATCAGTCGGAGAAAGATATGGATTTTGACGAAATGTCTGCAAAAGCTGTGACTACTGCAAAGGAATGGGGGAGTATGTACTACCTTTAAAATAACCTCTTTAAATGAGTGTAATTTATCAGCACCCGAAACACCTGAACCATATCCCACTAGAATTTTTGAAGTCTCAAATTAATTTATTTGAATTATCACCCACTTAAAGTTGTACCTAGCTACTATGACCCACAACTTCAAGTGGGCTAAAATTAGCCTACTCATATTTGTTTAATTGGGGACCAAACATTAGTACACAAAGAAGAAGATTTGCAAATCTTGATGATACATTTAATTCCCAATTTATATAACAGTGATTTAGTTGTCTAATATTTAAAACAGATTAAAAACGACTATAGTCATGATTAGCTAGCTTTGAGAGTTGAAAATCTTTTCCAAAATTCGTATTGCATAGGCCTACATGTGTGTAATTCAAACAAGTAATTTTTGGATCTGAATATGTTTGTTTTATTTTCATCCTTTTCTACCTTTCAAATTGTTTGAATTTATCAATTTAAAAAGTACCTGGTACCAAATTATCATATGTGGCGTGCCACATCGGCACCTGACCTATGTCTGATCTTTAGATTTTGAGCTATGGCCATGTTTTGTTAAAAGAATATTTTTTGTCTAATTTTCTTTTTTAATGCTGATCGAAAATACAACTTCAAAGCTATATAAGTACAAGATATTGAAGATACCCTAGTTTTATTTCTTATATAAAAAATAATTTAATTTGAACTATTTAAACTATTTGTCAATTAAATTTAAACTTTGTAGGTCATTTTCCTAACATTTTGTGATATTTTGGGCTTAAGTTTCCAAATCTTGTTTTATTGATGATTTCCTAAATAATTGAGATATATTTATGATTTTTGGTGCATTTGAAACCTGAGCGCTGGCTCTTCAAACGCTACTTACTAACTCATTTTCTATATATATCAACATCGGTCTTATAGGAAGCTGTGGACAGTATTTTACCATTATTATCTCCATTATTTTTTTATTAAGGGCGTTGCACAGGCTAGCATTCACATAAGTTCGATATTTTATTTCAAACATTTTTTGGTAAAATAGTGAAGATATAGTATTTGTCAATCACTTCACAAAAAATCAAGATCCTCTATTCTCGCTGGTGCCGTCTGCAGCCTTTTAAACCTGGCAGTGCCACGTGCTATAGAGCAGACAATATAAGGCCACGCCCCCTGACCGGACTGTGATTCCTGCCCCATGTTGTTTGTCACATTGAAATATAAACAACAACCTGTTGTCAGCTTGTGTTGAAGAATGCAGTGTGATTTATCTGGAATGGCAGGCATTTATGCTTTGATATGAAAGTGTGTTTGCTTATTGATATAATTGTATTTAATTTACAGCAATCGCAGCTTTGTCTAATGTAGAAATCCTTCAGTTAACGTGAAGTCAGTGTGCTGAAATTTCTGGCGCCATATTCACTGCTGTCCACATTAGCATAATCACATGACTCACAATACTCTCATCCACAGGAACGTGATCAATCTGAGTCAGCTACAAACCATGTTCTAGTGATAATAGCCAACTCTGCACAGGTTATTAAGCATTGTTAAGGGCGTCTATATCGTGTCATAATGAATATAAAAATATCTTCGAAAAACTTTTTTCGGTCAGTTTAATGCATCCATACCGGGTTGTTAACTTATATTTAGTGAAAATATCAACAAACATGTGAGGAAGTTGAGTGTCTGTATTTTGCCTGCTAGTTAGTAATGTAAACAATACATGCTACAGAGTGTTTGAGAAAGGTACACACTGTACAGCTTCCAAAAACTACACACACTGTGAGGGATACATTAACTTGTAAATTGCAGATAGTTTTGTTCAAATATTGATACAGACATAACAATCCTACAAAATACTTATTTTGTTAACCTTCTGCTTACGCACCGTAAAATGATGCATCTGTATACATGTACCACAAATAAGTTGCTGGTACTGGGGTATATCAAATGGAAAAAATCTAATAACAAACGTGAAAATTTGTATATTTAATTTTTTTGGTACCTGTTCCATCTGTCTGAAATATAAAACATAGCATATATTGGTAGCTATAGAGACCATAAATCACTTTACGAAATGTTATATTTTGCTATTCAAGTGCCTATAGCAATGTAAATAACACGCACACACCATAATATGATTTTCTGTGGCACCAAAATAGCCTGTGCAACACTTTACCCACTATATCATGTATGTGGTGGAGACTTATTGTTTTACTGCTGTCTATTGTTGCTATTATTAAATATTAAAACCTAATGACATTGCAAGCTCTGACACAATAATTGTAGCTGTTGCACACATTTCTGATTGTGGTGTGCACTTAGAATATCTGGCATTAAAGCGTCCATGTCATCACAGTACACATGCGAGGCATTTACACATCAATTGTGTAGTCTGAAGTGACATCATGCTGCCAGGTCTGTCTCTCAGCAAGTTGGGCTATGCTGGTACAGTGACAACAAATTTTTTCCAATGAATGCATTAAAGTTAAAGATGATTTTTATTGTTTTTTTGTGTAAACTTTTTTTATTTCGAAATTGAGACATTCACTATAAAGTGTCATGGTTATCAATAGGAGGGACTCTGGTTTCAAAGCTTAAGTGCCACAGCTGACAGCTAGATGATGATACTGGATGAATGGGATATAAGACAAGGACTGGTGTAATTTTAACTCTTAGAACACTGATGCTGACTATAATCTATTGTGATATTTCTGTGGTTGTATTAGTACATGTGTAAACAGTTTTTTAAGTAAGATTTGTCTCGAATCTGAGACTAATTTATTGACCTAAATTTCATGAATTCAAGTATTTTCTCTTCTTTGAAGTTGTAGATTGCATTTGCAAGAAACAATTTTGAGTGACCGACAATTTAAATTGAATAACGCAGTGCTACATCATTGAAATATTAGATATTTATTGTGATGATGAATCAATGCAACTGACAAATTATTATTAGTCAAATTCGCCGCAGCACTTTCTGCCGACAACATAAAAATTACAACAAATATTTGGGCTGGCTTGAAGAAAATACTGATTAAACATAACTTCACCGACCCTGGTATAAGCAAGTGCTTAATGAATACATTATAAATGATGATGTATTACTAACTTTGATGAGCTCTAATTGGCCATGTTTAACCACCCAGTTATTTCTTCAAAATTTTATTCACTTATAGCTGTGAATTGCCATGGGACCGACATTGCAAATATACTCCAAACCAGTTACACATATCGTCTCTTACCATAATCAGCGGTAACCTGGTCTGGGGTGTATTTTTGCAAGCTCTATGCAAAAACACAATAATGAATAGGAAACTGGGCAAAATTCCCAAGTACAAGATATCCCTTCAAAACTGAAAAAAACCAAAACTCATTTCATTTCTTCTAAAAATTGATTTCTTTTAAATCTGGCATGTTGTGCATATATTTATGACATAGGTGCATAAAGGGCTAACCTTGAGCCACTATATTGCGTTTTTCTGTTTTCATTTATTATAAAGTGGAATTGCTAATGCAATTTTCTGCTTTAAGTGACAAAACATATTACATGGAGTATTAATGGAAAATTGATATTTCCCAATTTGGCTAATTTGATTAACTAAACATCTAACACACAATAGCCTATATCATCAATGTCATTTTATTTTGTTTAAATTTCCTTGAAAATCCCTGAAAATTTATAAGACTAGTGACTGTATATGGTAGCACCAGTACAAGGGACTGGGTCATTGTGTTATAGCAATATTAATACAATATACATGTATATAACCATTATTGTGCCCCCCCACTTCAGAAAGCAGACACCAAAGTTATGTAGTGTAATGTCAGTAGGCCTACATGACACAAAAACTAGAAAGTATTTACTAGTATCTCAAATTTTATTTGAATTGAATGATTTTATTTCCAGATTATTTGTTCAACGTGGGAAAAGCCGCATCTACCCAAGTTGCCAAAACAGCCATACAAATAAAAGATACAGTTGAAGAAAAGGTGAGCGGTAAAATGAGTTGCATTTGCAGAAAAAATATTATTTTTCAATATTCATACGTTTTTCTACAAAAAAGAAATGTATTGTTTTCTTTTGAGTTTTTAAAAAATAAAAAAATTATCTAGCTATTTATGTACATAACTACATATTTAGTAAGGGCACTATTGTAGCGTCAACCCTTACCATGTTGAATTGTCAGACTTAGATATTTTTCATTCATTCTTGAAGCAATTCTCAGCTTTGAATGACCAAACCTATTTAAGCATCGCCAATACTATGAACATGATTATAAGTTGCTTAAAATTGGCATTTTTCTGCTGTGCTGCTTATCAATTTCAATGGAAATTTCCCAAAAATCCAAACCACAAAAAATGCTTGTGAAGGCTTTATACTTATCTTATGAACTGCATTCAAATTAAACAGGACTGTTCTCTGCTAGGTATTTCCACCATCTGATTACCTTTTGGGAAGAATGTTAACACCATAAGGTAGCCACCTCGGTACATTAGTCGGTGAGGGTAGTTTTTAAAGAAATTGTTTTTTTACCAAAAATGATTGATGTATCCACTGAAGAAGAACCGCAACTAACATGAGATGCTGATTTGGGGATGTTTTAATGTTTTTAATATTAAAGTGGGACATCTCGAAAATGTAATTATTTATCAACTGAGCATCTACAACAGACTAATTTTAGTTGCATTTTGTTGGGTTTGTAGCTTGCTTAACTCTTAGAACATTGATGGCGACTACAGTAGACATTCTGTGTTTTTGTTGGCACCTGTATAACCAGTTGTTAAAAAAAAAATATGCTTTCAATCATGAAACACTGATATATGTTGGCACATAAATTTCACAAATAACACAAATTTTTAGTCACTTGAAATTGTGGATCGCGGTAGCGAGACAGAACTTCAAGTTGCTGAAAATTTCAATTTCTTAGCTCAGTGCTCTAAGGGTTAAGCCCGTATACATACAGGCCTATCAGGACAACGTTAGGACAACGTAAGATGTTATTCATGTCACATCTCAACCTATCTATTATAAACTAATCATTTGTTATTGTTTTCTACTATTGTAGACTATGCTGGGTGAGTTCAACAGAGAACAAGAGAAATTTAAAGCAGAAAACCGAGATAAGAAGAGAGATGCATCTGTTGCACCTTGGGTTGGATATAATGAGGAAGATGAAATGAAGAAACAAATCTTGGCATTATCTGGGGTGAATTTTATTAGTTTATACATTAAGTGAATGTGAATTTTTTTAATGATTATTCTTAATATTTGACCAGCATTTAAAAACTATAATTGATTACACATCCATGTAGCGGTGTGGATGACCCGAAACTTTTTGTTTACCGCACTTGTCAGACTATACAGCGCTCCGTTGTCTAGCGCGCATGAGGCAGAAATATGCCTTTCCTCATGCTTGAGACATACGCAACCTTTAAACATCACACATTTCCATGTTGTGGTTGTAAGGTGACTTGGTGGGTATTTCATTGGCAGAAGTATATTACAGATTATTAACTAGAAACAAAGGGGCCAGTGTGGTAGACCGAACATTGATTCAATGAATCCTGTTTACTGGATTATACTGTAATGCTGGACCAACATTTGCAATGCTCATCCAACATTAAACCAGCATATACTCAGTCTTGTGTTTGTCGTGTAGTGTATCGGGACAGTGCCATGTCACAGACATTAGGCCAATATTGAGCCAGCTACTCTGATGTGGAAGGTTTTGTATATTCACCATGGTGACATGTTGAGTTGTGTCAGAATATCTGCTCAACTAGTTTGTTATCATTGAACCCTTTCAACCGAGAGTGGGACAGGTGTCCTGGTGCAGTGGTCAAAGCTGCCTGCTTGGAATGTCGGAGATTGTGGGTCCGTCCCCAACTCTGGCATACAAGTTTCAGAGAAACAAAGTGTTTCTTCCCTGCTCAGTCGCGGCCCCAGACCGCCAGTGCTCGAATTTCAAATCCTGTGTCTTGAGGGCAGTGTCATCTCATTCATCTCACCATCCTCCCAAACTTCTCCTGGCCTAGTTTAGCCTATTTGTGCACAAATTAGGTGTCCTAAACCCCATTCATTTCATTTCCAACTGAGAGTAAGAGTGATACTTTAACAGTGTAAGTGATATGACATGACTTATCCCTTCTTAGATTATTACAACTATGCATTTAACTATGGTGAGTGATCACTCGCCTCACCACTTTGACATTGTTTGAAGTTAGCTTTTTTTCACTTGCCACCAATTTTTAAATCTGAAGGCCTGCTTTGGGCTACTACCTTGGAGCTACTACCTTGGTGTCGATCCCTGATCTATAATATTGAACTTTATTTTATCGGCATTATATTCCTCTTAGCCTCATAAAAGTTGATGTTACAACAGTATTGGGGCACATTTTATATTCTGAAAAATTTTCCTCACTCTCCTTGTCACCTTGCCATGGCTATTTTATAGAACCGTTTTCTAGGCCTTCCCTGATCTCTGTTTCAGGATAAACGTAACTTTCTGAGAAATCCTCCATCTGGTGTACAGTTCCAGTTTGAGTACGAGGCATCCCATCCTGTAGCAATGGCTATGCTGCTAGAAGATCCCCAGCTGAAAACGTTGAGATTCGAACTCGTGCCAAAGCAGTAAGTTTGGTTGATGTTAACCTTTTATCACTAATCAAGACTATAGTCGTTTTTAATATGCTTTATTAGCTGAACACAGTCATTGGGAATAAAATGTGTGTTTCAGCATCAAGATTTGCAAATGTTTAGTCTCAAATTAAACAAATAAGTAATTTTCAACTACTTGAAGTTGTGGGTCATCATACTAATGCTAGAGAGACACAATTTTAAGTGGGTAAAAATTTTAATGAGATAGATTACCACTTTAACCCTTTAACCGCGGTCCTGATTATATTCCGTTTTTCATTTTTTTATCAGCACATTAAATACCAGCTTTTGCACATGTCAAAGATAAAAGTAACATCAATCAGCAAGATTTCAAAATCATTGACCTCTATTTTGTCAAATCTGAATAATTTTCACACATTTGAAGTTGTGGATCGCGTCAGTGAGACACAACTTCAAGTGGGTGAAAATTATAATTTAAAACTTGACAGTTAAAGGGTTAAGGGGTTAAGTTGTCTTCAAAATTTCTATTATCTTGTCAGGTGTTGCATGTCATCATTAATATGTTTAGATCGGGAACTATTTTAAATTTTAGTCAGGTTTCACTTTCCCACCTACATTGTGTACATACTGTCAAGCTATTGAAAGAAAGTGCTGTACTCATAGTATTCTGTAACATTATTATACCAATATTATCTCCGACACTATCAATAGTATCTCATGTCTTATACCACTTGGCGTAAATGTACTGTATCCGACGCCTACTGGGTCTTCCATAGAGAATTCATAATAATCTGCTTCACCTCATTTGTAAAAATATACTGGTCAATGGACAATTACATCTACGGTTCTTAAACTTTTTTGTGAATAACCTTAAGAGTGATAATACATGTGTTAAATTGTGTGCTTTGCTATGTTTACTTGGAAGCCGTTCCGAGGCCAGTAACAGCCTTAATTTTATCACAAATTTGTACAGCCTGGACAAGTTTAATATTGTTGATATATCTTTCATGAATAGAATAATAGATGTAAATAGTCCCATATCAGCCGATATGATGTCAGCTGGAGCTATTTATGACGTATTGTGCATGTGAGAATAGAAAAACACAAATTTTACGTCGGATGAACTGAATCAGTTATTATCTTTTTTCTGTCTTGATAATTAATTGTATCATGCACTGAATTGTATTACCTGCACTAAATTATTCAATTACACACTGCATTATTATTATAAATTACATTACTTTAGAAGTCAGGTTGAGCTATGTACTATTTGAATCATCCTTACTGCATCTTATGGGCCTACTAAATGATTTCTCTTATTGCACAGGCTTAAGGAAGACATATTTTGGAGAAATTATTTCTATCGTGTTTCTCTTATCAAACAATCAGCTCAACTTACAGCACTTGCACAACAAACAGGTATTTGAAAAAATAAAATGAATATTTCTGCAGTATCACATTTTCTAATATCTAAAAGAAGAAAATAAATACATACTTCCCTATGATTTATTGATCAATTCGATTTTGATGTCTTATTATATTATATCATAGAAAGAGTATATTAACCCTTTAAATGTTAGAATTACTCTATATGTATTAGATCTTTTAAAATATCCTTTCACTCAACAATTTGCAAAATTAAGATGTTGATGTTTCATTTCTGAATAACATGTGTCTAATATAAACTTATTAGTTACTCCCCCTTAAAATTATTTTTAGGCTCAACAGGGGAGCACAATACTGGCAGAACATCCGGATCAAGAACACCAGAATCTCATAAAGGTATAATTGTATTGTTGTATAATGACTTTACTTAAAAGAATACAAGTTTTGATCGTAGGCCCTATATGACTTGATGCATTCAATTATAATGTTGGAAACATGTGTAGACATGGGAAAGCTAGTAATATAAACTAGAGTTTGAGAGTTTGTTATAATAATAAGCATAATTTATGTAGTGCCAATTATCAATATTAGGTTCAAACAGGAGGGGGGGGGGGGAAGGAACATCCCACTATGAAGTTTAAAGTAATGATTATCTTAAATTACTCTCATTTTCATTAGTAGAATTTTAAGATGCCCTGAACTTTTCTAATGGAAATGAGAGAAAGTTAAAATAATCTTAATTTTAAGATTCCTAGGCCCTGCTCTTGGGTATGTCAAGAAAGATGCTGTGTGATGTTAATTGTTAATTGTACATTGCGGTGACCACATCCACATACCAATTGCGATGTTCTCCAACCTGTGTACGTCAATTTATACTGTGCTATGTTCTCTGATTTGCCTACAGAATCATCACACAGAGATGAGGCTGAGGACTTACCTTCATCAAGCCCTCCCGACCACGAGTTTATCAGTGACAGTTTTCAGTCAGACGCCTTGGATGAGGATGCTCTGAAGCAGGAGATGCAGCAGCTTGGTATGACAGACAGCCAGAAGAAAGAGAGCGAGGGAAAGGCGACAGGTAAGTTGTATACATCCACTTGTTGTTTGCAAAAAATCCATTTGGAACGATGGATATAAAAGGAGAAATCTACTTTTGTCATTACGTGATTATAAAATCATGTTGTATTTTAAATGTTGCTTGGGTTAGAACATAACTTGACATTGGGAGGGTATACTTGGCTGCCCGGAACAGTCCTCTTTTGAAGATAGGCATCTGAGCAGACATTGCATTAGGAAGTCCTGTCGTGCTATGTCATTGAATATATATCTTTCCACTTAAACTGCATTGATTTTGTTGTTGGACAGAACGTGTTTTTGCACATTTTTCTAGTAGACAGTTCTACAAATTAACAAGTCCTGGACATACATGTACCTCCCCAGTAATAAGACCTGGACATGCCTTCTCAGTATACATGATATAATAAGCCCTGGACATACCTTCCCACATATTTATGTAAAATTTAGAAGTCAAATAACTAAGCAAACATGTTTCCACTATCCTCAGCCTGATACATCAATTGTACATTGTATACCCAAAAGAAGGAAATAATTATTTTACAATGGAGATATGCAGATACTTTGGAACACCAATGATGCATTCATACATACGAGGCATATTTTGTCTAAATTTATTGAATTAAAATTGTACAATCCATTACCATGAGAATGATTTTAGCTTTCACTTGATATATCACACCTGCTGATTCTATCAAATCATTTTTCTTCTTTCACCTTGAGGTGACAATTGTGATGGCAATTCACAAAGAAAGTACCCCCAATGTTAACCCTTAAAGGGCTACATTATATAATTTAATTTTTACCCACTTGAAGTTGTGTCTTGCTACAGCGACCCACAACCTCAAGCGGGTGAAAATTACTGCCATTTGTTTAATTTGCAACCAAACATTTACAAGTCTTGATGTTTAAACACATGTTTCGTTCCTAATAACACCATAGTCGTTCTTAGTGAGTTAAAGGTTAACCCTTACAGCGCGGGGATCATCTGTCGATCCCCACACTTTAAGGGTAAACATATTTATAATGGTCGTAGACCTATAACATAGGTATTTAAATGAATCGGAGAGAGAGCTGAATAAGACATTTATGATGATTTCAAATTTTAAAAAAACGCTTTGTTTTCAGAAAAAAATTTAGTGCTTCAAGGGTTAAGAGGGTTAGATAAACTCTAACACTATTGAAATTGTTTTCACTGTTTTGTATTGGATATAGAAAACATTCATCAGCAGATTGTAGAACTTACAAAGTTCATTCCGTCCTATAAGAGTTTAGAAGGAAACATCTGTGTAACTATGGCTTTGAAAACGGCTTCTACACAACTACCCAGAAAATGTTTTAATATTTGACTTTTTCTGGATCACTCTATGTTTGCATTAAGTAAAAAAATGGAAAATGTTCTCAAGTGGTACATGTACAACAGTACAAGTGATTTAGTTTTTAGAAAGATTGGGGTCTTAGTTCTAAGCTATATAAATATTTTGAAAATGTTTTTCCTCTAGAACACTTATGACAGCTTCATAAAGATTTAATGTCCTCCTTATGCCCTTGCTTCTGACAATGAGGGTCTGTATCCTGCTCTTGTGCCAATTATATTGCGCGCCATCCTAAAACCTACTTATTCTGATCTACGGAAGCTCTCCTTGCTGGGTCACACCTGGGTCAACTATTTTGCGAGCTGATATATAACCAGGATAACAGGAGATGATCAGCACAAATTCACATCACAATACAGCTACTTGTTAAGTTTTTCATTGTGAAATTTTCTTTTTTAGCAAAAAAAATAGTTAAACAAGATCATTACAAGATCCAGTTCAAAGATGATATTTCCACGATGTGCATCTTGTCCAAAACTGTATGTCATTATGTTGTTGAAGAAATATTCTTTTTTTTTACAAATTCAGGAACTGAATGATAACAAAAATTTCAATTTAATCTTGAATACAATTAAATTGATAATTCTTGTTATGTGAGCGATGTAGGATGTACTAGTCAATCTTTGTGCTTTCCCAAATAAATATTGTATCCCAGAGCAACAAGGAGCTAAGTCAGATGAACAAATTAGCTGTATTATATTACATGGACCGATTTACTAGTCAACAATAAAAACTAAGTCAGTGCGTCCCTTTTATTCTGCTTATTTTAGACATTTAACATCAAGTGTTGCAAGCAATGTCGCTCTAACGTGTCTCATGTCTAATTAGCTCCCGCCGTCACCGTAGGTGAGAGGGAGGGAGCTATGGATTCCACCTCCGTTCTGTTTTTTACCTCTTCTTTTGCCTATAACTTTGCAAGAAAATAAGCTAGGATAACAATTTTTGGTATGTGGGTTACTTCCAGGTGAATAATAGACAGGTTAAAATATTTTTAATCGAAATTCAATATGCAAGGTCGCAGAGGAGAAAATGATGATGTTACGGCGTTGGGCCGTTGGGCCGTCCGTGAACATTTTATTTCCGGAGCATATCTCTGAAAGTACTTGTCAGATTGTCTTCAAATTTTACACACAACACTTCTAGGGGGTCTAGTTGTGCCTTTTGGGGTATATGAACTTTGACCTACTTTTGGTTCAGAACTATGATCTATGACACACACTTCGTTTACGGAGCAGATTTGAAAAGTACTGGGCCGATTACAGTCATATTGCACATACGTGCTCTCTAAGGTCCCTAGTTGTGCCTTTTCAGGTTTTTGGACCTTGACCTTAAAGTTGACCCAGCACTTTGACCTATTTTATAACATCGGTAAATCCGACTGAAATATTTTGCGGAATATCATGAAAACCGCTCAAGATAGCTACACCATTACTATAAAAAAAATTGTAAGGTTTCAGGAGAGGATGCATCTTGAAAAATTTCAAGTCGATAAAATTTAAAATGGCCGCCCATTGGCCATTATTCACCTCGATAGGCCTGATATTGCGGAATATCATGAAAACCGCTTAAGATAGCTGCACCATTACTATAAAACAAATTGTAAGGTTTCAATAGAGGATGCATTTTGAAAAATTTCAACTTGATCAAGTTCAAAATGGCCGCCTATTGGCCATTATTCACCTCGACAGGCCTGATATTGGGTAAACCATGCTAGATAGCTAAACCATTACTATAAAACAAAATGTGAGAGGAGAGGATGCATCTTGAAAAAATTCGACTTGAACAAATTCAAAATGGCCGCCTTTCGGCCATTATTCACTTTCACATGGCCGTTATTTGGTAAACCGTGCTAGATGGCTAGACCATTACTATAAAACGAAATATGAGATTTCAGATGAGGATGCACCTTGAAAAATGGTTATTTATTCAAATTCAAAATGGCCGCCATTTTCGCCATTATTCATTTACACATGGCCGATATTTGGTAAACCGGCTAGTTGGCTAGACCATTACTATAAAGCAAAATGTGAGTTTTCGGGGGAGGATGAACCCTGAAATTTTTTAACTCACAAATTCAAAATGGTCGAAAATCAGCATTATTTACCCCGATAGGCCTGATATCAGGTAAACTGTGCTAGATAGCTAGACCATTACTATAAAACAAAATGTGACGTTTCCGGAGAGGATGCCTTTTAAAAACTTTTGACTCAATCAACTTCAAAATGTCCGCCTATCGGCCACTATTTACTTTCACATTGCTGATATTTGGTAAACCATTTAGATAGCTAGACCATTACTATAAAACAAAATGTGAGATTTCAGGAGAGGATGCATCTTGAAATAATTTGACTCGTTCAAATTTAAAATGGCCGCCTATCGGCCATTATTCACTTTCACATGGCCGTTATTTAGTAAACCGTACTAGATTGCTAGACCATTACTATAAAACAAAATGTGAGATTTCAGGAGAGGATTCATCTTGAAAAATTTCGACTTGATCAAATTCAAAATGGCTGCCTTTAGGCCATTATTCACTCTCACATGGCCGTTATTTGGTGAACCGTGCTAGATGGCTAGACCATTACTATAAAACAAAATGTGAAATTTCAGGAGAGGATGCATCTTGAAAAATTTAGACTCGATCAAACTCAAAATAGCCGACTGCCTATCGGCCATTATTTACTTTCACATGCCCAATATTTTGCAAACTGTGTTAGATGCTAGTCCATTTCTATAAAACAAAATGTGAGGTTTCAGGGGACGATGCACCCTGAAATTTTTTAACTAGTCTCTATCGAATTCAAAATGACCGTAAATCAGCCATTATTTACCTTGATTGGCCTGATATCCTGTAAAGCGTGCCAGATAGGTAGACCATTACCGGGATGGAGATTCTAAAGGATCATTAATTTCAATGGAGGTTTGCAATCTCTGACAGACTGTCTAGTTCTTATCTTCCTCTTAGACTGAGTCTCTTAGACCTAGTTGTCTTGCATCTTGATTTTTTTGACCTAGCCTAGGACTACATTAATAACCCTACACAACATTGCTTAAATCAAATTCTAATTCGGAGCGGGAGCTCCTGGACTTATGTAGTCTTGTTCATTCTGCAATTCACTCTATTATTCCACAATGCTAATTAGGTATACATCAGAGAAAAAGAGGACACACTCGTTGAATTTATCAAGGGATCGTATCAAGCAACATCGTGCTTAAACGCTGCTAATTGTTTTTGAAGAAACAATTATTCCCGAAAACAACGTGCTAACTCGAAGATATAGTGTATAGCTATGTTGAAGCAATTTTTGCCAATAACAACGTCGTACTCAAATTATTTTACCAGTTTTTTCCGGGACCCGACAACAACGTGAGCTATCAGTAAAAATCAGTAAAAATTTACTGATTATAATGTTAATGGCAACGTTTGTTTCACATGATTTTCAACTCGGGTTGTTATTGTTCGAGAATGAAGATATTCAAGGTGCACTTTATTCACAAAACAAACATGCATGGGTATTTTGTGAGTGTAGGTGACATAGTCTAAATTATCCTGCTAAGGTAATTTATTTAAATTTTTACCTACTTGAAGTTGAGTCTCGCTACCTCATGGGTGAGAATTACTTATATTTGTTTAATTTGAGACCAAACATTTGCAAATGTTGATTTTTAAACAGTCATTTCATTTCCAATATCAGTGATTTGTTAGGCAAATAAAACAAATTAAAAAGGACTACCCTGGTATAGTCGTGCTTAGGGCTCTAAGGTTAACCCTTTAACCGCCAAATTATTCAATTTGAATTTTCACCCACTTAAAGTTGTGTGTCGCTGACGCGATCCACAACTTCAAGTGAGTGAAAATTATTCAGATTTGACAAAATGGAGGTCAACTATTTTCAAATCTTGTTGATTTAATGTCACATTTTATCTTTAACGTGTATAAAATGTGGTACATAATGTAGTAATAAAAAAACGAAAAACGGAATGTATTCGGGACCGGCGGTCAAAGGGTTAAGATAGTCATTCTAAGAATTTATATACTCTGTAATTTATACCACCAGTAAACACGAGGCATTCACCCTATGCTTGTTTAACCCTTAAAGCTCTGAAATATTATTATTTAAATCAAGAGACCAAAGGGTTTTTTTGATCATCATAAATATCTCTTAGTTAGCTTTTTCCGCTTCATTTGAATAACTATGTTATGGGTCTATGACCATTATAAATATTTTATTTTTTCAGTGCGGGGATGGACTTCAGACGTCAGAATCTGACATATTTAGATGTCAGATTTTGACGTCTAAAGTCCATCCCCCCCACTGAAAGGCTTGATGTTGAGACAGCATCCCAGAGGGTAGTCCAACATTAAGCGAGCATATATGCCAGTATAATACAGCGTGTTTGCTGATTGGGATATAATATCATTGTTAGCTCTAACCGTCTGCCAAGTTTATTTCCTTGCTGCGTATCTTTTGTGAAGAATAAATTGGATATTTAGTTGTCCTGCTTTCCAATTCAGAAAAAAAGTTGTTAAACACAGAATTCAATTTCATACACTTTACCATTTTGTTCTGTTTATATTTGTCCATTGTATTTGTTCAAGGTGCTATCATGTATGTGTAATTTATTCTACAAAATGGGTACATTTATGACAGATACATTTGAGGGTTTCTCAGTCCTTCTCTTGATTTCAAACAATTAAAATAAACCCATTTTGATGGCATTTTGGGTCAATTCACGTCTTTGTGTAGATAAGTTATATTGACTGTAGATACTTGGCCGTGTATATATAGATCTGTAAACGGTAAATACACATGACACAGGAGTGCCCGACTGACATTATGAAGGTTTTGTGTTTTTCTCCATGCTTGATTGAAACGGCAATATCACTTGTATAGAAGCTGTCATCAGTGACTGGCCTGTGATAGATTGATAGAAAAAGACACAACAAACCAAAGATATGGCCCGACGCTAGGCCAACGTCGCTTAGCATTGGCCCAACAGTGTGCCAATGTCTTACTTTTGTGTGATGAAGATTGAGAGAGCAGAGGAGGACAGACAGGTCATTCAATCACCACCCAGCAAACAAGGGACGTTGAATCAACGTTGTTTTAATGTTGGGCCAGCGTCACTGATAATGGTCCAACATTAAAACTTCACTGGCTCAATTTCTGGTGTGTGCTCGTTGATGGCTCGGTTATCTCAACCGTACAATGTATTCCTTATTTTGTGGGTTATAGAATACACAATTAGAATAGCCCTCATATTATATCTGCATATTGCACGTACCAATAAGAGCTAATGAATGAGTCGCAAATTCAATTTTGCCGATGTGACACTTTAGCTCCAAACAGACGTGCTGTATGTGTATGCAGGTGTGCCGACCAAACACGCCACGCTGATCTTGTACATTTTAATTTTAACCTTTAACCGTTACCATGCTTACAGCCCGGGGATCGATTTTAGACCACAGAATCTGACGTCTCTAGACGTTACATTCTGACATCTTAACCCTTAGCACACTGATGTCGACTACTGTAGTCATTCTGTCTTTTTATTAGCACCTGCAAAACCAGTTGTTAAAAGTAAAATATGCTTTTAACCTTGAAACACTGATAGATGTTGGGATTTAATTTTCACAAATAACACAAATTTTCAGTCACTTGAAGTTGTGGATCGCGGTAGCGAGACACAACTTCTAGTGACTGAAAATTGAAATTACTTAGCTCAGTGCTCTAAGGGTTAAGTCGATCCCCGCGCTGTAAAAATTGAAATATTTACACTGGTCGTAGACCCGTAAAATATGTATTCAAATGAAGCGGAAAGAGCCAATTGAAACATTTATGAAGATTTCAAATTAAAAAACACCCTTTTGTCTCCATGGTTTGAACAAAAATATGTCAGCACTTTAACCCTTAAAGCCTTAATATTTTTGTAATCTACTCTAATTTTCACCGACTTCCATCGACGTCAAGAAGATTAGCCTACTCATATTTATTTAATTTGAGAACAAACATGGACAAATCTTAACGGTTAAACACATTTTATGCCCCAAAACAGTGATTTGATCGTCTAAAAACAAATTAAAAACCACTATATATAGTCGTGACGCGAATAGCGGTGAACGGGTTAAGCCAGGACACATGGTCAATGTGTCTTATTTGTTGTGAGTAAAATTGTTATCAATACATCTATGACGCGAATATCCTCAGCGGACCGAGATCAGAGGAGTATCAATTAAGTACATGTTTGATCTTGTTTTTTTGTTTTATTATCTCGTACTGTATGAACAGTTAAAAAGCAAAGTTTTATTTCGATACCACGACTTCTTATTAGAAGTACGCCAAATAAGTAATAAGGCCGGCACTATTATCTACGCCACCCCGTGCGTGAAGGTAACGCAAATGTCGCCAATTTTTCCTTTTTGCGCACTAAGTGAAGTCATTATAAAATAAATAACTAGGCTGGTATGATTCTGTCATCGCCAGCTATCGCCAACATAATATCATCCCAGCAGACACAAGACGTTGAATCAATGTTAGTTTAACGTTGCTCCACCGTCTACGACGTTGGACCAACAAAAAACCAACATTGAGTCAACGTCTAATGTGTCTGCTGGGATTGGTGTACCGGTAAACAAGAGATCGGCCGGGAGTTCATCAACAGTCAAACCCTTTCATCACCGACCCTTTCAACACACTTTTCTAAGCTGAATACTATGGTATTGAGCTTATAAAACTAGGCTTTGTTTCCGAAGAGTAACACAAACTTTGCTTTTACAACATTAAACTCAAGTTTATCAATCGAATTCAAAACAATCAAATTACCATATTATATCCGTACAGGATTCAGGGTATATATACATTATTAGTGATACATTATCAGAATAAATTGATGTACCTGTGCAAAAACGTTAAACACATTATATAAAAATAATCCCCGCGCCAAAACCAGGGATAAATCTACATATTATTATTAATAGTAGGTAAAATACACTCTTGAAAGCATAGCAATGTACAAAAGTAGAATTTTTTTTAATAGAGGCCGCGGTAATATTCTTAGTATGGTGCGTGTACTTGCAGATGGTACGTGTACTTGTAGTTTATATACATATCTAATACACATACATATGTAAATACATTAAGATAATATAAATATTTAGCGTCGCCCTGAAGCCAAGAGGTCGTGTATACAACTTTTATTTACAAGTAACAGATCGACAGTCGAGGCGTCGATATGTTTGATTTCTAGAACAAAACGTTGGTCGGGAACTTGCTAATTTATATTATCTCGGCTTATTTTCTGCATAACATAAATTAGTTTAGCATGTGTTTACTGTTGAGAGTTATGTTTGCCAACACTCGCCAGGCAGATGATACAGTCACTTGGAGCTAGCGACATCTGGTGAATACAATTGAATCGATACCAATTTTTGTGCGTTTGTCTCTTTACTACATGTATATTTGTAGGAAATATGCGTGTCGTTCAAAAGTTCGTTAATTTTTAAATATTTACACACATCTGCCGTTATGCTTGCAAAGCACATTGTTTATAAATGCTGCTTACGTGGAAGTTAGACTCATAGCAATGGGGTCTAGATATATTTTATGGAGTAGCATAATCCATATCATTCGTGCCAACACTATGCTGAAATACCATTGTAAATGGCAAAGCAACTACTACATGTACACCAACATATTATTGTGTATCATTTACCCCCGATGTATCAGACTGCACCTCTACACCAAACAAATCATTTACTGTAGTAGAAAAGGCTAAATCAATATACGTTGACATAATTAGAAAAAGTATGGTCATTCTCTAAAACAGGAAATTTACGGTACACAGCGAACAACTACAGTCCACAATGTGGATGGCCGATAACTCTTATTTTGACGTGTAATAATGCACTATATAGTTCTGGAGATGACTTGTGTTCGATTTGAGCAGAATAAATTCATCAGCCTGGTGATATATATATCGCTTTCAATAGCCTTTGCATACGAATAATGTAAAGAAAAGGCAGTAGCAGAGATTGGCAGGTCAATATTCAACACACGGATATCCCAAACATAGTCAACAATGATCTAACTAGGCCCCTAATGTTACACTAATAGTGGGCATCAGTTGGTCTATCATTAAACTAACAAATATATCAGTTTAATCCTATATGTGAATTTCTACCGCGATTCCGACCTCAATGTGAATGAAAATTACCTGATTTCTAACATTCCCAAGTTTATATATCAAAGGAAAGCTCAGAACGTCTTTGCTGTGACGGATTATGCAAGGCTCTCGTGAATTGACCCTTTAAGTCTATAAGCAAGACTCTTTTTCAATACTTTTTTATGAAGTACCGTTTTTTTGTGAAATAAACTCATGTTCAATCAGTCGGAATTGTAGACAATTCAAATTAGACAAATATGAGTAATTTGCACCCACTTGAAGTTGTGGGTCGCGGAAGCGAGACACGACTTCAAGTTGGTGAAAATTTAATAAGATAATTTAGCGGGTAAAGGGTTTGAAATATGTCGTGTGGTGAATTTATGCGACGATGTAATTTATGGTCTAATATACTTTGTCGTATTGACCAGGTTGACGCTGATATCAACTGATTTTATTTCCAAATCGTCCAATAACGTCATTTCACCGTGCAGATCTTTTGTTAGCCAAGCCTAGGATTATTTGAGAATGTCACCAGGCCGCAGATGTGATACGCGCTGGTGGGATTTAAAGGGTTTGTATGTGGTGGGGGTGGATTGAATCAGTGGATGTAGGGAGCAGTACGTCACTGTTTGACACATGATTCCACCCTCCATTTATCTGGTTCAAGGTCGGGCCTCCCCCCCACGCCGCAGCGGGTTTAATTGGCATACGGTTATATTCCGGTCATATATCACCCGGCGCTGAGTATAATGAAACTGGACAGCAGGAAAGCTTATCCAGAAGGTCGTGTGTCCAGCGACCTGTGACTCCCCAGGTGGCGCTGCCGTCAATGTATGACCTCTCACCCTGTTATCACGTGTCCTGACCTACTGAGACCCAATATTTAAAATGACGTTTCCCCCAGCAAAGCTGTTTCTGTAATCTATACATTATTTCGGACATGTTATAACTGTTTACATTTTAATTTCTGTTGTATGAATTACTGACATAATTAACCTTATGGTTAGAAGACGTATCTACATCTACTTGCACAAGTCATAAGATGCCAGATGTAGAACTTAAAGCTATGGTGCACCACCTTATCTAGATCTATAGGGAAGTTGTCCAAGTGGTTCAAGCTTTAAGGTGCTAGATACTAGTACATCACCTTATCTAGATCTAGGGGGAAGTGGTCCAAGCTGTAAGGTGCTAGATACATCACCTTATCTAGATCTATAGGGAAGTGGTCCAAGCTTTAAGGTGCTAGATACATCACATTATCTAGATCTATATGGAAGTTGTCCAAGTGGGTCAAGCTTTAAGGTGCTAGATACTAGTACATCACCTTATCTAGATCTAGGGGGAAGTGGTCCAAGCTGTAAAGTGCTAGCTAGATACCTTATCCAGATCTATAGGGGAGTGGTCCAAGCTTTAAGGTACTGGTACTAGATACATCATTTTATCTAGATCTATATGGAAGTGGTCCAAGCTTTAAGGTACTGGATACATCACCTTATATAGATCTATAGAGAAGTGGTCCAAGCTTTAAGGTACTGGATACATCACCTTATATAGATCTATAGAGAAGTGGTCCAAGCTTTAAGGTACTGGATACATCACCTTATATAGATCTATAAAGAAGTGGTCCAAGCTTTAAGGTACTGGATACATCACCTTATATAGATCTATAGAGAAGTGGTCCAAGCTTTAAGGTACTGGATACATCACCTTATATAGATCTATAGAGAAGTGGTCCAAGCTTTAAGGTACTGGATACATCACCTTATATAGATCTATAGAGAAGTGGTCCAAGCTTTAAGGTACTGGATACATCACCTTATATAGATCTATAGAGAAGTGGTCCAAGCTTTAAGGTACTGGATACATCACCTTATATAGATCTATAGAGAAGTGGTCCAAGCTTTAAGGTACTGGATACATCACCTTATATAGATCTATAGAGAAGTGGTCCAAGCTTTAAGGTACTGGATACATCACCTTATATAGATCTATAGGGAAGTGGTCCAAGCTTTAAGGTACTGGATGCATCACCTTATCTAGATGTAGAGGGAAGTGGTCCGAGCTTTAAGGTATTGGTACTAGATACATCATTTTATCTAGATCTATAGAGAAGTGGTCCAAGCTTTAAGGTACTGGATACATCACCTTATATAGATCTATAGAGAAGTGGTCCAAGCTTTAAGGTACTGGATGCATCACCTTATCTAGATGTAGAGGGAAGTGGTCCGAGCTTTAAGGTATTGGTACTAGATACATCATTTTATCTAGATCTATAGAGAAGTGGTCCAAGCTTTAAGGTACTGGATACATCACCTTATATAGATCTATAGAGAAGTGGTCCAAGCTTTAAGGTACTGGATGCATCACCTTATCTAGATGTAGAGGGAAGTGGTCCGAGCTTTAAGGTATTGGTACTAGATACATCATTTTATCTAGATCTATAGAGAAGTGGTCCAAGCTTTAAGGTACTGGATACATCACCTTATATAGATCTATAGAGAAGTGGTCCAAGCTTTAAGGTACTGGATACATCACCTTATATAGATCTATAGAGAAGTGGTCCAAGCTTTATGGTACTGGATACATCACCTTATCTAGATGTAGAGGGAAGTGGTCCGAGCTTTAAGGTGCCAGATACACCACCTTATCTAGATCCAGGAGGAATTGGTCCAAGCCGTAAGGTGCTGGGTACATCACCTTATCTAGATCCAGGGGGAAGTGGTCCAAGCTTTAAGGTGCCAGATACATCACCTTATCTAGATCCAGCGGGAAGTGGTCCAAGCTTTAAGATGCTGGATACATCACCTTATCTAGATCCAGGGGGAAGTGGTCCAAGCTTTAAGGTGCCAGATACATCACCTTATCTAGATCCAGCGGGAAGTGGTCCAAGCTTTAAGTGCTGGATACAGGGGGAAGTGGTCCAAGCTTTAAGGTGCTGGATACACCTTATCTAGATCCAGGGGGAAGTGGTCCAAGCTTTAAGGTGCTAGATACATCACCTTATCGAGATCTATATGGAAGTGGTCCAAGGTTTAAGGTGCTAGATACATCACCTTATAATCTGGATCTAGGGGGAAGTGGTCCGAGCGTTATTGTGCTGGATACATCACCTTATCCAAATCTATAGGGGAAGTGGTCCAAGGTTTAAGGTGCTAGATACATCACCTTATCTAGGTGACGGTCTATAGGGAAGTGGTCCAAGGTTTAAGGTGTCAGATACATCACCTTATATAAATCTAGGGGGAAGTGGTCCAAGGTTGTCCGACGGAAACCCAGAGATTGATACTGGGTTGTCCGACGGCAAAATGGGTTGTCTCGGACGCCCGGAATGCCCTAATTTCGTGCCAAAGCTTTAAGGTGCTGGATACATCACCTTATCTAGATCTAGGGTGAAGTGGTCCAAGCTTTAACTCATTCAAGACGGCACTTTCAGTACATACATGTTTCTGTGGACGGGACATTTTTTTAATGTTTACTTTTATGACGTCATATAACACGAGTTTTCTCGGGCTCCGTCCTGTACCATCGAAGTAGCTTGCCCGATATATATCGCGCTCCGTCTGGAATGAGTTAAGGTGCTGGATACATCACCTTATCTAGATCTAGGGAGAAGTGGTCCAAGCTTTAAGGTGCTACATACATCACCTGAAGTGGTAGCCTACAAGCTGTTAGTTCTGTGATTTTAATCGGTGTCTTTTTCCATATGAACTATAAATTTATAGTGTATTTATATATAAAATAATAATATTGGTGTATAATAATATTTTATTTGTTGTGTGTGCTTAAATATTTTCCTCGTTCATTTTAGTTGGTAATGTCAGTGACACCGTCATATGATTTGATCAATAGTTGGGTCAGCCTTTTGTCAGCTAGATCAACTATAGTATTGATTGACGCAAACATAATTATATATACATTTGTAATCGTGGTTCAGAATAATTTATTGGAATTTTTGATGCAATTAATGAATTCGAGAATATATCAATCAATTTATTTGTATTCAAGAATCACAACTATTTGTTAATTTTTATGTCACTTTTGATTTTTCAAACATGATGATATCAGCAAGTCAAGTTCAATACCACAGACCTTCAGGTTGTGGTTTTAAATCTGGGCTTCGTATGGTGATGGTGAACATGGTGAATGATGAATCATCTATTATCGTGTCATTACCTCTTGATGTCCCCATGGTCCGCTTTAGCCTATTTGAAAGCACTCTACAAAGTGACAATGCCATTCTAAAGCACCATCCATTTTACTCAGCGGTTCTTGACCCAGGGAGCCGGACCATTGTTGGTTTAAAGTTGGTCCATCGTCTACGACGCTGATCCAAGCCTAAACCAACATTGTGTGAACGCGACATGTTGTTCGCTCAGCAACCACAATACATCGCTTCAACGTCGGGCCACTATCTTCCAGCTGTGTGTCAACATTGAGCGGCCATGTTTTATTTGGTTTGATGTATTGCGTGGTGCACATGGACAGCGATGGATTTGGGCTGACCTTGGAGCTACTTAATGGAGGCCTTGTCATTGTTTATCCGAGCCGAACTTTGATCGATTAGAGAGAGTTGGCCAGGGATGACGACATGACCAAGGTCAATCTGGCAGAGAATAAAGTTATTATTTATCCATTGATCCGTGGTATATCCCCAACAATAAATTTGTAAAAGCTTCTATGTCGGTCAATATCATATATAAATATAATCAATGGAATTTTTCGAGATGTTTTAAGTTTTATGAACTTAACTTTATCTTATCATGCAAAGTTGTGGATTTCAACAGAGGCGATGATGTGTGCACGTGGGTGTGCGATGTCTATTTTTATATCCAAGGAATATCATTTTCATCCATCAGTGTATTTTAATAAAGAAAGTAGTCACTATGCAGTTACATGCTTTATTTTTGTACAGCGTAGAGATACGCGTAGAAGTAATTATAGCGAGGTTATTAGTAGATTCCCTGATTAGGTTTAGGATTAATATTAAAGATCAGTAGATGTTAAGCGATTTGAAATACATGTAGGCCTACATCCATAATGAGAGAACGGCACATTACCTCTTTCACTTTCTTTGCACATGTACACATGGGTATTATGTTGCGTTACATCTACGGTTTTTATCTTTAATGATAATGTTTTGTATCAATTATCTTTCTCGTGTTATCTATAGACCAGTATTTATTTTCTGTACTTTCCAGTGTCACCGGTTGCTACCTGTATTCACGCATGTGTTATCCAGATTCTGGTATTCATGTTGATTAATCACATTTTATAATATAAGGAGACAATATTAAAATCCTTAGACTTCTGCCACCTCAGAGCATACCGAAATCCCATTTTAAAGACCGCTTGCTATACTTGTTCAAAACCAAGTCGCTGAGGTCGAAAAAAAAGTCACATTCAGAATAACGACATATCCGTTGAAATAAAAACTATGAGATGTAGGAGACGGTTTATAATCTGTACTGCAAATAGGGACCTTAAATATCCCAGTAAACACAAAACATTTGTGTAACATTTATGCAATGTTGGACCGACGTCGAAGACGTTGGGCCGACGTTGTATAAATGTTACACAAATGTTTTGTGTTTACTGGGATGCTAGTGGTTCAGTTGTAATTAACAGATTAAAGGGCTATACGCCACTGTATTAAGTGGCAACAACGTTACTTTTAATGCCAATCATGGCTTGATATTTGGAGACATGAAAGCCCCTGGAGCACACGTACACCCGGGCCTGGTATGTTTAATAGATATTGCCCATTGAACACGCCACGTTTAATCAATGCCGGTTTAATGTTGGTCCACCGTCTGCGACGCCGGCCCAGCATAACACCAGCATTGTTGTTTTCTGGTTGAGCTGGCTCTTCGCGGTTAGATCATGTGAACACCTCAGAGCATGTAAACTACCGGACGTACTTAGACCTAAAAACCACTACCTCCCGGGCTGCCAACACAGAAAACATCTCACATTCACCCCATGCTGGCTTAATGCTGGGCCACCGTCTGCGACATTGGCCAAACCTTACAACAACATTAGGTCAGCGTCTCCTGTTTGATGGCAACATCCTGTCTGATCTACTTATTTTCTACGTAATAAACAGACTAATAGAGTCACGAATCTTATATCTCTCTATATATTATATATACAATCATGATGCCGTCATTCATGAAACGCCCAGCAACGCGAGGCAGTGAGAGTCGATGTGATGTTTTCATGAACGTGGTGCAATGCCTTAGAACGTGGTGCTTTGCCAAAGTCGATGCCTGCCGTGCGGTTTCGAACCCCGCTTGGCGCAGGATTTTCAGAGAAAGATAATGTTCCTCCCCTCTCAACCTTGGGACATTGTCTCGATGTTGTGTCCTTGGGCAAGGTACTTTAACCTCGCATGCTTCACTTGACCCAGGTGTGAGTACCTGGTATAGGACAAAGATGACAATGTGTACGATAAGTTCAATGCGCCGAAACGGCTGTAGGACTATGCTCTCCATGGAGTTGAAATGGCACACGGATGAACAGGCAAAGTGACTAGGGTGTGAAAATTAAAGTTAGCTGATGAGTCTCAGATTATAAACCTGCACATTTACCTTCATGTTTTCTGGACTTTCTTGTATATTCCTTGCATTTTATGGCAGACGGGGTGTAGCGGTGTGATAACGCTAATAACAATAACACAATATATATTTAAATGCCATCAAATCAACAAATTTACAACAAATTATATATCTCATTCTGAATGGAAACACTGAATATTGAAGCATAATAATTTGTAAGAGCTCTAATTCTTGAGCTGGAACTGGGTTTATGGGGTTTCTAATTGACTTCCTATGCGTTTATTAGATACAAAAATAGAATACTTTTAGGCTGGTCGAATGACGTTTGGTGTTTAGAGCCCACTTTTTTATTATTCTAAAGTGTATCTCTGAAGCAGCGCGGCACAGACACTCCCGGGCGGATACCGTCCCTTCTCAGTCTGTCACGATGCCTTCAGGTTGCTCGCCGAGTTGAAGCGGCAAATAATTGCGCGCGGGGCAAGGCGTAAACATGTGACGGGTCTCGCCGGCCAAGACACAGCTAGCGAGAAATTGCCGTTTGTCCCCTCCCCAGTTTCTGCCGATTTTAGTACCCGTTTAGCCCAGCCGTTGGCCCAGCTCTGGCTCGATGATGGGCCAACGTCTGCGATGTTGTCCCACCATCGAGCCAGAGCGTCGTGGCTCGATGTCTTTTTGGTTGCTGCATACCCTAGGGCCTCTGCTTCTAGTTGTCAACGCGAGCAGCATCACTGCTCGCAGATATCACACAAGACTCTTGTCAAGACCTTTAATCATCCTGAAAATGATTCATCTAGTCAAGGACATTCTATGATCCAGTCAGGAAACACCGCTTTGTTTGGGTATTGAAAGGTCTAATCTGCAGTAACGTCCTTTCAATCTCTGTGCCATAATCTGAATTCTATAGTCAAATTATCCCGTAGCTCATTTTCTCGCTGATTTTTCAGTTTATTCTCATCCGATTTCTATGAAATTTAGCATGTTTTATTTTCTAGTCGCACGGGGCAACAGCCTCAACAAATTCTTGAAATGTTAGTGAGTATTTCAAAAATTAGACCATTTGACAAGGAAGGATATTTCTCGAAAAAAACTGAATGAAGTTAATGGGTTTTTAGAGGAGCGTCATGCTTTGCAGTTTACTCAGTGTTATAGCCTAACTTTTAAACTATGCAATATTTCTTGAAATTGTTGTCATGCCCTAGGAATAGAAAATAGTGCTTACAAAATTGATTGAGGAAAGTTGATTGAGAATTGACTGGCAGATTATGCGATTCAGGGCAATATTTTTTTACTATGTACCTGTGTATAAATAATACATGCCTTTATCTTCACGTCAGACAATAGTCCATTATGATTATGACATGCTCAGGCAATGTATCACATAACTTATCTCGTGACAACGCCATAGTATTGTGATGCAACGTGATAGGTCAAATTAATACACATGTGTGTATAATATAAGTGCGCAAAACATGGTACTGTCATTTGTTCATGGTTTGTTGATATTCTAACTCTTTTATATGCGGCGCATATCGTCCCCTTGGATATGAAAGGGTGTATCT
Source organism: Flabesymbios commensalis (assembly GCA_964017125.1). Taxonomy (NCBI): domain Eukaryota; kingdom Metazoa; phylum Annelida; class Polychaeta; order Terebellida; family Flabelligeridae; genus Flabesymbios; species Flabesymbios commensalis. The sequence continues at coordinate 34,039,715 of OZ024907.1, read as the reverse complement.
GCCACTTTGCCAATTGGCAGATACACCCTTTCATATCCAAGGGGACGATATATGTACAGTCAATATCACCAGATAATGCCATTTTTCCTTACTCATGTAGTCGCCTCGTCATGCCTTATAATGGAGACTAGAAAATAGCCACAAGCGCTGCCTTGATTTATATAGCTTGCTACTGGATTTATTCCCATTTGAACATCTTTCACCTATTGTTTTCCTAATTTTTAGCTCCCGCCGTCACCGTAGGTGAGACGGAGGGAGCTATGGATTCTACCTCCGTTTTTTTTTGGCCTCTTCTTTTGCCTATAACTTTGTAAGAAAATAAGCTAGGATAACAATTTATGGTATGTGGGTTACTTCCAGGTGGCTAATGTACAGGGTAAAATCTTTTTAATCTGAATTCAATACGCAAGGTTGCAGAGGAGAAAATGATGATGTGACGGCGTTGGGCCGTTGGGCCGTCCGTAAACAATTCGTTTCCGGAGCATATCTCTGAAAGTACTTGTCCGATTGTCTTCAAATTTTACACACAACACCCCTAGGGGGTCTAGTTGTGCCTTTTGGGGTATTTGAACTTTGACCTACTTCTGGTTCAGAACTATGACCTATTTAGACGTTTTGACGCACACTTCGTTTCCGGGGCAGATCTCGAAAAGTACTGGGCCGATGACAGTCATATTGCACATACATGTTCTCTAAGGTCCCTAGTTGTGCCTTTTCAGGTTTTTGGACCTTGACCTTGAAGTTGACCCAGCACTTTGACCTATTTTATAACATCGGTAAATCCGACTGAAAGATTTTGCGGAATATCATGAAAACAGCTTAAGATAGCTACACCATTACTATAAAACAAATTGTGAGGTTTCAGGAGAGGATGCATCTTGAAAAATTTCAAGTCGATAAAATTAAAAATGGCCGCCTATCGGCCATTATTCACCTCGACAGGCCTGATATTGCGGAATATCATGAAAACCGCTCAAGATAGCTACACCATTAATATCAAATAAATTGTAAGGTTTCAGGAGAGGATGCATCTTGAAAAAATTGAAGTTGATAAAATTCAAAATGGCCACCTATCAGCCATTATTCACCTCGGCAGGCCTGATATTGTGGAATATCATGAAAACCGCTCAAGATATCTACACCATTACTATAAAACAAATTGTAAGGCTTTAGGAGAGGATGCATTTTGAAAAAATTCAACTCGTCCAAGTTCAAAATGGCCGCCAATCTGCCATTATTCACTTTCACATGGCCGTTATTTGGTAAACCGTGCTAGATGGCTAGACCATTACTATAAAACAAAATGTGTGATTTCAGGAGAGGATGCATCTTGAAAAAATTCGACTCGATAAAATTCAAAATGGTCGCTTATCGGCCATTATTCACTTTCACATGGCCGTTATTTGGTCAACCGTGCTAGATGGCTAGACCATTACTGTAAAACAAAATGTGAGATTTCAGATGAGGATGCATCTCGAAAAAAATTGACTTGATCAAATTTAAATTGGCCGCCTTTTCGGCCATTATTCATTTTCACATGGCTGATATTTGGTAAACCTTGCTAGATGGCTAGACCATTACCTGATTACTATAAAACAAAGTGTGAGTTTTCGGGGAGGATGCACCCTGAAAATTTTTAACTTACGAATTCAAAATGGCCGACAATCTGCATTATTTACCTCGACAGGCCTGATATCAGATAAACCGTGCTAGATAGCTAGACCATTACTATAAAACAAAATGTGACGTTTCGAGAGAGGATGCCTTTTGAAAACTTTCGACTCAATCGAATTCAAAATGGCCGCCTATCGGCCACTATTTACTTTCACATTGCTGATATTTGGTAAACCGTGTTAGATAGCTGGACCATTACTATAAAACAAAATGTGAGATTACAAGAGAGGATGCATCTTGAAAAAAATCGACTAGATCAAATTCAAAATGGCCGCCTATCAGCCATTATTCATTTCGTATTGCCGGTTTTTGGTAACCGTACTAGATGGCTAGACCATTACTATAAAACAAAATGGGAGATTTCAGAAGAAAATGCATCTTGAAAAATTTTGACTTGATCAAATTCAAAATGGCCTCCTATCGGCCATTATTCACTTTCACATGGGCGATATTTGGTAAACCATGCTAGATGGCTAGACCATTACTATAGAATGAAATGTGAAATTTCAGCTGAGGATGCATCTTGGAAAATTTTGACTTGATCAAATTCAAAATGGCCGCCTTTAGGCCATTATTCACTTTCACATGGCCGATATTTGGTAAACCGTGCTAGATAGCTAGACGATTACTATAGAATGAAATGTGAGATTTCAGCTGAGGATGCATCTTGAAAAATTCTGACTCGATCAAATTCAAAATGGCCCCCTATCGGCCATTATTTACTTTCACATGCCTAATATTTTGCAAACTGTGTTAGATGTTAGTCCATTACTATAATCATTTCGATTTTCACCACCCTATTTTCCACTTCCATCTAATTGACTTCAAATTTGACCTCAATAATCCTAGGGTACTTCATCCTGCAGTCTTCAGAGGTATTCGTTCTCACTCAACAGAGTGTAACGGGAGCACTGCAATCAGGGTGGGGTACTCAGGCAGACTGTGTTAGGACTTTTCTAAGCGATCCAGTGCAGCCAATAGGGCAACCGCGGGGTTGAAAGCCTAGAAAATCCCACACTAGCGAATTAGCTGGGTTAAAAACTGCTATATCTAAATAAAACCCGGATCATTTGATGCTAAAAAGGAGTGAATTTTACATCCCCCCCCCCCCCCTACTGGGCTATCGTTACATAAAATAGAACACCATCTCGGGGTGGTTGCATGATGTACAATCAAACCCACTATTGTCACCCGCTTACCGAGATTTTGAGAAAATTCCATGAAATTACATTTTAAAATTTGAAACTGCAATATCTCGGAAACGGTGTTTCTGAGGCTGAAATTTGGGACCAGAGGGTTATGTTACCATGTATAAAACGGATTTCATGTGCAACAGGCCATCTTGGTTTATTCATTTTGTACAACCAGCCAGACTCGGGTGGTCCACCATATTCTTGTATCTTAGTATCATCGTCAGAATATATACACCTAGCAAACGAATAATGCTGCTGTCGATAGTTTGGTTTAACACTGGGCCATCATCTAAGACGTAGGACCATCTTTGATCCTTTAGTGTACAAGGGGTGGGGGAGGGGGGGGGGGCTAATAATTTATCCACATTTAGCTGATTGCGGAGATGACCTGCCATGAGCGATGACTAATAAATAAATGCAAAAACATTCCCCGCCACATGTTCTAAATGTCGAAATACATGTTACATCCCACACGACTGTGTATCGCAAATGTCGACGTGGTTTCCCCCCTGGGCAATTTATTCATCTAGCCAGCGTTTACAAGAATATTTTCCGCCCGCGTCAAGTCAGTGTCATGATATATACAGATTTGGAGGACGATGGTTATTGCAGGATGAAATGTTGTGATTCTACCAAGTTGGCCAATATTATACCAACATTGACCCAATACCCCGAGCTCATGTTTTCTATTATGACTATATCTGACTAACGTCGTATTTTATAACACAATTACTTTCAAGATGCTCTTTTATTTATTTTTTAAGTTTAAATGGATGGTAGAATTTCTTGCTTTCGAATTATGAAATATATTAACCCTTAAACTGCTAAATTAAATAATATAAAATTACTCATATTTGTTTAATTTGATGCCAAACATTTGAAAATCTTCATGTTTAAACACACATTTCGTTCCCATTAACTGCGATTTAAACGGCTAATAAAACGGATTAAAGACAACTGTAGTCGCGTATAGCTAGAACGCGGACCTTTGCCAATGTCACTGCCTGCCGTGCGGTTTCGAATCCCGCTTGGTGCAGGATTTTCAGAGAAATATCATGTTTCTCACCTCTCAATATTGGTACATTATTTCGATGTTGTGTCCTTGGGCAAGGCACTTTACCCTCACATGCTTCACTTGACTCAGGTGTAAATGAGTACCTAGTAGGACAGAGATGACAATGTGTGCGACTAGTTCCTAGCGCCGAAATGGCTGCAAGTCACGTGATTGCTGTATGCTCCAAAAAAGGGAGTTGAAATGGTACATGAATGAGGAACAGGTCCAGTTCCCAGGGGTGATATGTGTGAAGCGCACAGAGCATTGTATGTGCGCTATATAAGAACTCACCATTATTATTATAATTATATATATACTGTCTCTATCTAACTATTTTGTGTCTGTTTATATTATGTAAGTGATTTGGTAGTATCCCTGTCAGCTTCGTTATTTCACTAATATGTACCTTATGTTGGCCTACGTCTGGCCAACGTCTGGCCATCGTCATGGCTGCTGGATTTCCAACACAACTGTATTTGACAGACCGCACACACAACCTTCATTACAAAGCTGGCATCTTGCGAAACCGAGAAATTTGAAACATACCTGTAGATCTAAGATGGCAGCGGACTTCAATGCCAATAGAGACTGGGAGAAGTGGTATCATGTGTCACTGGTTCAGGCTGATCAGACGGTTTCTCAGAAATTGCAGACAATTTTGACTATCATCTATATTCACATGATCAGTGTTTGTTGATGTATTGACCATTTTTATTTTCATCCATGTAACAAATTAATAGTGGTTGTCATTCAAAAGTGCAATGAATATACTAATTATTGTAAAGAAAGACTGTCATTGTTTACACATTATAACATTGATGTTAATTCTCAACTGCATGTAGTTTACTTCCGAAGCTGAAGTTATCAATCTGGTCATTCAAGGTCAGCGGATCACACTTTATTGTCTGTGATTGGGCTAGATTTACTCGTATACAGTTGTCTGCAGACTAGTATAGATTGGATCATTAGTGCGTCTCATAGGCTTAGCCACACACTACGATCTCCACTATTCAAATGTTGTAAGTCATTTAGCCATATCCCAAATAATGCTGCGTCACTGTAATCAAATAATTTTCTTGTTTCTTAAACTATTTTAAATCAATTTAAACTAATTAAAATGGCATTTGTTTAAGTTATAAATGATCTTATTCAAGTGATGTTTAATTGTGGCCATCATAGCTTCCGATTTGCTTATCAAGTAACAAGTAACAAGTAACAAGTATTTATTGCTGATGGTTCCTGTGTGCGGAACATGACAGAAGAGCCAGGAAAGCGCTGGCGCCATATGATACAATACAGTGCATATTATAATTATATTTACAATTGTAATGATTTATACAAGAATCAGTGGATTAGATGTTATTATTCATTGTTAAGAACACTTTAAAACTTTGCGATAATCACTTTCACGAATAAACTTAACTGCAGTACATTATTATAATCGTTTTGTTTGAATAATTGTTCCAGTTGAATAGTGGAAGGTCTTTTCCAGAATTTGACATTTATATATTTTTTACGCTCTTCTCTGAATAACGGACAGCATAACAGATAGTGGTACTCATCGCCGATGTCATTGCAATGGAGGCATAACCGTAGGTCGCGCTGAATTTGAGCCCGACAACCAGCTTCGATTGGTAGACGGTGATTGCGGCACCGAAATTTTGTCATAAGAATTCTATTATTTACAGGTAGTTCAGTCAGATATTTCTCGAAACCAAAAGTATTTTTAATTATACGGTATACAGTACATTTACCACCTTTTGTTATGCCTTCATTCCAATTTTGTATGAATTGATCGTGCAGCCTTAACTTGAGAATTGTATTAAAATGATCCGGTGATTTAGGTAAAGATTGATTCGTCCAAATCCCAGAGAATCCAGCACTATCTAGTATGTTTTTCACCGAGGTAATCCAACTAGAATGAAACAAATCCTTCTCATAAAGTTTATATATTAAAGAGTAAATCAATTTCGACAGTTTATTTTCTTTACTGTTAATCAGTCTCGCCCAGTAGAGGATCATTTTACATTTAATATCTATATGAAGCGGCGTTTCACCCAACTCTCCATAAACCATATTAGAGCAAGTAGATTTATGAGCATGTAAAATATATTTACAGAACCTTAATTTCACTTTATTTACAATGTCGCAATTTTCACTTCCCCACACTTCAGCTCCATATAATACAACAGGTTTTACCAGAGTGTCAAATAACTTTAATGCAATATCTGGAGGTAGAGATAGAGATTTAATCCGTTTCAGTAGAGCGAACATTGCCCTACATCCCTTTTGATAAAGACTTTGTTTTGCAACATTAAATTTTGCATTAAAATTAAACGTGACACCCAGGTAATTGTAATCATTGACTACATCAAGTTTCATGTCCGCAAAATAAAACGAAGGTATATTTTTTAATTTGCCTCGCGAAAAAATGAATATTTTGGTTTTACTGGTGTTAATTTTTAAATCAAAATTGTTACAATATTCATTTAGAGTATCCAAATATTTTTGCAGCTCGTCAGGGGATTCAGCCAATAATACAGTATCATCCGCGTACATCAAAATATATAACTTTAAGTACGATACTAGATCTTCTGTTGGATCATGGACTAGCTGGTCCATCTCCTGGATTTTTTCTAGACCTTTACAAGATCGTGATATAAATTCGTTAAGATCAGCTAAGTAGAGAGAAAAAAGCAACGGAGATAAATTTTCTCCTTGTCGAACTCCAACATTACATGAGAAATATTCAGAGTTTTTTCCATTTACATTAACACATGATTTTGCCTGACTGTAGAGGTTTTTAATTACATTTAGAATCCGCCCTGATATCCCAGAGGATAACAACTTGGACCATAATTTGGTTCTATTTATGGTATCAAATGCCTTTTGGTAGTCTACAAAACAACAGTATAATCGTTTACGTTTGTTGAGGTAAATATCGGCCAAAGTTTTCAAAACAAAAATGTGGTCTATGGTGGAATTGTCGGATTTGAAACCAGCCTGTTCTGGACCGACGGTGTCATGAGCTTTAACGAAGTTTGATAATCTTTCATTCAGACAGCTTGTGAACAGCTTACCGAAGCAACTGAGCAGAGAAATACCTCTATAATTATTTGGATCAGTATTATCTCCTTTATTTTTGTAGATGGGTCTTATAATACTAATAGCCCAATCGTCTGGTACTATGCCTGTAGAAAGAATAATGTTAAATAATTTTGCATATACTGGTATTAATTTATCTGGCGAATGTTTAAAAAACTCGTTGATAATTTGATCAATTCCCGAAGATTTGTGACTTTTTAATTTTTTGATGGCTTTTGTAATTTCTTGGGTGGTAAAGGGTTTATTGAGATCAGGATCGTCAGCGACGTTGAGCTCCTCACGGTGGCATGCCTCTAGTGCACCAGAGGGTAGAGCCCTGTCAAGTTATCACGGAGATAGAGGGTTACAGATCTCAGAGCTCAGTGAGAGCAGACGACATGACAAACGTCAAGTGTTGTAACTCATCCAGCGTACCACTGGACATCTATCTAATCTCTCACTCTCACCATGGGATCTATAGATTCCTTGCTCTCACGTTTTCTCTTCCGATGTCAGCGCTTGACAATCCGCTGTAAACAAATCACAGGCGTCCACCCAGCGCTGTATAGCCGCCAGGCCAACGTATGAGACGACGGGCCAACGTTTGCCAGTCTTTGCGTATTCGCTGGGTACCAGAGCTGTATCCCGACAGGGTTGTTTTCGCGAGTACTTAAGACCTGCTGCCACAAAAGAAGACGTCGTCGGCGGGATGACTTTACCAGTTTACTTGTTTACGGATACCCGGTTTGCACATGCCACCCAACGTTGAGTCGAAGCTGGGTCAACTTCTGCGACGTTGACCCAGCTTCGACTCAACGCTGGGTGGCTGTTTCGAAGGATTTCTTTCTGAAGATGTCAGGCCACTAGATACCAGATTCTTCTCACTCTTCTCCATTTCACGGTCTTGCAATCATCTTTTCACTCGATGAGCTTGCCAACCCATGTATACTAACACTTACCGACGGGAGGATTGTTAAAAACGAACGAAAGTGAACGAGATACGACCGCGACGAGCGATATGATTATGGATAGAATGTCGGGCAAAAGTACAGAATGCTGATGACATTTTGAAGAGTTCGGATGAAGACAGTTGAAATACCAGATGCGAAACCAAATATTCATGGATGCCACAGACGGGTTTTGGAATGTTACCTATGTCCTTTGTGCGTTTAATTTTGTGATAATAGTGTTTAAATACAAGACACACACATAGCATTCTTTGAAAAAATACAATATGTTCCTGTGGTTTTATATTTCTAGACAACACTGACTCAGATGTTTTTAAACATTTGTATAAAGTCATACACAAAAAAGTGCAATCTATAGAATATTCACTACAGCTGACTGTATTATTTCGTCACCTTATTATTACACTATTCTACCTGCTACTCGTTATAGTTGCAGATAGAATAGTGTAATACATGATGTGTACACCCTGCAGTTAGTCTTTATATCAACTCATATATTTTTTATGCTAATTATGTAACTGTCGGTGGTCAAAAGATTTTTTCGTGATGTGGACATATTTGAAAAATAAAGTGTGCTCTTGTTCAAGAATTTCATCAAACACAATTCAATGCATTTTAATATTGTATACAATTTCAAACTAGGGTCAGTGATATCATGGAGGTAGAATATACTTTTCTAACTCTATAGTATGGGAATTACATCACTACACATTGTCGCATGCTGGAGAGGAAAAGGTAGAGTTTCATGTCCCGGTTTGATACCAAGTAATAAAGTTGGATTGCCTTGGCGTGCTTGGCCGGTTCTCAAGTTTGGTGTCACACTGCCGATTATACCCCAGGCAAAGCTAAACAACGACCCAACGATGTCTGAATGAAGGGACAACGTCACAGACGTTGGCCCTTCATTCAGCCATCGTCGGGTCTGCGTCTGGTTCTTTCTAGGGGACTAGGTCGCCCCGATTGCCGAGTGTAAATTTTATAGCCGGTTGCTACAGCTTTGTGGAGTGAGTGGCAAGTTATAAAACGCTCCATATAGCGATTGTCGAGAGACAAGTGTGACCTCCGCATCCTCGGCTCTGGGTGCTTTTGGCACCGCCAGCTTTATCCAAGTGCAAATCGATGGCCGCAATAGCCTCAGCACCTTGTTGAACGTGGTCGCTGCTTGGGTTAGAATGCTCGAAAATAGAAAGTTGAACGAGTGTCGTCAAGAAAGCAGTATAATTGTAAATGCCAGTACTGTTGGTTACCTGGAGATAGAGTAAGTTAATGTTATAGCCTCTCAAGGTGTAGTTATTATTGGTTCACTTACTGCAGGGCTGGGGTAATTCACATTATTGGTTTACTTACTGGAGGGCTGGGGGTAATTCACCTTGATTAAACATCCCAGAGTAAAGGTTAACACCGCATAATAATGTTAGCGGCCCATTTCTGGCTGTCCATCGGACTGTCCAGTTGTGTCCAGCTATCGCTTCAAGTACATACTGTTGCTCTGTAAATATGAGCCGATCATCAGTAGAGCGGAAGAGTGGATGGGACGTTTGTCGCAGTTTATGAACCACATGGCATATTTTGAATAAAATTCATGAATTTAAAAATGACGTCATCTATCACAATAATGGCGTTGGGAGCCTTATTTGAGATATTATACTTCGGTATTTTTTGAGAATCACTTCTTTTTTCTCAACATCGATAATTATTAACACCTATGTGGAGAAAAATGAGATCAAAATAGGTGTGTGATAGGACTATTAGGTTTAACATGTCACATTATTATGTACATGACGTCAGTGGCTGACCTGCCTGCCTACTTTGTTAAAAAAAATAATAGCAAAAATAAAAGCGTCAACATAATTATGCCACATGATGGTACATAAGCCTATACAATCACCCATTGTGTCTTTTTTATTTATTTCTCGAATGGCTGAACCCAATTACTAGACAAATCAGTACAGTAGTCAGTATTCGAAGAAAGACATATGACCTGAATAATATGAAGTGATGTAGAGGTTTCCAAATTAAAAATACCCATTGAACTGCTGTGATCAATGAGCAACCCTTTCTCCACCGCCTATCCCTTCTCTCTGCAATAGACTTTGGAAGGGTCTGTTTAGGTGGGTGTCATCAAGATTAGAAATGTGGATAATATCATTTGGGAATTTAATTATTACTTTCTTGAGGGCTTTAAATATTCGTCTTTTATCATGTATCTAATACAAATCTGATTATGACATATATTTGAAGTTTGTAAGTGAGTTCTCACACGGATACATATATGATAACCATATTAGTTGACTACAGCGTTGTCCACGTTTTAAATTTTTAAAAAAAGTTTTGTCCAATACCTTGGGGCGTGCGTGTTGATGTATGATGCTTTTCACTGAAAATATATGCAATATTCTCTGATTGACGAGGTGCTGTCGGCAACTGTCTTAGATTTCGCCATAAAACACCATGTGCTGCCAACCTAAAGTGTCTATATAGAGCCTGTCAGTAAGGCGAAATGTGATAAAATCTTAGCCCCGGAGAATGACGGCGCAGTAAAAAAGAACTGTGTTGAAATATGGCCGATTTCCTGGGCTTAACCTTGAAGAAACATTTGGAAAAAATGCGCCTTGATGAAAAACGATCCCGCCGCGCCGAGGAATTTTGATAGGCTCGCAGGCCAAAGCAGATCCAGCACCTGGCCATGTGGCCCAGTACTGGATCTGCTTTGGGTTGCGATGACCCCAGTTCGCTCGTGGCTTTTGGGTTCTGCTGGTCTGTGGGAACTTACTCCTGCACGGACACCACTGGGACTTTGAAATACCGCCCGTGTCACGATCGCCGCCCGCGGTTTATTTGGCAGTGGGGCGGCAGACGTTTCTCATCAGAATAGGCTGCTTGCCGCGCTCTCCGCACGGACGGCTCTCAGGCCAGTGGTATACGGACCGGGCCTTGTGATGTGCTTTATTTGAAGGACGGCGGCGTCTCCGGTTGAGAAGCCCGGGGGCAGGACGCGGGGGCCGGGACGCGGGGGCCGGGGCGCGCGACGGGTGCCTGTTGCGCACCCAGGACACCCGCGCGATTATTTATAAAGCTCCAATCAGGCGCACGCTGATACAGGGGGACTTGTATACGACGTGTGATGCCAGTGACTCTCACCGACACCTATGAATCACCCATGTCTTCCCGCCCCGGAGAATATGCAACGCCGTATCAATGCTGGGATAATGTCTTTGACGTTGGCCCGGCATTTATCCGGCGTTTTCACTAAACAGTTTATCGCAAATTACCGTTGGCAAAAACGAGAGCTTATCGATGCCATACTTTCGCTAATGGATGGTGTATATAATACATTCCAAATGATATATGCTCACTCCCAAGCAAAAGGTATTTGTTGAAAAATGAGAGCGCCATTGGGCTGAAATTTCAAATGACTTTCCTCGTCTCTTATATATGATATAAGATATGATACGTAATTAATAACTTGTGAACCATTACTTTTCACTATTTACTCATTTTATAGAGGACATAATTATAGTCCTGATTTTAGAAATCGTGCTATAAAGTGTTTTTATTTAAAGAAAAATATATGAAAAACACTCTGCCGATGATTTTCCTGTGACGTGCCATTGAAATGTGAGACTTCGGTCTAGTTAAAAAAAGAAAATCTCTAGA